>VZTX01014530.1:141448-222630 GCA_013400915.1 Pardalotus punctatus | reverse complement strand
AAGGGAAGGGAAGGGAAGGGAAGGGAAGGACCCCAAAAGTGGTGAGTAACTGGATGGAATTCATCAGTCAGTCAGTGACACAGTCAAGAGTACAAAACAGATGTTCTTGAGCCTAAGCCATTAAAGCACTCTGCCTACCTAGGGAGAGTTCCTCAGTAGTTGTGTTTTCAGGGCACACCATGGTTTGTTATTTCTGCAGAAATATTCAGAGCTTCTGTCCAAGCATAAGAGGCTCCTCAATTCCAGGAGAGTAATGGGAGCAGGAGTTCAGCTCTCAGATGAGGGTTTGTCCTAAAGACAGTTGCTCAAGGGCTCCACTGGGTGGGTGGGGGGGACAGTCTGCCATTTGTGTAAATATATTACATAAAATATGTACTTTAAAACAACTACCAATGCCCTACATTGCCTGGAACTGGTTTCTATTGTCTTGAGTGACCTCTTATCTGAAGCATGGACTAAAGCCAGGCGAAGGCTGAAGTGTGTGGGGCACACTGAGATGAGAATGAGGGCTGGCAAGTGCCATTGTTCTCCGCTTTGCCTTCCAGTGAACAGCATTTAATTCTGGGTTTGGTTGTCAGAAGAGATTAGATATCTAAATTCTGGAGTCCATAAGTGGTCTGTGTGATCTCTTAGGTGCAGAAAACACGTTCTACAGCAGCAACTGTCGGATGCATGATTAAGCCATTTGTGTATTACCACAGCAGTATAGCACGTGCTTGCGGAAAGTCAACTTTTGAAAAAAACACTCCAACGGTACAAATATAATTAAATTAACAAGAGTCCTGGGGATAAAGGATTAATTTTCCCAGCAGACTGCCAGCAAGGATGAAGGCTGGGTTATCAGCTCTACAGAAGAGAGGTCCTTCTGGCAGAGCAGCAGCACTAAGAGTGGTTCTGAGGAAGGCTCTGTCCAGGGGACCAGCACCCAAACATAAATGTTTCTCAAAGATAAATGAAGGTTATGATGTGAATGATGGAAGGAAACCAAATGGAAAAACAGTATTGCAAAAGGGGGAGAAAAGGAATGAGCTATTATTTTAAATGCTTACCAGCAGAGGACACATCTGTTGGGTTTTAACAGAGCAAAAGGACATTGCAAAGAAAGTCAGAGAAGTGCTGCTTTACAAAATATTCTACAGTCAGCTCCAAAAGCATATGTGTACATGATTTCCAGAGGCTGGAGCAGAAGGATATGAAAATGGCTGCTTCGGTTTTTCTCCCACAGACAAGGGAATTTATTTTTCCTTATATAAGTAAGGGATGATGAAAGAAACTTCTCAGGAGGTATGCTGCCCTGGTGCATTCCTGTGCACAGTGCGACAGCCTGGTGTCTCTGCAGGGAGAGCAGCAGCCACCAGCCACACAGAGGACCTCCACGTGAGGAAAGCCTGTGTCTCCTCTCCATGACAATTAACTGCAATCTTTGCGTGTAGGAGGTTTAAAGCACACGTGTCTCACTCCTACTGTCCAAAAATGCCACAGGACTGAGCAGAAGGAAGTTGTGCTCCCTTCCTGCCTGAAAGCAACCTTTTTCCATGCAATGTGTCCAAGGCCTGTGACAGAGAGGATGGAGTTACTCCTGCAAGGCATCCAGCACCTGGAGACACCCTGTGCTAGACGAGTGCAGGGGTGCCAGGCTGTGGGGCTCTCCAGCCTGAAGGCAGGCTGTCTCCTACCTTGGGCCAGCACCAGTCCTCCCACTCTGACCCCCAGCTCTGTGCAGTGCTATCTGGGGCTGACAGTGGCACAAACAGTCTATCTGGTGCACATATTAAGCAAGACAAAATAAATGCAGGGAATATTGTTGTTCAGGTGTGAGGGGTGGGTAGGAGGGACAGAGAAGTCTGCACAAGTCCTATTCTGTCAAAAAGGTGAGGCAGAGCATGGTCCCTGCTTGCCCCCTGACTCAGAAATAGATGGAGAAGACAGCATCTAGGAACACTGACACTCATGGACTATTTGCTCTCCCATCACTTGTGAGGCTTTGGAGGCAAAAATTGCAAAGAGGAATCATCAAGGAGGATATGATAAGGAAAGGAGCTCTGGGGAGCATGGCTGCTGCTCACACTCAGTGCCCACTCCCTGGGAAAGAGGTCATTCCCTCCAACCTGGTATCCTCATTGCCTCCAGCCTTGCTTTAAATAAGGTAACCAAAGGAAAACATGTTTGTGGTGCTAAATGTAGAAACTCTCATCCCATGCAACAGTTCTGCTTGAATCTTATTTTCTCCCTCCCTCACCTTTGCCTACACATGGCAAAGGCTCTGGCTCTCCTGTGGGCTGTAGAGGGACTGTACAGTGGGACCCAGCCTCGGCTGGCTGCTCTGGTCTCTGGTAGTGAAGATAATAATATGAGCAAAGAAGGCAGAGTTTGCCCTGAAGGAGTAAGCCAGTGAGAACAGAACTTGGTAAGCAACATCACAGAGACTTGTTTCTGCAAACAGTAAATTATAGGCTAGCACAGCTCTCTGTTTCACATACATTTTATTGTGTTTTGGAGGAAATTGCATACAATCAATCAGGTTACTCCAACAGCAGGTAGAATGTTTTGTGTGTGCAGTCTGATCTTTTTCTTTCCAGCTACTCAGCGTAATTCTTAGCAGGATTTTATGCTCTAAAGGGTAACTACAACTATCAGCATCCAAGTGGACATCTCTTCCTATTGGGGTTAATGGCATTTTTTGGACAATTCCTAACTACCCTGAAATTAGGAAGAGGCATTCTGTCTTTTTGTAAAAATTCAATATCTCTGCATCATTTCCTATGAAGAGGATCTGAAAATGTTCTCTGTAGACAAAATGTACTGCCAGTGTCAGAGAACATTTTCTTCAACACAGAGCTTTTTATTTGTTGTAATTTTTGTCATAGATCACCGTCTCAAATCTTTTTATGAACAACAACTGAGCGGTTTTGAGTGGAAAAATTTTTATTCTGAAAAAAATTATCTGGATTTGCAAGAGAAAAGAAATGCTAATGGAGCTGCAATTGCTATAACAAAGTACATTTATAAAACCAGCCCTGATGGCTGAAGATTAATCATCTGACAGTGAGGAAAGTATTGCTTAAGGAAGGAACACAGACATTGTGAGTGCCAGCTTCCATCTCTGTGTACCTCACCTCACCTCTGTGCCGTGGCACACTGCTCCCAACCTTGTGCCAGCACAAGTTCCCTCTTGTTACATTGTGTTTCTGGGAGTTAAGATGGCTTTTAGATGAAAAATAATGGGCTGAGTAATTTTGGGGAGAAAATGAGACCCCCTTCTCTGGTTTAAAGTGTGGCAACACATAGGGCACTGCCAGCAGAGCGAGGACATGTGTGCTACAGCATGGAGGCTGGAAGAAACAGTTGCATAAATGCTATAAATTGGAGTGGCTGCTGAAGACTTTCTCCCAAATTAATGGGCTTACTTTCTGCTTTTCTGCATCAATATTTAGGCAATGTTTTTTCACTGATGTCAATGCAGCTACATATTTATTTTCTATAGATAGAACTGCTCTGAGAAGCAAAGTCCTTCTTGGGGAGTCCTTCCTTTTTGGGGAGTCCTTGTGCCCACAACTATCTGCAATTTCCCCTCCAATTAAAAACAAGAACTTCCATTCCAAACTACTTTCTTGTCTGTTACAACCCCAGCTTGTCATCTATACAATTAATTATAGTTAGACCTATCATTAAAACTAGGAATTGGAAAAAAAAAACTCTATAAAAACAAAACAAAGAGTCCGTATTTCAATCATTAAAAAACAAAAGGAATCAAGGCTTTCCTTGATTTTGGATAGTCCGTAAATGTCTTGAGATAGTACCTGAAAGAAAATAAGCAAGACAGTGAACCTGCATACATAGAGGGAAATGGCACAGTTTCAATACAGCTCAGCTGAGGAACCTTAATACTGCTTCAAACTCCCTTGCTTTGTTAATTTCAGTGTGTTACTCTGCAAAAGAGCTGGTTATGTAATTAAGTGAAAGCTGATAATACTGTTAAAGTTCTAACAGGCCTAAAGTAGAAATTTTAGGAATTCAGAGCAGGGAACCATATCTATTCCAAAGCACTCCAGAGATTGCAAAGGAAATTATAGGAAAGACTCAAATTTATGAGGCTCAGTAAAAAGAGGCTGTAGCATGATGGAAGCAGTGATGCAACTCTTGTCGGATTAAATGACTGTCAGGCCAGGCCCACTTGACAGGGGCTCCAGCTGACTGACTGCCTTACACAAATAAGCCAATACACCTCCTCTACATAGTATTAAATTTCAATTTTATCCCAAATCCTGGCTCTGGTCCCCCCTGTCATCTTGCAAACTGCATTCCAAGAGGAAGTAGCAGCATATGGCAAGGAACAGTTTGATACCTGTGATGGTGATAAGCACGTGGCCCAATGCAGCAAAGAGTGAAAAAGGCAAAGGCAAAGGCTGGTAGGGACCAGGTTGCAATGGCAAAACCAAACCATTCCACAATTTCTCCAAAGTAGTTGGCTCCAGAAACATAGGTGAACAGTCCCCCTGCAGCAAAAGACAAAGTATATACTTTTTATGGTCATCTCCTGCACATGGAAGGTTCTTTCACAGAGAGTCAGCAGCAGAATACGTTCCCTTTCTTATTCAGAGCCCATAGCACCAACCTAAACACATTCCTGAAGCCAGTGGAGCCATGCCAAAGGGGGGATCTTGCACAAAATTCTTGTAATAAATACAAGAATCAAGGGTGATCAGAGGCTTGCAGCACTTTCACAATCATTTATTTTCATTTGGAAAATAACTAAAGAAAGATCATTATTAGATTTTTAAAAATGATTATTAATATTACTAAATTCTTTTATATGCCCTAAAAATATTTTGAAACTTCACCACCCTTGGGGAATGCAAAATCTGGATATCAGTTTTTCACAACATTTACAAGAGGCAGGTAAGTATTGGAGGTGAGAAACTCTGGGAGAGACATATCGCCATCCATGAAAAGCCAGCAGAAGGAGTCAACACTGAGCCCAGGAAATTCTTGGATCCCCATCCATATTCCTCTACAGAGCTAGGCATTTCCTGCAAAGGCAATACAGCACCTTGCATCCTTGGTTTTATTTTTTCCCCCTAAAGTTTGAATCTCCCTTTTGCTCAGTAAGAAGTCCACTACTTCTTTTTGGACACCTAGAAGAGTTTTTTGCAGCTGCCTTTTCCAAAGTTAAGATCTTCTTCTTGTGTCCCACTTCAATCTTCTCTGAATTGCCAGCCCATTTCCTAATGCCTCTCCTCACAGTTCATGTTTTCCAGACATTCTTGCTGCTTCCCTTGCACTGTCTGCAGCCAGCTCACACCAAACCCTGCGGCTTAGAGGGGCACCTGAACTGAGTACCTGTGCAAGACCAGCTTCTCTGCCATTATTGCCACTTCCCTGAAAATTCAGTCAGAAAACACTATCTGTTCTACTGCCCTACTTCCTTCAAGAAAGTGGGGGATAAGAATATACCTTGAGGAATCTTGTAAGTGACTTCCCCGGGTTTCCTCAGCTGGCGCAGCAGGAGATCACTGTGAATGTTGATTCCCATGCCCAGCAGAAATAAGAGGAGGCCTAAGAAACCAAAAAGAAATGGGTTAGAAAGACAGCTCTGTCTTGCTATCCCTACTCAAGCTCATGTGTAAGGTTTGTCTTTGCAGCAGACAGATAGGGGTTGTAACATGAGGTGGGTGAATTCTTTTTCAAGTCAAAAGATGCATTGCTATCAAGGTCACTGAACAGGAGAAGCATAGGTGACCAGTGACACCAGAGCACTTTCAGCTGAACTTTCTGAGTGACCATTTATCAAACACTCAGTGGGGGACACAAAATATCCAAGGGATATTACTGGCTGGTGACAGCCAGCCACAGCTGTGGATGCTACTGCAGCATAAGCACTGAGCTGTAGGCAAGTACCAATACTCTCCTTTTACTGCTGGGGATAGAGGAGCACAGAGACACAAACTTATCCAGCACATCACTGGAGTCGGGAAAGGAACCTACATCTCAGCACCTCTCAGTCCACTGCCAGTGAGGCTGCTTGTACAGAGCTATGGATGTGCACAGAGAGCAGGTACTCACTGAAGGATGCTGGCATTATCTGGCCAGAGTGATCCATTGACCATGTTCCATTTAACTGAAAAACTAGAGGCACTTGATTGAGAAACTCTGCAGGTGACAAGCCCTACATTTCATGCTACATCAGACACTGAGAAAACCACCTCTGACAATGGCTGGAAAGGAAGGAAAGGAATAGAGGTGGTGTGTGCACTACAATGTATAGAAAAAAGACTAAATGCTGATAAAACCTCAACACTTCAGTAGCAACAGAAAGCTGGTAAGAGTCTGTAGAGGAAGAATATACTCTTTGTTTTTTCTTTGATATTTCAAGTACTGCTAATATTAGTTTTCTTTTTCATTTTTTTCCACATTAAACATATATTTTATTTATCATGCAAATTAAGTGATGTGGTGGTTTTTTTGTTGGGTATGGGAGGCCTTACTAAACAATGTCCCAAATTTTTAATATGTGATGCTGTCTGAAAAAAATTGAACTTGCATCCATGGTCTGAAACAGGGTACAGAGAGTACTTCGGTTAGTTTGTACTTGTCACATCCAAAACATTTCCTTAGACCTCCACGTTAATCTTCATTTTTATGTTTACATTTAAAGAACACTCTCTGTACAGAACCAAATCTGTAATGCCATCTAACTGCTCTTGTTCAGTTATTCTCTGAGGGATTTTGCAGGGTGAAATTCAGCTAGGCTTTTAAGTCACAGAACATAAAGGAATCGCATTAACATACAACCAGACTGTGCATGATCTCTAATCTTCCCCTGTGCCTTACACAAGAAAAAAGAGCTCTTTGTCCCTAAAGCCTCATTCATGCTGGGGTTTTGCCCTCCTTTTCTTTCTCACTCAGAATAGCTGCATCAAGTGCAAAACTCCCTGGCAGGGAAGAGAAAGCCTCAGCTTGAGCTTGCACACAACCACTGTTGGGTGCACACTTCTGGCTGAGTGAGGGCACACCCCCATGCACCTGGGGCCTGAGATTGCATCTCCACGGCCCAGAGCAGCAGGAGGCTCTGGAGTGGTGTCAGTAAAACAAGGCTCGTGATTTGAGACTAACACATCACCTCATAAACCTTCAAAAGTGGCTGTGTAGCAGGAAAAAAAAAGTTACTGCGCATTTACTTGTTTTATCTGGGCCAGCAGGCAGCTCTTATGCTGATTTCCATCACAACAGATTTGACTCACATGTTCAGTGAAGATTAGGACATAATTCAAAATGCTTACAAATTGTTTGGAGATTAGATTTTGGGAATCCTGCAGCTGTAATTACCTGATGTAAATCTGATGTCGGTGCACCAATCGTTTGGATATTCAGCGCAGTAAATCAGGTAGTACCCCTGGAGGAAGCCATTATAGATACAGAATAACATGCCAAAGAAAAGCAATTGCAGTGGGAAAGGTCTGCCTCTAGTGAAGAAAGGGTAAATAAATGTCCTAAGGTAGATAAGAAAACAAAGTCAGCACATTCCTCATGATAACATTGTATTTGCAATTTCTCTGCTGTAAGGAAAAAACTTGAACAAAGCACAAAGTAGCAAATAGGTCAAAAAAAAGACAAAAAAATAAAAAAAAACTGCAACAATATAAGATCAGCAATTAATGGGAGCAGGAAATACTGCAGATACACATCTTTTTCTGGTCCTTCAGGACTGCACAGAGGGTGGGAAGTTAGAAAGTTCATCCAGATTCACTGATGCTTTGAGAATGTCTCTGTACCTTTCTCCACATTTGCTGGTGCAAATGAGGAATTCGCCCCCACAAAGAGCATTTTAATTTTAAGAACTTGATGTTATGCTCCAGTGGACCAAGCAAAGATTGGTTGCTGTGGAGGGACATGGGCACAATGATGTTCAGACATCCCTGGTTTGTGAGGGGCAGTACCAATTGCAATACTGAGTCTCCAAATGAGTATTACTATGCTACAGAGGAGCTCACGAAGGAGCTTTGTTATGGAGAAGACATTCCTGATCCCACTACAAGACTGATCCCTGAGGCCTTTAACCCGTGGTGGCAGATGGAGTTGAAGTCAATGTTGAGACCCCTCTGGTTCTCTCACCCCCTGCAGTATACAGCCTAAGATGTAATCTGTTTTCCCAGCCTCTCCCACTTCACTCAGAAAGAGACCCCCATGCATTTCTAACACACAGCAACTCTGTCCTGCTCTGCTCAGACACTGCGACATAGAGTCAGAGCAAAATTTTTGGCAGTTTGGGGAGCTGCTTTGCCTCCACTCCCTGCCTCACCTCCACGCTTTCAAGCTTTTCTTTAAATTAAGAGCTAAAGTCCTAAGTTTAATATGATAAACACCAAGGTTTCCATGCAGCTACAGCGCCTAGGGCTTTCTTAGACAAAAGCTGTGCTAACAGTAGCATTAACATCTGTGTGAGCAAATAATTAGTGCTTATATAGTTTTAATTTTTATATATGTTTGCTTCAGGTGGGAGTATTCCTCTCTACACTTTGAACAATCCATATCATCCTTGGGAGAGTGAAATGAAGAAGTTAGATTCATATTTAGTAAGTATTTTCTTACCTGGCCGATTAAGTTCTGTAAGTGATAAAATCTACACTCTTAATTTCTTTCTTTTGCCCTCTTGGGTTTTGGATGGTGATCATCACACCAGTATATAAGCATTGCTGATAAGTAATTCACATCCCGTGTTGCCAGTATCAACTTAAACAAGTTGAGGCATAAAATGTCATAATATTATAAATCTAGATTAAATCATACCATGTCTGGCAGTGAGTAAGCAGAGTACAAGCAGCAACATGTTAATGTATTCACTGCTTTCCAAAGCAAGGTAAGACAGATTTCCAGCAATTAAAGCTGTTGTGATGCAGAAATGCGAAATATTTCTAAATATAGTGAAACCAAAGAGGTATAGAAAATATTTTTCAGATAGTGGTATCACATTTGTAATATTTATTACAGAATGGAAAGGAATGCTCTTTGGAGTAACGTTACCAAAAATCACTGGTTTTGCTCTTTGGGAATGTGATGCTGGAGTTACAAGTAGGCAAGGCCAGCTTTAGCATTCTGATCTGCTGTTGAAGTCATATTGACAAATTGGACCTGAACAGTTACAAGAAAAAGTGTGAAACTTGCAAATGGAGGCTCAGAGAAAAAAAAATGTATAGAAGAGGGAGTGATACAAACCACACAAATTGAATTTAGGAGGTGAATGTATACAGTAGATTCGACTAGGATTGGCACTGCTTTATCCTTTGTCAAAGCCAGTTAGGTTTAAGAGTCTCTGAGCTTTTACAGCTGATGCAAACAGAAGTTTCTCAGACCCCAGCAAAGCTGATTGTTTCCATGCTGCTTCTTGATGCTGCTGTTGCAGGATAGAGGTTATAGGCCCTTGAAAGTTGACTTATTCTCCTTATTCTCCTCTCTCCTAGAGAGGCCACAGACCCCTCTACCATGGATGTGGTGGATACAGGACAGAAAGAACCTGCATGCAAACTAAAAGTACAATGGCAGGGGAGCCAGGAGGCACCAGCTTTGTTTAGTTGTTTCAGGAGTAAAATCCTGGCATTGCTGTAGTTCTGCCTCATAGCAGTTTGGACAATCCAAGTTGGGATTTAATCCAAGAATCTTTGTTGTGGAACAAATTCCCCAAGGAAGTCTCTGTGGGTCTGTAAAACCAGAGGCCAAATTCAGTTCTCTGTATCAGAGCAATGCCCTGAGTATTTATTTTAATACAGCATTTGTCAGGTTGTGCTATATGGCTATTTGAGGGTGCACAAACTATTCCTGATGAGATTTGAAAAAGCAACAGAGATAAAGCAGGGGCATTTAAAAGGTTTAAATATTCCATGTAAGAGTCTGCAACTCTGTTGGAACTATGTTGCAGTGTGAAAATCAAAGGGGGCCTGAAGACCACCATTTTAGAATAGCAGAACAAATCTGGCTTTTGTTTTAGTCCAATGACAAATCTGACCTTTTACTTTCAGTGCAGTATTGATGACTAATTCATTACTCCTTTATTGTCTTTACCAGCCAAAGGCACTGCATCTGACTAAACCATTGCCAACAGCTTCTTTTTAAATGAATGAATGATGAATTATTCATTTTCTTCCCCATCGTTTATTTTCCAAAAGAACAGGTTTTGAAGAGAAATTCATTTGACATTCCATCAAATTTCGTCTTAAAGATATTAGTCCAGCTTCATGAAAACTCCAGAGACTCTCACCTAAACTAAGAGAAAGTATAGATTTGCTCTTCTTTCCACAGAAGGTGGAAATCTTTTCACAAATGTTACCGTGATCCACTAAGAGTAGGTTCTCAATCCTCCAACAGCCAGTCAGTCAGTCAGAGATGTTTATGCTCCTGCTGTGTCCTCTCCTCTCCAGGGCCTAGATGCAGCAGGTCTGACAGTAGCAGCTCATTTTTCACTCAGGAAACTCAGGGTGTTTTACACCTGGGGCAACTGGGTCAAGGGCGTTAAGAATGGAGGGACCTGGCTCCCTCCAAGCCGGTGGGTTGCCAGCCTCCTGCTGTGCCTGCCCTCTGTGCCTCTGCCACCAGGCCTTCCCCTGGGTCTAACCAGGATGAACAAAGGCCTAGGGTCAGAAAGATTGCAAGGTGGGCAGGGCTGATGTGGTGCCTTTCTCCTTGAAAGCAGGTAGTGGCCATAACCCAGCTTTGTCCTACCCATGCTGGGTCACATCTGAATGCCCTGGCGCATCCCCTGTGACCCTGGCCAGCCTCCAAAAGACAGTTATGGACTTCTCCTGAGCAGGAATGCTCCGAGTCCCTGCAGGGATTTTTTGGTTCTCCTTGGACAATGGGGGCAGGGCCTGTCCTGGATTCCTGGCAAGGATGAACCAACACACCAAATGGTGCCTGAGAACCACTTCCACATGCTCTGGGCTCCACATGCTCTGGCTCCTCATGTGTCCCACTCAGAGATACAGAAGGTGAGGAGGGCTGGGGGCTCAGGTCAGGGCAGGCAGCCAGGCCCCCCTGAGGGTGATGCCCTCAGGGCCCTCCCAGCGCATGTGTACACTGAGCTGACACTGAAAAACACTGAAACACTGAAAATCGCAATTGCTACCCTGAGGGCCCATGTTGCCGTCCCTTTTCTCACTCCCTGAAAACTCCTCGCTGAGGTGCTGTCTGCAGTTCTCATTACTTCATTGGTATCTTCTCAAAGACCTAAGTCAGAGGACAGCTCTCCAGACTCTGCTGCACATCCTTCCTTGTGGGGGTATTTTCACTTTCTTACTTGTACAAATATCTGTATCTCAGGTGATAAGAAAACCTGTGTGATTTGTGTTACACTGACTACAGACCCATCAATCCTGAAAGGATTTGGCAGCTATCAAACCATGGATTTACTTTTGATCTGTCTTGAGCACGATTGAAAAGATTGGTGTCCAAATCTGTGGAGATTACATGGACCAGTTCTATTTGCACCAACAATTAACATCATAGGAGTTTTTGCCATAGGTTGTAACTGGAATCACATTACCAGGGAGCTGCTAGCACCCTTGGCATACCTGACCACTTGGACAAAGGCTCAAGTTGTTCACAAACATGATGGACTTCTATTAGGGGTGGCTGTGATGCCTTACCCAAAGCCTCTAATTATTCTGGAGACTTACAGATGTCAAATTAGATGTCCCAAAGACATCTGATGCTGAAGACTCTGCATATAACTTTCTGAGCCCCATCCTGTAGGTTATTTGTGAATTGCACTCTGAGGTAATTTTAAACTTTTACTATTTTTGAGATGTGTTACACTAATTCTCATTGAATATTTGTAGGAGAAAACTGTCAAGTCCACACCAGGACACAATCTGGCACCTAATTTTCCTGTGAGCAATTAAAAATTTTCAGCTATTCCAGAGTGGGTTTAAACAAATATAATGGGTAAATGTTCAGTTCCAAGCAGCAGGCTAATTTGCTATCAGTTTAAAGGCAAGTAAAACAAAATACTCCAAAATACTTTCAAAAGTGAAAGGAAACATTTTAACCCTCCTTTATCATGATACCTACAGATGCTCCAGCACCAAATGCAGGTAGAACCTCCTCACCTGTCATCTTCCTATCCTCAAACATCCTACCCTGAGTTGCTTTACCCTTCCCTTCCCCACTTACTCCTATGGATTCTGCAGCAGTTCGAGAAAGTCAATAGCCAGGAATGTTTAGACAAAGAGAGAAAGTAGGTTATTAACAGCTAGTTGTACTGCGCAGGGTGGACCACGTCCCTTTTGTTAGGGTCTGCACAGTGAGACATGCTCTGTCACAGACTCAAGAAGAAAATCTGGGCTACACCCAAGTAACACACCAGCAATGCCAGCAGGCAGGAATCAGGGACTGCCCATTAAGCCTCTGGCAATCCCGCTGCAGGTGCAGGACAGACAGCAGATCTCATCTCCTATATTGCAGTTGTATCTAATCTCCTGATGCAAGGAAGCTGTAAATTCAGGATCTGAGCTCTTTTTCTGGAGCTGATGTCCAGCAACAGCTTCCTGAGGAGCAGTGCCAGTGCAAGGGGTGTGCAGTGGCTGTGTGTGCCACTGGGTGACCCCCAGCTGCAGGGCACATCTTCCTGGCCAGGGCAGGGAGCCACTCTGTTCCTCATTCCTGCATCACTGGGACAATGTGAAACCGTCAGATAACTGTAATCACTTCCTGGACCGTGGCCCAGCTTGTAAACTCATCTTAAATCATTGAACAGGGTCAGCGAGGGGAGCAGGAGAATTACCTTTTTATTTTAATCATGCAGATTTATTTACCTAGTGATGGAAAAAATAAAGTTGGAATGAGCTCTCCTTTCCAAGACAGGTGCAAAATACCCTGTTCCTCTAAAGATCTTTTGGCAAACTTTTGATGGCTATAATTTAAGGAACAAGAAAGATAGATACATTAGTGAAAAATTTATGATTCAGCTGTATAAACAATACTAAACCTGTCATATCAGGTTCATTTCTGAGAATTCTGTCTAAAATAATTAGCTCCATCTACAGTCCTTGGGATGTTTGAGGTTCAGTTCCAAAATTCATCCAACCTGAAACCTCTTTGTAGGGACAGTATTTCTTTGTGGTCTCTTTCTATCAGATCCAGGGCTGGATGAAGACTTCTGGCAGGAGCAGACTCATCTTTCTTGGGCATGAGATACAGGCACAGATCTGATCAAGGGATGGGAGAAGGACTGAGGGAACCCTGAAACAGCTGGCACCATAATTGGATTTCAAGGAGTTCTTGAGAAGAAGGGCAATGGAAAAGAGAAAGTCTGGGCAGCACTGATTTAATGCAAAGACATGAGAACTCCAGTAGGATTCAGTGGCAAAATGAGAAGAGGTGTGTAAGAGACTGCCATACTGAACCATGGGGATCCTGAACTCGTACTGGTGATTAATGAGAACAAACTTATTTGAGATAAAAAATAACACATAATATTAGAAAATAATTTATTTGGTAGAGCTGAATAGCTGTGACCAAACATATTCATTATACTGAAAGGAAGTTTGAAAGAAATTATATTTCTGTTAAATGTAATACAGAAAAACCATTGAAGTAAAGAGCTTGGTAGGACTGAGAGAAGGGGGATAACCACAAATTACAGACAAAGGCAGGTTCTTTAATAAAGAGAAGATGAAGTCTAAAGATTTAGAATTAATATTAAGTTTCATATTTCAGGGAATAAATTATAGTCCATTGAAGAGAAGGTAGTACCTGCTGAGGACAATTGACCACCATTTACTGCATTTTGTTCTGAATGATCTGACACCTGGCTCTGCCAAGACAGGGTGCTGACTGTGAAGGACCTCTGCTCTAATCCAGTGTGATACCTTCAGGGCTTTATAATGTCTCATGACTCATCTAACATTTTATACAAACCGAACATCTCAAAGATGATAAATTCCCTAGAATAGATTAGCAGTTGCTTAACACCAGCATTTAGGAGTAAACTCCAGAGTGGTACTTGCTGGGCCAGGAAGGCTGACACCATGGATGACAGCACTTTCAGAACAGTCAAAGGAGTCAGCAACTGCACTTGACTTGTGGCCACAGAGCTAAATGCAGACTTCAGGTTGAAACCTTGATGACAGGTCAGAAATGCTCAGTTGCTTGCAACTGCATTTGAATAAAGGGGGGTTGTAGGAAGAAATATTTTCAAAAGCATGTGTATCTGATGGGAAAGGCTAAAAATAAAGTGCTGCTGCTATATTATTGTCAATCATTGCCAAAAAAAAAAACCATGATGCATTTAACCTTGGATAAATTTAAGGAATCTGATCTATGTAACACTCAGTTCCAACATTATAAACACCTGAAGTAGTCATTCTGACCATCTAGAACTAGTCGGTAATGCCTCATTGATTGATATAAATTTTAAGCATGCTGTGCATTTAGAAAAGTAAGACGGATAAGTGCATTTAGGGATAAAACTTAGTCTGCTTCACATTGCATACAGATATTATTAGATGTGCTATATTTAATAAAATATAAGTGGTTGGAAAACAAAGGAAAAAAAAGGAAATGAATAGGACCTTAAAAAGGATATTTGGTTTTAATTAGTAGAGAAGAATTAGTAGGCTTGACTCCAAGGCAAAAAGTTTTGTTCTTCTAAATTCACTGCAACAGCAGCCAGGTTTCAAAAGTGTTTTGCAATTTTGTTTATAAATTACTTCATTACTCCTCTTGGTTTTCTTCCATTATTTCTGAAAATGTCACTAGAAAATCTGGTATCTCCCAGTGACTACCAGCTTTCAGACAGAACCAACAAAGTAGAGCTCTTCCTGGTAAAAAGGCATTGAATCATGAAAAGTGTCAATCTTTTCTGCTGGTTTTGAAGATATAGGAACAAAACACTGTACTTCAATTATTATGCATTTTCTAAAGGGCCACCAAGAACAGAATTGTTGGGTTTGCTGCACTAACAAGCTGCCTCAGCAAGTCACAATCCATCAGCAAATTGCACTCAGTATACATTTATACCAGCATATTTGTTTCTCAAATGTTTCCATTTTGATATAAACACTAAATAGGCTTGAAATATTCTTAATTTAAAATGTTATTTTTATTTTTATTTGCTATTATCTAGACACTTATTTTTTCCCATTTGTTTGTATTGTGGAAAGGGGATCAGAATGAGAGCTGAACTAAACAAAGGAAAGAATTGATTGACTGCCCATAACCAAAGGCAACTGAAACAAGAGTCAGGTGAACCAGATATTAATACCTTTCTCACCATCACTTGTCAAATTGGGACTCATTGGAAAGATGGGGATTTGTTTTTAAAGTACTTTTCTCTTTCATAGCCAAAGAAGGCAAAGTGGAGCTAATAGAGCAAAGGAAATATGTCCCCTGTACAGATCCCTGCTGAAGTCAGTACCATCCCCTACAAACTCACAGTTTGTCCTCGTCAGACACTACACAGCCAAGTTACTGGAGTGCAGAATGTACAGCCTGACAGACTTGTTATCTAAAAAGTATTTCTTGGAACAGCCTCTTTGACTCAGAGGCCTGTATATCTGTAGCAGCAAGAGACAGGACTCATTTCTATATGTAACTTAGGTAACCTTATTGTCTTGAAATAGGTTTGTTGAGTGAAGGAATTGACATAAATTGGATATACCATAGGAGAGGGATGGTAGGAGCAGAAGATGTCCTGTGTCTTGACCTTAAGTTTTTTACACCATCTCACATGTCAAACCTACAAGTAACTTGGGGTTTCCTAGTTTAAAGGATGTTAAGTGGCTGCAAAACTGACTGAAAAATTATATCAAGGAATAGTAACAATTGTTCATTATCAAGCTAGAAAGATATTTTAAAGGAGGTTTTGCAAAAGACTTTTCTGGTACTACTCAGGATTTTTTTTGTTATTATTATTATTATGCCTCTGGGGAAAAAATATTTCCAATTTTTGTGGCTGACACAACTCTGAGAGCACACCAAGAATGAAACCCAGAGTTTACAATAATCTTGAAATACTCATTTTATAGTTTTAAAACAGTAGGTTTAATTCAGTAAAGACAATGGCAAAGTGCTACATTTAGCTGACACCAAATGTAAAAGACAAGCTAAAAAATGGGCTGGATAGCAGAGGGAATGCTCGTAGGTGGCAAACTGAGCATGAGCCAATGATGTCAGGCTATTGTGAAAAAAGCAAATGTTAAAATGTTTTGTGGGAATGGGTGTGTTGTTGGAGACACCTGAGGTAATCTTTCTCCTTTGCATGATGGTAGTAAATGATACGCTGTCCAGCTGAGCTCAGCACTCTGTAAAAGCCAATGACAAAGTGGAAGCAGCAAAAAGAAAAACAACTGTGGTTTAAGAAGTGTGACATGAAGAAAGACTGAAGGACTCAGGGCTTCTTAAAATAACTAAGAGAAAACTAGTGGAAGACGTTATAACAATCTGCAACTGTATAAAAAGCTCCTGCAAAGAAGAAAGGAGTAAAACATTCTCCTTTTCTACTGGTAACATGATAAGAAGCAACAGGCCTAAACAGCTGTATAGAAAATGCATCTTAGACATTAGGGAAAGACAGAGAAGCACTGGAACATGCTAGAAATCTCAATAAACAGCATTTGTTAAAGACAGACCAGACAAATATCCATCTGGAATGAGAAGACAATTTGAGGTTGGTATGTGGCCAGGAACTGCCTGGGAATGGGAACTTAGAGCTATTTTGGTCAGAGAGAGGCTCTGATGAGCTCAGCACCAGGCTAGCTATCACAGTTGAAACCCTAACTAAGATTGGTCCAGATTTGTACTTTCATGGAGATTAGAGGACAGGACTATTTGTATGGGGATTAGAGTTCAACTTGACTAGATGGATTGTGGTGATGACAAATGTGCAGATCTCACAGTGCTTCATTATTACCTCTACTACTTGGTAGTATCTAAAGGGCAACAGTACTTAGAGATTCTGAAAATATTTGTTGTATTATCTAAGCAGTAGTGTGTCTAAGCCTTAGCCAGACAAAGGATACATTTCAGCAAGGTATCTTCCTCTCTCCTACTTCAGAAATAATCGCTTGATATTTATGAAAACAGATCACTTTGTTCCTAGTGCTAAACTGTGGGTGTCTGCCAAAAGCGTGAAATACGTGCCAGAGTAACTTAATCAGACACTGTGCTATACACTTCAACAAGTTCCTCACTGGTGCAGAGAGTTCTAAGAGTTCACAGAGGTTGAGAACATGAGCAGAACAGAAGGATGCATCTGCATGAAAAGTGGCGCAAAATCCAAGGATGCACAGATCTGTGCTGTTACAACTGCACTTACCAAATAAAGTGTCATTATTTTCCATGAGTTGTCCACATGGTCCTGAGAAATGACCAAATGAAGCCAGACAACTGGTGATCTCTCCTTCTTCAGTGTTAAATCTTGGTCAGACTGTATCAAACCAATGTACACTGGTCTCTAGCACTGCAACTAGCCTTGTAGGACACATTATTAGCAGTTCTAAAAATACTCTTGACTGGCTTTTCCCACTCTAGTTGCTCCTTCTTTTTCTCTTTTATGCCTGAACTCCTGCTCGGTTTCCATTTTGGTTTTCCAGTCTTCCTGACATTGTCCTTTCTTTGCCCTTCCATCTCCAGATCCTCACCTCTTTGTAGCTCTTCATTGCTCATGAAATTGTGAGAAAACTGAGGTTGTAGTGTAGTTTAGTTTAAAGCAGTTTCCCTGTGTTTTATAGATGGTCTCATCAGAAACAGTTGGAAGTCCTGCCTCTGTTGAGGGCGCTTCTTCCACCATGCAGCAGGACACTGGGAGAGGAATTTCTGACGATTTCACCACAGTCCACAGGTTCTTAAGTGCCTCACTGGGTCATCTTCTTCTTTATTTGTTATAGGCAATGACATGCTCTATGAAACTGAAAGATTCAGCAGTAAACCTCTGCAGCAGTTTAGGCCTGTTGTGTATCAGGAAAGTTTTCTTCCGAACTCAAATGACCAGAAACACTTCATACACTCTTTTTTCCAAAATGGTAGAAAATTTAAAGATGAAAACTGGCATTTCTAAATCCTTACAGTCACATTTTGAAGAACATTGGTTGAAATATCTTACATTTGGAAGGATAAGAATCCAAATTTCTTCTGAACCTGTATGATCTCATGGCACTCATGGCAGTACATACACATAAAGAGGAACAAAATTTGAAGTGACCAGGTTTGTGCTTACATTACATTTGAAGTGACCTGAGTTTGTGCTTATATTAAAATGATCAGATGACTTAGGAGCCTTTTTTTTCCCTAAGGAAAAGCTACCACGGCTGACTGAGTCACAGTCATCTCTGTTTCCTCGCACAATATGTCAAAAGATTTCCTGACACTGAAAGCTGCTGAGTGAATCACTCAGCACAGTGTCAGTATCATCTCTTGATACCTGGATACTGCCCTCTCACACCATGACCTTTTCCTTTCCATTTCTTCTCGCTCCTGCCCCGCTACTGCCCTAGCTGTTTTTAACAGCTCTCCTACTTGTGCCTTCCTGTGCTCTGTCACCTGACTTTTCTATCTCTTCCCACCTTGTAGCCCTGACTGTAAAACTCACAGCAGTTTTTATTTCTCTGCATTCAAGACAAGTTGTATTTTCCTAATCCATGTTGCCAGAACTCCAGTTAGGAGACCGCTTCTTCCCTGTTGATCATCCTAGCAGCCAGAAATTCTTGCTCTGTCCCTACGGTGCCAGTTTAGACCATACTTGGCTGGATTGCAGGCTGGCATGCTGTGGTCCTGCTTATAGTCTCAGATGAACCAGAGGAACAGACTCTAAAAATGTTAGCTGACGACCTTTCTGTTTGAACAGATACAAATGCATTTCTCAGACAACTCCGCCAAGTTTAAATTGCTTTTCCTAGGAAGAGCCAGAGACATGTCTCACTTTAGTAACCTTAATCTGGGCCAAGTTTTAAAATGTGAATGTTTTAATGGTTCTTTTTCTAAAACAAAGGTTCTAAAGAGAAGCAAACAGGAAAAAAGCCCTCAATAACATAATGTAAAGACTTTTCTTCCTCTTTGTCATGTCATTTCTCAACATTTCTTCCTCTCCTCTTCTCAGGAGCAGCAGAAGTTTTATAGAGGCCCATGCATTTGTCCTACCCCAGATGTGTGACAGGAATCACTGGAAGGTTTGCTTAGGACCACACTATCTGGAGGTATTTCCATGTGTGTCTCTAGCAAGAAACCATGCTAATGTGACTCTACTGCTTTGGGTAGCCCAGCTAGCCTACTCAGAGCTCTGTGTAGCCTTCCTGGCCATCCCAAATAATGTCATGATGACCTGGATCAAGGAGACTTGGCTTTGAAAGAGAGTCACAGAGCCCATGACTTTGACACACCTTTACTGGCATGTCAAAATGCTGCCTCAAGATCTGCTTCAGCATAGTCCTGCCTGGGAACTGATTAGCTCTTAAGCATCTTCCCTAGGCAAACCTTCTTTCTCCAGCAGACCACACATCTCTTTGCGCACAACCTTGATACGGTGACATTTTCCAGAGACATTTCTGGGAGGCAGTCTGTCAGTATGGCAGGTGTTGGATTAAATTAGTGAAGTGTAGCACTGTTTATAAGCAAAATGATATCTTATATATGGCTGAAGCTGACTGTGGGTGCTGTTACTTTATTGCATGTTTATAAAGAGTAATGAGGAAGGAGGAGGTCAAATCCAACTTCCTTCAAATAGGACCATTTTTCATTGTTGTTGAAGGTCACATTTTGATACACCTTTCTAGGGATGGTGAAAATTTCTGCCCATTCTTAGATATTAATACTGTGGCAACTAGTGCTTCAAAAGTTCACAGCCAGGTAAAATTTAGCTGGCTCAGAATAAATTTGGACCTATAGAAAAAGATCTTCTTTTTTCTTCTTATGAGTTGACTTTTCCCATTTTCCCGCACTGAATATTTTAACCCAGTTTTAATTGGGTTTGTTTTGTTGTTTGTTTTTTTTTACAAAATAATTTCATTGCTATTGTTGTATCAATGAGAGGTTGCAAAAATAACTGGAATGTCAGCTGAGTGTTCAGCAAAGAGTAACACAGCTCTTAGATTCAAAAGGAGGTAGACGTACATGAATTTAATTATTTGACCAAATTCAGTAAAGATCACCTTGCTAATCAATTCACCTGCCACATTTAAATCTATTTTGAGAGCAAGAAGGACACTTCCAGGTGTATAACTTAAGAATAGTCTCTTGATTTAAGTTTGAAAGTATTTCTTTATCATAATCCTTTTTGACCAAAATTACTTTAATTTTGAAGGAGATATGTAGAATATAACTTACACCAGGGGAAATCGGTGCAATGTCTGGGAAGGACATCGATTTATAATCATACTACTAGGAGATTATGTCACAATTTTATTTTTCTTAATGGAGCTCCATAAAACTGGCAAATTAAGTAATTATATAAGCTTTTGAGTATGCAAAGGGGCTTAACAAAATGTGTCCTTTTGTCAAACAGTTTATTGGCTCAGTGAAAAAGTGCTACCTCCCCCATAATGGCTGCCTCTCTTATGACAAGAAATCAAAAAACCCCAGACTTGTGGATCTTGAAGGAGCAAGATCCATCACAAATTTCCCACTGGGCATATAGAATGAGCCTTAACACTTTTCTCTTGCTTTTTATTTCCTACTGAAATTAGTAGGCCCAATAAGGGAATACTACAGGCATCCCATGATTAAAACAAGTATTTTTCTTTTTTGGTAAAAGCATTACTATTTTCAAGTAAAAGCATTTACAGAAACTCCTGTGTATAATTTAATTTTTTTTCTCTCTCTGTCTTAGTATAACCCTTCATAACTCTGCTTCTCTGATATCAACAGCAGGAATGTGGTGGTGCAAATCTACATCTTTACATTCTTGACAGTCTTACCAAAGCTCAGTGGAGTTTGGAGCTCAGAATGTTACCATCCAATAAAGATTTAACCTCACAGGATAGCATGTGCTTTAACTTCCTCAGCTGGCTCAACCCTTACATAGGTGAGATCAGAGGAGCCCTCTTGTGCCTTGGTGTTGTCCTGGTGGCTGTGACTTGGGTCTCTACCTGGGGACTGCAGTTCGGACAGTTCTCTGCAGAGCAGCTGGGACTGAGCTCCCACGAAGTCATTTTGTACTTAACAGCAACAGTGAAGCCTCAGACCAGGCATGAATATTCCTGCATTTAATGACCCTTCTCTGGGAAGCAGAGATGACACTAAGGAAACATTTCCATGACATGCTCTGTGTGTATGGTGGCTCCCTTTAGTTTTGGAGGACCCAGTACATATTCCCTAAATGGATCTCAGGCCAGTGGGCTGACTGAAAGGAAAAAAAAAATCTTTGGAACTGTAAACTGTAATACCCATGAGCACACAAGCATACAAAACCTTCCTGAACAACCAGATTAGGGAATTACAGCCTTAGGTTGCAGTAGGAGCAGTGGGTATGATGGGGAATGGAGAGCAGGAACATGGCACACAATAATGCCTACCTGGGAAAAAAACCTGGAGTACAAATACAAGCCCACAAAGGATTGTAAATCTGCCCGGTAATAACAAAACAGTGCAAATGAAGTGGCATCAGATATAAAGATACACTTAAGAGGCATGTTGTCTTGAAAAGACGTGAAGAAAGATAAAAGTCTTAAGTTATCTCTGCAGAAAATCTTCCAGACCAAGAGACAAAAGGAAAAATCACATGGGTACAATTTGGGATGGGCAAAAACTACAGGTTTCTGTAAAGTTAGCCCACTTTCCAATGAGAAAGGAGTGTATAGATAGGATTATTTGTGCTAATTGTTAGGAAGGCGATCAGATAATACTCGATTTTGAGAGCAGAATTAGGAAGGCATTTCACAATGCTAGAGAAGTCTACAAGGAGACAAACTCCACACCAGCACTGGGTACATGAGCATTTTACAATTCTGAGGCAAAGTATATAAAGAGATGATTTTGTTAGCTGTTAAATACTTTAGTTTGAGGAACCTGGATTAAAATAGACATGAACCTAGTATTTTCATGAAAAAGAAGAAATTATGTATTAGCATTACTGAAATACACTGGGATGACTGGGGAGCAAGGAACACATAGAAGAGGCAGAGCAAATGGCCAGCCTCTGTTAGGGATATCGCTGACAGATTTAGAATTACTGACAAGTCCAAACAGCAGGAGGGAGGATTCAAATGTGTTACTGTGTAGATGGTGAAGGCCAAAAGGAATCTGGTCAGGGTCTATTCCAAAGCACCAAGGTGAAGTAAAAGAGAACAGGATTCGTAACTTGTCAAACAACTACGTCTTTTGTATTGGGAGATTAATGGTAGAGGTCTCAAGAGGCCAACAAAAAAAATGTCTTTAGTTATTGAGACTTAACAATGGTGACTTTCTAAGACCAAAGGATAAAATAACTATTTCTATGGGGGGAATAAAATAATCTCTGGATTGGATCTATTAGATCTGGTGGTTATTATCTGGTCTGGTTATATTCACTACTAGCAAGGGGAGTACCACTTAAATGTATAGATATCCTTCAAACTTAATCTAATTTCTGTTTATCCATGTAATGTTTCAAAAAAACAACTAAACCTCTGTATGAACCAGTACAGAATACCTCTAAAAATTATGAACAAATTAATTTATAAATTACTTAGTCATTTGGAGCCTCCATCCATCTGCTTTTCTCTGGAGGCTTGAGCTACATTTCTTACTGCTCACAAGTAGGTAGTCCTGTTTGGAAAAAAGGCCAGTCCAAGTATGTCCAGGTAAACACAGCACCTGCCTGACGAAACAGGCAGTACAGACCGTTTTAAAAGTGAACTACATGCACCACATTCTACACAGTTAGGGGAGAGGGAGAGCCTTTTTCTTTCTCTCCACTGCTTAGTTTCAGAGAAAGGAGAACTGGCCAAAAGTAATGTTAAATCTTATGTAAGCATGCTGTTTTCAAATGCTCCTAATTTCTCATTCCCTTTCCACAAAATTCTGCTTTTCCTGATCTTTTTGGAAAGATGTCACTTTGCAGAAATCCAAATACAGCCCCACCAAATGGGTCACCTTCAATCAGAGGAGTTTGGTGATCCAGCTGCATCTCAAAGAGCAGCCTTACTTAATGTCTTTCAGATTCACCTCAATGCACTTCAGAAATGAAAAGAGTGGTTTGGTTTGTTAATATATTAATGGAGTAAAATAGAAAACAAAGGTTTGATTTGGTTGAAAATGGTGTTACAAGAGAAGAAAATAAATAAATAAATTTAATTCTCAGTGGTCTTTGAAATTGAAATGCCTCGTAAATTGTTTGTGTCCCAGCTATTAAGGGCGGCACAAAAGGGGCAAATGCAGCACCTTGTCTTTTATAACTCTATCTTTAGGATCAGCTTTGTAAGTCAGTGGGACAAGGCCTTCCCTGCTGCCATTGCTCAGGGTGGCATCTCCTCTGTTCCCTTGTCATTCTGTCTTCCCCACTGCCAAGAGAAATGCAGCATTAAGATTTATAAGGACTTGGATTGCAAAGGCTTCCTCTCATCACCTTATGTTATGTTTCCCACCTTTGGTTTTTGAAGCCTGACTGCAAAATGGAAATGCAGCAAATGGGTTTCTCCCTGCCACCCGAGGGCTTCCACTGGTTTTCTCAGCACAGCCTCCCTAGCAGGAAAGGCTGTGTTACAAATCACATTTCAAAGTGAAACACTTTGTAAGCCATGTATTGCAAAAAGTGTTCCTGTACGTACATCTTACACCACTCATCATATTCAGCTCGTGACCAGCTTTCCACAGAGATTACATATACAGATGGCAGACTTGGCAATGGTTTCTTTTCTTGCTTTCTTCTTCCTTTTCTCTGCCTTCCCACCCCATCACTTTTGGAGGCCCCTACCATCACAGAACCTACCTTGTGAAAGTGAAGAAGCTATGAGCTTACCTAAAACAGACCTGAAAACTCAGATTTAGATTTTTTTCCAGATTCCAGATAATTCAGATTTTAAGAATGTTATCCTTAGCGCCAGAGAGCATTTGAATTTGATGAAATTCACACCATGCTGCGGTAATAAAGTGCACATTGAGACACAAAGAGCTGGCTAACTAAGGAGAGCAGCCAAACAGGCCAGCGGTGGGATTCCTCCCTTCCATCTCCGCCCCTCAGCAGCAGCAGCAGCAGCAGCAGCAGCAGCAGCAGCAGCCTGCCTTCAGCCCTTCCTGAAAGCCATAAAGAGAGAGGCTGCTGCCTAGCGGTGGCAGAGAAAGGCAGAAAGCATACCGCTGTCACGGTTCACCACGGGCCACTGGGCAAGGCAGGATGGAGGAAAGGTCCCCTGGCTCCATTCACCTCCCTCTTGAATCCTATTGGGCAGCAAATCTCTGTTCTGGACAGCACTAGGGGAGGGCTGGCTCTTTGGCCAGCAGTCAGTACCCAGGTGACCATGTCCTTTCTCTGTCAGCAGTGGGCTGGATGGGGGCACAGCATCTGCCAGAACTGGCTCACAAGGCTCATGCAGGCAAGCAGAGAGGTCCTCTAAAGTCCTTGTCAATGAGGCACCATCAGCATTAACCCAGTTTCCAGAAGAGGGTTAGGAGTGATCCTTTCAACACTCCAGCATACTCCTCAAGAGCCTGACAATAAATCCAAAATGACCATTGATTAAGCTGGCACATGGCACAAATTCTAGGCAACCGGTGAATATTAACGTGGGCAGGACAGCATTTCTGAGCAGTGTGCCCATATAGAAAAGTTACTTTAAAATCAAAGAAATACAGTGATACAAACAAAAACCACTCCGAAGGAGAGATAAATTGTAACCTTGGTTACAGCCCTGGTTGTACCAGCTCCGGAGTGCTCTAAGTAGCCTGGAAACACAGGATGTCCTTCTGTGACTCCAAACAGAAAAGCACGCTCCCAATCTGTAAACATGGGAGTATCATGGAGGAACAGGAAAGTGATGTTGTCTCTAGACATGTTACTACAACTCTGGTACTGTATTATACATCACATACTGATGTCTTCATTTTAAAATGGATATAGAAAAAGAGGAGAGCGGGGAAAAAAGCCACAGAAATTACTGGAAGACTGAGTTGGAAAAAAAAACCTGTGGTTCATTGACATTATAAGTGTAGTTTAGGATACCTCAGTTCAAATAAAAAATATTGTAGCTATTTGACACCATGTCCAAAAGCAGCACAAGTTAATTATACTGGCTTAAACCTGTTCCTAAATTTATGAAAAGGTAATTTTATCCTGACCAACTTCATGCTGGATGAAGTATCATGTGTCTGCACCACTCTAACTCTGTGTCAGATCAGGTAATGTCTGTTCCCCTATATCTGGCATAAATCCAGCAAAAACACATAAATTCAGCATAAGTACCATATCATGTGCAGTAATAAATGCATCAGAAATATGACTGTGTGCTTCTATATTATATTATCTGGACTGATGCTGACAGAGGACTTGACAGCTCTGTAACAAGCAAATTAAACATGATCCAGTTACTGTGTAAGCGATATCATGGTAAAAAAATACTGAAGGATACTATGGAGTGCTTTAAATTAGCACAGGATAGAAAGAGCAAGGCCCACTAGGAGAAAATCAAGACTAGTCAAATTTAAGCAAGACATTTTAAACATGTTTAAATAAGGGTAGAAGAATTCAGAAGATAACACTACCAAAGAAAATACCGGATTTCTCCGTTTAAAAAAGTGGTAGCTTTTTCATCTTCTGGGTTCTTCGGATGAAGACTTGAAGTTACTCTGAAATATGTGCTTCAGTCAAAAAGAAGCTACTGGGCAACACAGCTGGCTAGAACATAAAGGAAGGTAGAATAGCTAGGCACAGCAATCTTCTGAAAATCTACGTTTCTCCATTATGGACTATATTGTCCTACTGAGCATACCTCTAATGAAAACTTCCTTTCCTCATGTATGTTTGCTATAGTAGATGAGACAAAATTAGGAATTATAAAAGCTTTCCTGTGGAGAGAAAAAAGTCCCTAAATTATGCAACAATGTACAAAGAAACAGCTTCATACAAATATAGGGGACTGCTTAAGCACAGATATCAGATGATCAGTAGTAAAAGTAGGAGTGTACTAACAAAATACCTTTATAATTAGAAATGGAACAGCTTTATTCACCTCAAAATTTTAAAGTCAGAAAATGCAGGAGGCTTCATCCATTATGTAAATGTAATTTTATTATTGATCAATGTAATGCTTTTCTCATTATCCTTGCATTTAAGTTTAATCACAATAGTATTCAAAACTGTTGTTACATTATTCCAAGTTAAGATAATAAACTGGGGAAAATAATCAAGCTACAGCCTGACTGTTATATCAAATTATTGAAGCTCTTTTCAAACACTATATGGCAATGAAACATTCTAATCCAGTGTGACCAGTACCCCTGGGTAATATGGTTTATTCAATGTCATTTTATAGGCAGCCATAGTATGCAAGTGCCCATAATATGCAAGTGCACATCTTTTTACCTCTTTTTCAGTGCTGCAATAAGACAGCTTGCCCACCAGCATTGTCACCAGGATGCAGTGGCACTCAGTACAAAACAGAGAAGCCTAATATCCCATGAGATACTGCCTAGAAAATACAGGAGCTTGCAAGTGGTTTTAGGCTGGAGCTGATGCTGGATGGCAAAACCTGTGAATCCCCAGTGGTCAGGGATGTCTCCTCCATTGTCACCTTCTTCCTCCAAGGATTGAACAAGTCCTGTTCTTTTAGTTAAAGGCTTGATTCATATTACAGTTATTGGGTCACTTGCTGATTAATAAGTCTTTGACCCAGCTGTCAGAGGGTCTAAGAAACTAAACAGTCTAGGTAGCTAAAAAGTCTAGAAAAGAAGAAAGCTGCACTAATTCTGTTTAACTGTAAGCTGTGATAATGGCTAAAAAGTTATCTGTAACAATTATCCTAGCTGCTAGAAATTATAGATAACAATTAGCTGTGCTGACTGTTAAAATTTTAATATTATCAGTAAAGTTCTAATTATAACCACAACCATGTGGCCATTGGTCATTCTACCAAGGACCCCTCAAAGAAGCTGCCTGTCCCATAGTATTGTTAGGTGAAACTCAGAAAAACTTCTATTTTGCAATTTTGTTGCTCTATTATGTAACAATAGAATAGTAATATTTAATAAAATATTTCAAATATTAATTGATTCAGTAGAATGTCAGAATGGCTTGTGTGAGAAGGGGCTGCAGACTATGAGAATAATATTGGAGTAACATGCTGTATTAGAAAGAAAAGTCTTTTACAGACTGGGCTGAAGCGAGGGCTTTTACTTTTACAAGAGAAAAAGTATACTCCAGCAACAGATGAGAAGATCCCCAAACTCTCTGGGAAAGAAAATGTATGAAAACACCGTGGTTTTGCCTAAGTCCAGCAGTAAGTTTGGAAGAGAAGCCACAGGCTCAACAGATGTATGCATACTGGTAGGGTAACATTTCTTTCAGCTGTCTAGTGGTGTTCCTTGATACTTGTGTTTCTCAAACAATCAGAAATTCTTGATAATAACAGAATTCATTAAACCAAATGTTGTATAACTACATATAATCCGTGCATTTAGCTTTCTGGAAGCCAAATGTGTGTTCTCCAGCAAAAGACAATGATAGTTATAACAGATATATCTCTAAAATAGCATTTTAGCACCATAAACCATCTTCTGTTATTAATTTCTCAACAACAGCCTAGAGTTTCTATCCTTAAACTATCTGTAGAGATACAGCAACTGGATTTTCAATATATTGATCTTGGTTGAGCAGCAAATAATAATTTCTGATCAAATATTACAAGAATGTTTTATATTTCTCTGAAGCAAACGAAAAAAAACAGAAATGGAGTTGTGGTGAAAAATGGCAAATAAATAAAATGGCACTTGTGAATAAAAGCCTTTTTTATCCATAAAGAGATAACCAAAATTCTAATTCCTCATGAAAGAACTCTACAGAAAATGGAAGTGGAGCAGAAGATCGATTCTGGTGATATTTTCCAGAACCAAGTCCCATTGACTGCAGAACCAAGTGACAATTGTAGAGCTATGTCTTTTCAAAGTTATCACCAACACTGGATCAAAACTCTACTATTTCTTTGGGCTTCTGATTAGTAAATACAGTAATAATCAGAGTTACATCGTTTGTTGAGTCTGATACAAGGTTTCTAAAAAGAAAAGATACTAAAATTAAAAAAAAAAAAAAAAACATAAATCGGTACTTTGGTAGTGAACTGAGAATGACGAATTGAGCATAAAGAACCAACTTTGGTGCCGTGGCACAGCAAGCCCGCAGCGACTCTGTTTGCCCCGCGCTGAGGGCAGAGCCGTGCGCTGCCCCGCTCCCCGCGCTTCTGTGGCTTTGCCCTCGGCCATCCTCGCGCATATTCCCACGGCTGGATTTGGCGGCCGGCGGCTGCTCCAGGCGCTGCACATGCGGCGCTTCTCCTGCCGGCAACGAGCGCTCCTTAGGTACCTTTGCACAATATTTGGATAAGTTTCATCCAAACCTTTGCTCCAGTTTAGAGAAACCTCCTTTTTTTTTTTTTCCCCCTCTCCCTAAGAGAACAATTCAAAGCATACACCCTCTCCCCGCTTGGCACCCGAGCACCACCTGCTCCTTCCCGCGGCGGCTGCACTGGGGCAGAGATGCCCACCCGGCCGGCCCCTACGCTTCGAGCGGAGTGCAGGGGCGGGGATGTCCAGCCGGACGCGGGAGGGAGCGATGCTGCAGCCAGGACCTGCCCCGGCCCCACCGCCCGCCCGGCTCCGGCCGCGCCCGTTTCCGCAGCTCCCCTTGGTTTCGAGTTTCCCGAGGCGAGGTGCGGGGAGCAGCGCCCGGCGGCGGTACCTGTAGAAGTAGTGCCAGCAGAAGAGGCAGCAGAGCAGGCGGCAGCCGAGCGGCTCGAGGCGGGGCGGGCTGCGCAGTGCCAGCAGCAGCGCGGGCACCAGGAAGGAGGGCAGCTCCTGCAGGAACCAGGCGCAGCGTGCTGGCAGCCGGCCCCGCTGCCGGCACAGCCGCTCCTCGTGCTTCCCGTAGCGGGACGGCACCCGCAGGTACAGCGACAGCTGCAGCAGCGCCAGGGCGCCCAGCAGCGAGCTCAGCGCCAGCACCAGCCCGGGGAAGCACTGCATGCTCGGGGGCGGGTGGGGGCAAACAGCCCTCGGCCAGCGCCAGCCCCGGCCTTATTAGAGCCGCGGCCGTCACCCCGCCCCGCCGCGCTGCCTCCCAGCGCCCGGGCTCGTCACAGGGCGCAGCCCCTCGTGCCTGAGCNCTCCCTCCCGCCCCATCTAGAGGGGAGCTGTCCCATTCCATCCCTCCCTCCTGCCCCATCTAGAGCGGAGCTGTCCCACTCCACCCCTCTCTCCCGTCCCGTCCAAAGGGGAGCGGTCACCCTGCATCCCTGCCATCCGTCCCGCCCAGAGGGTAGCAGTCGCCTGTCTCTCCCTCTCTCTCTCGCCCCCTCTCTCCCATCCCCACTCCCTCCCTCGCTCCCGTCCCCCACACTGCGGGGTCGGCGCCGGCCCCTCCCGCCGCCGGTGCAGTCCGTCCCGGGGATGAGGGCGGCGGGCAGAGAGAGGGAGGGAGGGAGGAAGGGGCGGGGGCGGCACGGTCGGCACCGAGCGGGAGCGGGGCGGCGGCGGGGCGGAGGCGCGGCCCGGAGGTGAGCGGGGGTGACTCCGGCAGGAGGCAATCGCTCCCGACGAAGCGGGAGCGAGAGGCGGAGTTCCCTTCCGCTGCCCCAGTGTGTCACCATACCCCGCGGCTTGCCCGGCCGTCTGTGCTGCCAGGGCTGAGCCGCCGCCGGGTGCCAGGCACTGCTGCTCCACTGCGGGCTGATGGAGAGTAAACGCGGAGAGGTGCCAAAGGTCGGGTGAAAATGAACAAATGTAGATGCTCATGATAGAACCAGGGAAACAGTCCAAGACCTACGAGTCTGAGAAGTCCAGCTCACGTTTGGCATAACCAGAGCACACTTAAACTTTTAAAGTGCCCCAAGTTTTAATGAAGGTGGTCCTAATGTACGTGCTAGATGTGAGAATTGCTCAGAAACTCTTCAGTCTGAACCACATGAAGCAGTTTTGACAACAGTTTGCCTAAAACTACAGTCCTTTTCCATGCCTGTTTCCTCAGGGATCTTCATTTGGTAAGGATTAACACCATGCTGAATTACAACAGGAGGGCTAGCAGATCATTAGACTCCATATTTTTTCTGGCCATTACAGCATATCACCTTAAGGCCATAAATTACATTTGCACTCATATAATTTTGCAGCTTCTCTGAGAAAGCAGTTGGATGCAGCTCCTCAAAGGACTGGATGCCACACAAAATGCTGTTCTGGAGCAGAGGTGGTAATTGATTTTTGTTCAAGCTCTGAGTGGTGAGTTCACTGATTTAAGATGTGGGAGACTTGGTTTCAATTGCCTCTTGTTTAAGAGGATTCTCTTTTTGCAGAGGGAAACCAAACCAGTGGCTGCAGTCTGTTCTGTTTTTCAGGGGAGGCACTTGTTCTGTAAAACAGGTCAAGGTTTTTTTGACCTCCGAGATGTGTGGCATGGCATGGCTGTCAGCCACATGCCAGAGCACTCTTCCCCCACAAAACCAGCCTGTCTGCTTGCAGGCTGCCTGCTTCTCGCAGTCAGTCTCTGATATATGCCATCTCCCAGCTGTGTATGAAAGAGGGCAGGACCAGAACTGTGCCAGCTATGCCAGCCATGAAGCGGTATAGATGATCACAGGCCAGCAGTATTGGTACCTGTGTTCAAACAATAGCTCCTGGCTGTGAAGCATCAGTGGAGGAGGGTGCCTGTAGGACAGATACTGGAAATCTGCAACTGTATTTTAATTACGAAGAAGGGGAACCCAAAACAAGCAGTTGTGTGGCAAAACAGCTGAACACAAGAATTGGTCACCCATAATATGCAAGTTTCATGGAGAATTACTTCAAACTGCCTCTAGCCCGATCCCATGAATTGAAGACACATTAGCGACAGAAGCACATGAGATGCATTTATGGAGTGCATCTTCTGCCATAGTGTCTTCTGAAGGAGAACCAGTGATGGACCCAGACTTTCACAAAGTGTATCAAAACTCAGTAGTTACTTGGGATGACTTCAGAAGAACTCTTTGTATTCAAACTAAAACCCTAAAAGAGGGACAGCATAAGAACTAGAGAGGGGTGTGATCTCAAACAGCACTGGTAGCTTCAGGCAGTCCCCTGTTCATCATCCTGGTTGGTTGGATTCAAGTTGAAGGGGTTTAGTTCCACTTTTTTACAGGGGAGGACTAATGAATGGAAATGCTTCTAATGATGAAGCAGTGAGCTACTCACATAGAGACCATTTCCAGTCCATAGACAAAAAGAGGCACTTTTAAGGTGAGATTCGTCTCATCCAAAGAGGTAATGAAACAGATGAAGGAATCATAACATAGAAAACCTTGTTTCTCTCCATTGGCTCTAAAAGATGTCTAGAGAACTGTGTCAGGAGAACTGAATCCCACTCTTACTCTGTAAATTAAGGTTCAGAAGAAATTTCTATGGACACACACTCCTCTAAGAACTATGGCATTTATGTTCATTGTTGGAAACAAACACTGCATGATTATTCATCATATTCAACCACTACACAAATCTTCCCCTGAGAATTCCTTCTTCTTGCCTAAGCACTCCATGAGGGATTGTGATGAGAAAGGTGAAAGCAGTGCTGCAAAAGCATTCTTTGTATTCATCAGTGGGGTTTGAGAAGGTGGCAAGGTCCAGTGTTGAAAGAGAGTGGTTTGTATAGGTTCACCAAAAAACTTTATTATAAACCAAGCTTTATTTTTTCCATGGGAGTGTATCTAGATATCTGTTTAACCAGCCCAAAGGAGCACCAGGTAGTAATAAATCCTGCCCTGAAATTATCTCAAGTCAGCATGATCAAGCTACAAAACACAGACCATTTAATTCAGACTTTTCCCTTTCCAGTAAATTACGGATATTCTGAATGCTTTTTATGTCTCAACAGTGAATAATTCAGTGGGAGTGTTTGTTGAAAAAAAAAACTTCAACAATAAAGTGTTAGCAGGCATGCTAAATTTGAAGAGAGAGGGGGAAAATGTACAGGCTAAGCCCTGTTTGCATATCTGATAGGACTTCAGAACTCTTGGCTTATTTTATCTTTACAAAGAAAAATCCAACTCTTCCGAAGAACTGAACTGTACAAAGTGTACGGGAGGTACAAAATTACACATGTCATAGGTATATATTTATATATGGGAGTCATCTGGAGAAAAACTGTGGGTCATTTATAAATCTGGAGTCCTATGGAGGCTTTTCAGAAGAAAATTATAGATGAAAATCAAGGTAGATTTGTACTACTGTAGGTCTCTTTCTCTGAGTTCAGGAGGTAGCCAAGAATCCTTGTGGCCCACTGCAGAATCCCAGCATGGCTGGAGTGTAGCATTCCCCAAGCTCAGCCTGTCACCTTCTGATGTGCTCGTGCCTCTTTGGACCCCAAGGTGTGTGCCTCTGCTCTGGCAGCTCTGGGTGAGAACAGGATGGCTCTGTTCGATTGCCTTCCTGCAGCCCAGAGAAACTCATCTGAGAGAGCTCCTGCAAACCAGGATCAGAGCACAGTGAATTTAGGAATGGTCTGACCCTTTTACTAAAAGGACCTGGAGCTTGAGTGGAGAGATTACCATCAGGGATGTCACTCCGTGAGGGAGTGGCTCTGTGGTACTTAGCTGCTGGCTGGGGTTAAACCACAACACAGCTGCATAGATACAACCTTTAGGAATGGCTCAGGATTAAGTTTTGAATGAGAACGCTCAACACAGTGAGCAGTTGCGTAAGTTAATTCCTTAGATTTTCCAGAAATTATATGTGCAGTAGTGCAATTTTGAACAAATCTCTTTCCAGTGCTGACATGAATATAACCAGATTGAAGTTAGGAAATACTGGGAACCATCAACTGCCATTTACTGTTTGGCTTGCACCATATATACCCTGTGCTGAATAAGGAACTCTCCGTTTCCTCTTGGTTTATTTGCTACTGTGCTATTCTCATAAAAAAAATTAATTCTGCAAGAGCACAGAGTTAATAATCCAATATAGACATTTCCCTCTCAGTCACAAATAGTTCTTTACTACTTAGCAGAAGTTGTTTTCATCACTGACATTAGAAACTGCATGAATGCCACTTTGCATAGCATGTTAGATCCAGCAGGTGGGATTTAGAACATTTTTTTAAAAGGGAAAGTTATTTGTATTTTGCTTCAAACATGTTTGTGCATAGGAAGAGTGGGAACCAAACAACACGTGGTTAGTAAAACTGTCTTTGTAAAGGCCTCTCCTTTGAGTTGTGCAAGCAAATGAGAAAAGCAATTAGACCAGTAGAAGTAGGCATTAACTTGATTTGTGAAATTTAATAAGCAACGGTTACTTGTACTCCTAACACTGACAAAAGTGTGAGAATAGGTTTTGAGGAAGACAGGGCAGATTAGTTCAGTGTATGTGAAGAAGGAGGAATAAATCTTTTACAGGATTAACTTTAACTGAGTGCACACAGAGTTTTGCAGCACATTATTTTTATTAGTGTGTTCATATCATTACTGGAATGAATACAAAAATATAAAACCTACCACAAACAAAAGCCCACAGACTATAGGTAGAGGCTTAATATTTTAAAGCTTTTAAAGGCTTTCCTTTTACTTCAGAGTTGCTTGAACAGTATCTGTGGAAAAGCTGTGAAATCAGACTCTGACAACCAGTTCCCTCCTTTTATCTTCTTTTATCTGGTGACACTCTTGCTATACTTTATGGTTTTCACATTCTCATCTCTGCATAGCTCTTTCAGCAGAGAAGGACAGTACCTTTACATTCACACTGCCCCACTTAATCCAGTTTGTTAGCACTAAAACATCCTACCCATTCAATATTACAAGAAGATGAGGAATCACGCTCTGATTAACTGTCTGAGCTCACTGAAGCTGAGCCAGAGAATCACAGAACGAAAAGCAGGGGGAGCTTGAGGAGCACAGAAGAATCTTCCTCGTCTGGTGTCTGGTGTAAAGCACTGAGCCCACACAGCCCAGAACTGCAGTTTCTGTGCTTGCCAGAAGCTGGGACACAGTCATTGCAGACAGTGTCTCCAGGGAAATTAGTTACAAACTCTAGCATGTTTCTCCTGATCATAGTAAACCACATATTTTCAAAGACTTCTTTCTTGGCATGTCCCAGATGGGGAGGCCACTTCCTGACAGATTTCATGTGAATGTTCCAAAGCTTGGGGGTGCTAGAGCAGCTCAAAGAAAACGTTGCTATTTGTTTTTAGCATGGTTAGTTATTTTCTTTTCAGAAACAGTTGAATTGTTGGCTGACTTTTTCCAAAACTTTGAGCAGGGACCAAGTTTGGAAAATGGCAGACTGTATGGTTAGAGCTGGAAAAGTTATAAACAACATGAGATGAGGGCTAACTATGAAAAATGCCAGGCATCCTTAGTGATTTTTGGTACTTTTCCCCTTACCTGCCATACATGGAAGTAACACAGGTAGAGCAGTCCCTGTGCTGCCACATTTCCCTGCCTGAATCCCAGCAGCATAGTTTGCCACTGTACTACTGACTGCTGTTGCCTGCCCAGCCTGTGACTGGTGGCGTGGGTCTGAGCCAGCAGTGCACGCACCCTGTGGAAGCTCTGACTATGCTGGATTGCAGGCCAGATGCCTTCCCTGGAGGTCCTCAGCTCTTTCCATTTAAAATCAAGGACCTGCCTGGAACAGTGCCACAGCTTCCAGCTGATGCTACTGGGTTTCTCCTCCATGGAAACAGAGTCCAGGAAGGGGGCAGCACATCAGCAGATTAGGTCTGGTGTCCTTACATGGAGTTGTCTGGGTAATAACTTCTGAGTATCCAGGTTCTGCAGACACATTCTTATACCTCATTTGCCTGTGTAGGATCTGTTTCCAACCATGTCAATTAGAGAGGCAATAGGTTCTGAGCAAGTTCAGAAACAGGAAATTTGATGAATACTTTAGGTCTGTTGTTTGCTAAACTTCTAGCAATTGTTTTCTGTAACAGGGAGGTGTGGAAAATCTTCTCAACAGCAAACACACACCTTCCTCACTGGCTGTGTTGTTTCATTCTGCTCTGCCCTGAGGCACCAATCCCACTTGGGCTTCTCTGAGTGCTCCAGTAGCCAAATTATCTCCTGAAAGGAGACCACAGGTGGAGCCTGACCGGCAGCAATCCTCGGATGCTAGAAAACTGTAGGTATCCTGCTGCAAAAAAAAGACAGAATGGGATGTTTGGGATAGTTCAGTGCAATCCATTGTCCTGAATATTTCTATACGATCATCTGTTTGTGTTATATAGTACTTGAACTGTCAGAACTGTGACGGCTGCATTAGGAGGAGCATTGCCAGCAGGAAGAGGGAGGTGATCCTGCCCCTCTGCTCTGACAGTGGTGAGGCCACAGCTGGAGCACAGGCTGTGCACTGCAGCTGTCACAGGGGGATGGCAGTACTGGAGAGAGTCCAGCAAAGGGCCACTTGGATGATTGAGAGCCTGGAGCACCTGTCCTGTGTGAGTTAAGGCCAAGAGGGCCGGCACTGTTCAGCCCGGAGAAGAGAAGGCTTAGGGCAGAACTCGTCAATGCACATGAATACCTGAAGGGAGGGTGTAAAGAAAATGGAGCCAGGAACATTCCAGTGGTGCCCAGTGACAGGAACAGAGGCAATGGGCACACACTGAAACACAGGAAGTTCCCTCTGAGTGTCAATAAACACTTTTTCACCATTACGGTGACTGAGCACCGGTACAGGCTGTCCAGAAAGGTTGTGGAGATACCTGTCCTTGGAGATAGGTATCCAAAAGCTGTCTGGACATGATCCTGAGCAGTCTGCTTTAGCTGACCCTGCTTGAGCAGGTATATCAAGCCAGATGACTTCTACAGGTTCCTTCTGACCTCAGCTGTTCTGTGATTCTGTTAAATTCTGTGGCAGTTTCTTTTAAATTGAGGCAGGGAAGTTACCAAGTGAACCATTTGAATGCTGGCAACACATTTCTTTCAGTAACTGGATGTACTTGTTTGTGCTTTCAGTGCATTTTCATTTTATCACAGATTTTGTGAGTATCATCACAGTATATATAATCACATTTCTGTTTAAGATTAGTAGTCTTTTGTGGTATTTTATTGTCCATTTCCAATTGTTTACTCTGTCAGAATTACAAGAACTGCATTGATCTAATGTCTTCATGTAATCTCTTGATCCCCATACTTAGGGCTTTATGACAAAACCCAATAGACCTAAAAGTTGCAATAATATTATAATGATAATGCTGTATCATGGATATAACTTGTGTCATTTGGGCAAGTGCATAAGCCTCATCCAAGCCAGGACCAAAACAACCATTGGCAACACGGCTGAGAATAACTGACCTGTGGATTGCAGGTATATCCTGTGTTGTAATCTGTCCCAGTGAGAGGTACAAAACAGGTACATCTTTCCAGTGATGATACTCCAGGCAGTCTGCAGACTCATGGGCCTATTTTGCATGTAAGCTGTTTACAGGGAACAGACCCTTGCCAACAGTAACTGCCAAAGCATGCATTATAATCCCAACAGAGAGTTATTTGGTTTAGAACAAAACTGTGCCAAGGATCATTCTAGCAATTTAACAGCTGCCCTCTAGTGCCATTTGTGGCATCAGCCAAGACAACAGAGTAGATGCAGCCAAAGTTTGCCAGAATGTATTTATTATTAATGGAAGACTAGATTCCTCTACATCATTCCAAAGTCATTAGCAGCTTCTAAAATAAAACTCATAGTCACAAACCAACATGATTTTGTTCGTTTTGTTTTTTAAGAGGTGGGACAATGGGTAATTTTGTTAGCCAAATCCACAGAATGCAAATAGTGAAAGGTGAATTTCCTTGAGCCATACACCTGAGCAAGAAGAGTAATTCTGGGTGTCTGTCATTCCAGTCTCAATATCTGCAGAGCCACTGAGGCCCCATCTGTTACACTGACTCCTAGAACCTGGATATCCTCCCTATCTGGCAGGACAGCTCCTTGCTGATTTTTTGCTTATCGTCTTGTGCAAGTTTGGTCTTCACAAACTACATGAGATCAGCACTTCATTTCTTTCTCTAAAGCAAATGTAAACAACTGGCTCAAATAAATATGTTTAGATGGGACCTATTGGGATGTCTTGTAAGATGAGGACCTTCATGTCTTGACCTCACATGAAACAGAGCTGTTGTGTTTTCACCTTCTCAACTGTTTCCACTTTCCCCTATTACTTCAGGTTGTTTTAAATCCATATGGTATTTACAAGTTATGGTGCCAGTTACAAGAGGAACTCTGTTTCCAAATTTGCCATTAACATTATTACAAATAATTTTCCAAAAGTTCTGAAATGAGCTGTAAAATACTCCAGGACCAAAACAAAAAAAAAGATTAATCAATATTTTAAGACCACTTGCATATGAAGATTGAGAGGTGATTTTATACATGTGAAAATACCTTCATAGAGGTAAAATACTTGATGCTAACTGATTCTCTATCTTATCAGAATTTTTGTTTAACAAAAACCAATATCTGTAATTAGAAACCAGAAAATGGCAATTGAAAAGCTTATGATTTTTAAAGCTGGAGATCACAATCATAGAATAAACTTTCAAAGAGAACTAGTTCTCTATTCTCTACTGCCAAATGCTTTCCAAGTAAGACTGGCTGCATTTCCAGGGGGTGTACTTCAGGTGAATATAATTACTGAATGCAATACATGAGTAGCTGGATAAAATGAAGTGGCCTCTGCTAGGTACTCATATATGATGAATTAGGTTCTTTCTGGCCCTGAAATGTGTGAGTCTATGAGAAGCAAGTAGAAATCATTACTGGAGCTATTAAATCCACTTCTGTTCAGGTTATAAACATGAGATTATGGAGCTGTGCTGCTCATACGGGAAATATTCTTCACTTCTTTGACCATTCAAGAAGTCAACAAAGAGCCTAGAAATAAACAGCTCTCCAGACCAGTGTGACATGGTAACCCAGCCACTTCCACCTGTCATATGGTGCATGGGTGAGTTTCTCCAACAGAAGCCTGAGAAAATAAGTAGAAGCACAAAGCCACCCACAGAACTACCAACACACAGACTTACCAGCCTAGCCTTTAGAGCTCAGCTTTCTATGTACCGCACTGAATGGTTTGATTAGATTTCCAGCAACAGTAAAACTAATATGAAATTAGGTTAATGAAGTTATTTTATGTGATCAGGTAGTCAGGAGGATTGTTGCATATGTTGCTTATGTTTATATACTTTCTTGTAAATCATTCTAAGTGTTTAGCTTAAATAGGGAAGTGGTGACAGTAAAGATCGTGCAATGTAGAAGTTGGAAAACCAATCTCCTTAGACTTGGTCTGCTAGAAGTTCATATTCTTGATTATATCTCCAATTGTTTCTTAGTGTATTTTGTGATCTTGACAGTTTGTTTTAATTTTTGGCTCAGTTACTCTTTGGCACTGATCTAGTAACAGGACACCACATGTTGTTGTGTTGTAACTTCTGAGAGCCTGGCTGCAAAATCACTATTTGCCAATATCTAGCAGCTTCCACTCCTAACATTATAATAAGCAGTGGATAGATCCTTATGAAACTGTTGTGCAGAATGAGAATCAGTTGTGTCTGGCAGTTACAGTAAGAATCGGGGTAATGCCATCTGGATAATGAAAGGCACACAGCATTTACATTTCTGTCATTACAGCTAAAGATATGAAGTCCAGTGCCTGAAGTGCCAGCAAGACCTGGAAGGGAGACACAAGGAGGGTTGGTCATGGATTGAGCAGAGAGCGGTGGCCACTAAATCTGCATGGGGTCAATGTGAGGAAGGACAGGTGTGTGATGTGGGGCAGAGCATTTGTGTACTGAACATATGATTAAAGGTTTGTGGATTCAAGCAGAGTGTTTGAAGTACCTCAAGTATGAAGTTCTCAGTGCAGTTATCTGGTGACAAGGCATGGCAAAAAGGACTGTTCTCTGAACCGTAGGCTAACACCAAATGCCATGGCTTGTTGGTTTTTTTATATACACAAATGTGGTTTTCATACTTTAACCAGCATAGCACCTGATTAACATGCACTTATTTTCTGTTTGCTACGTGCTTCCTCCCCGCCTCCCTAAATTCGTCATAAATGCATTGAGATTACTCGACAAGACTCCTCTTGACTTCAGAAAGGTTAAATGTGACTTTTTCTTAGATTTCAAGAGAATACTTTGTTAGTAATTGGCTACCACTTTGTGTCAGATTTCATCAGTACCACTCAGGAGGAGATCCTGGGGGTGTGTATTTTCATACTGTTTCTTCAGATTTTGCTGCTCTAAAATATATGCCTGAGGAGGGAATGGAAGTTTTGCAAGAATATTTCAATGTTTTACCCAGCACTCGGGAGATCCCTGTTCACTTCTCAGAACTGCCAGAAAGTCCCCAAGTAGTTTTGAGCAAGCTACTCAGTCAGTTTTTCCCTCTGAGCCTGTTTTTGTGAAACAGCAGTTCTAGCACCGCATTAAGTCACGATCCCCTGGCTTGTGAGAAGACTAGCGTGTTCAGGACTATCACTTCCCTCAGCACTACAGTACTGTGAGCTGCTTGCTTAAAATAGTCTGCAAGGAGCTGAAGTGAGGGGAATGTGCATCACAAGCCCTGCAAGACCTTGTCACTGGCAGCAGTGCTTCGTGCAGAGCCCATGCGTGTGCCTTGGAGTACAAAGCAAGCCCTACTTGTGATGGACCCCTTTTGATGCCACAGCCTGCAAGGCTGATATGTTCCTGCCATGACCTTAAACAACATGGGCCACACTGACTTTATGACTCTGCTGTTGAAACATACTTCTTTCATGTTACTCATGGCAGTGCTCTTTTAGGAATGGTTTGTCATTTTTCTTGCTGAAGTTACAAGCATTTTTGGTTGTTCTTCTATTTCCCTTTTGTGTACTTGCAAGCCTGGTATACCAGTAGTGATAAGGGAGGGGCCATGATTCTCTTTATTTCTGTTTTGCCAGGCTGCTCTTACCATTGTACAGGAAACAGAAATCTCTCTGTTCAGTACTTCAAGCATTTGATTGCTTCCTTTCTGGGGCTGCTGAGCATGCCTTCCCAAAGGATTGGCTGTACCAAGGGATGTGTCAAACTGACTGTTTCAGGTTGCTACTTTGTTTATTGTGCTCCTGTTGTGTCTCATGGGGGTGTCCAGCGACACCATCCATCCTGCTGTCCATTTGGTAACCTCTGAGGGCCTGGAGCAAAGGTGGAGTGAGTGGAAAGGAACAGGAGAGAGTAAACATGAGAACCAAAAAGTGCATCCCTGGAGCAGTAGCTCTAAAGTCATATAGTCCCCTGTCAGCAGATGTCCTCCCTTGTACAGCACGGCTGCCAACAGCTCTCTCCAGAGTCTTGGCTCAGTTTGAGAGCTGCTCTGCTCCAGGCCCTTCCTGCCAAGTCTCCTCTTGGGTCACAGTGGCAGAATATGTGTCTTTCCTTGATCATCTCACTATCAGCTACACTCTCCTCTCACAGGGAGCTTACAGGCCTGGTCCAAAGCCAACACAGCTCAACAGCACACTGACACTTGGCATGGGCTGGGGGAAGAGTAGGGGAATAAACTCTTTGTGAGGATATTCTGACATTTTCTCTAAGTTTTGCCTCCTCCACAGCTGGAGACAGGGACTTGTTCTTTGGGAGTACTGGAATCTAAGCTCTGTTTCAGAAATGTGCCATTTGCCAGTCTCTTGAAGACCAGTGTACATTTGCTCAAGTTAGAACTATTGTTATCATTAGCTAGAGCTAAAATTAAAATTTATGGCTTTTATTAAGAGAATTAGAGTAAGATCAACATGATCTTGGCAGAATTAGAGGACAGCTCTAGCTAAGTGCTGACCTACATAAAGAAAAAGAACAAGCTGAGAACATTTTCACTTGGCATCGACGACAGGAGAGAAACAACTTTGCCTGCATTAAGCCATATGCCAAGTCTCATAACTTTAGAAGTTCTACATATTGGCAAGCATACAGAACTCATACACTTTTAAAACTTAGCAAATGTCTACTTTCAACTTTATAGAAATTCTAAAAATGTGTAATTGTGATAACGACTGGAATATGAATTCAAACAGGCTAAAATTAAATTTTTGAAATGAGAATGAGCATTTAAATTATTGCATGCCTAGGTACAACTCAAAGTAAATTATGGGACCTCTTAGTGAAACATTCTGAATTCATGCATTATATATCAAAGTAGGATGTACTTTTACAAATACCTAGGCAATTCAACATATATGAAATTGTAAATATGTGTTTTTACATGATGCTTTAAACATAAATTCCACCAGTCCAATTGAATTTATCTATTAGTTTACTGTTATCAAGTGAGTGGCTGACTGATCTGTTGACTTGCTGTACAGATTCAGTATGAAGCCATGCTTTTTCCTTGCTGTAAGACAGACCTGCATACAGAAACATTTACTTTCCTTGGAATTAAAATACTGTGGTTGGAAGCCTATGGGAAAAAAGCCTGATTTAACCATCACATTCTAAGCTGCTGCCTGCTGAGGAGGGATGGAGGCACCTACAGTGCTGTCACACACAGCAGGCACTGGAGAAACTCCATAAGAAAGGTGAGGAAGATCCTAATTAATTTTCAGGCATGGGATGGAGGCTGTTCAGCCATTTGGTGGAAATCAAGTATTCTCAGCCTGCTGGGAGGGACTCTGCCATCTTCGTTAAAGACAAATGTTTGGAGAATTATTTGGCAAATTTTAAAAAGTTTCTAAAGAGCATACAAGTCATCTAAAGTGTGAAAATGGGACATATTTCACTATATTTCAATGAAGACTGGCAACAGGATAAATCACAGCTGAGGGAAAATTGCCAGCTCTAAAGCATGGAGGGTTTTCCTCTGATTTACAAACAATCTTTAAGAAATATTTTATGAGGGAAAATGTATTAATTTTCCTTTTACCTCATCCTCAGAAAGGCTGGTATCTTTCTCAGAATGAATTTTTGAATGCTTTTACTTTAAATTACCATATTTTATGAGAAATATTTTGGTTTTCTTAAAAATGAAAGAAAATGTGTTTTTTTTCCCCATATGAGTGATGTCCCCAAAAGTGCTGAACATTTCACTTACTCTTTTAATCAGACTTAGGCAGATACCAAGCAGGAAAACACAGCAAGAAAGAAAATAGGCAAGTGCCAGTAACATTAAGCAGAAGCATGATTGTTGTCAGTGCTTGTAATATCTTCTGGAATAGTAAAAACAAGCTGGGTCTATTTATGACCTTTTTTGTTATGCTTTTTTTATTTTACTTCGGCAATTTAATTTTCTTCATCTATGTTACAATATGATCATTTGAACAGAAAAGTTTATGCTGCTGAAATGTTACAGGTAGTTACAGAAGAACACAGTAGTAACTGAGGATTTTTTTAATAGGGAAAAAAAGGCTTTTACTGATATTGTCCTTTTTTTCCAATGTAACACTTTTTTCCCCCCTCAAAATAATTGGAAAGAATTTTGCTGCTTTGTTAGGAGTTGAAAGCAAAGTATGCAAAAATGTCCTGCTGATGTACATACATTGTTCATTCACAGTTTGGGCTGAATGTCCCACTTTTCCCTGAAAGTTATTAACATATGCCAAAGAGCTCATGGAACGCCTTATGGAGGATCAAACCCTATCCTAACGACCTTGAGGGATCTTGCCATGGAGACATGCCTCCCCACTGGCTTTTTCCAAACAATCAGAGAATACTAAAATATACCAAGACCAGTGGAAAAATGTCCATTCCTGAAATACACCTGGTATTGTGCCAAAAACAGTGAACTGCTTTAGGTCTGTACAAAAAAAATAAGGGTAATATAATCTATTCATAATCATAAAAACATCTCCAGTAGAACTCATCTGACAAAGGAGTGTTACATTAGGACAAATAACAATGGCGCAAGAAATTTGCCAGGAGATTTAACTGGAAAAATGCCTTTCCATTTTCAGGCACTCGCCACAATGGCAAGAGCAAAAAGAAATTAAATTCAAAAACCAGAAATTTTTTAAAAAATGGGAAAAAAACATTTTATCTGGCAGTTCTGCTGGCAGTTGGCTAACATTTTTATGCCATGTAGCTGTGTGGTTTCTCTGTTCTGGTAACCCCTGCCTGAGCATGGCCCACATAGAAATGTGTGTTGATCTCATGAGTCATTCCCAAGAGATGACAAACATGACTAAAAGACTGGAATACAAGACACATGTTACAGGATGAAAACCAAAAGAACTGGAGGATGTTTAAAAAGCTGTCAAGAGATTAACTATACAGAGACTGTGCAAGGAAATGGACATGAAGGAAAGATGCAGAACACGATCACTGCACCCTTTGCTCCTATTGTCCTCCAAAGCTGCTGCTCGAGCGCAGGCAGTCCATTGCAATCCCACAGAAAGCTGAGGGAAGAGACAGTTTTCTCACTGGTCCCAACCCCAAGACAAGACCACTAATGGTCCCTCTGGCACACAACCACAATTCTCCATTACACACGTACCACAGACTTCAGTGTGCTGCACAATAGTTTGCTTGGCGTAGGGTTGACATTGTCTTGCTGTTTATGAAATCAGTAAAAGCTTTTTTGTTTACTGAGCATATGTTCTTGATTAAAAGGTTCATTGAAGCACACTTGCCCTTCTGAAAACACGTGGATGTCTTTTGGGACGGACAGGCAGATTTTCGATGTCACAGAAGGTCATATTCAATTACAAATACCATACATGTACAGCAGCTTCAGCATTGATAACGTGCCACAACAAGATATTAAAGTTCATTAAAAGGGTTGGGGGCTTTTTGTGAATCAGTGAATGAAGAAGTACTGGGTCATACCTACTGCTGTGCACCCTGCTTTTGAAGGTAGAAGTGTCTCTGTACACACACTTGTCCGACTGATGGAGGCACTGAGCAGTCACCTCTCCTCCTCTCCTTCTGTGCTCTAAGAAGAGCTTTCTGCTCTCCTGCCACCCACTGAGTAGGCATTTGCCTTTAGAAAATTCTAAAACACAATATGCATTGGTAACACAAGGCAGAAATTTCTCAGATGCTTCAAGCCATGTCCTGACATGCTTCCATTTTTCATTCCCTCTTCCAGAATTCATGCTTATTATTCAAAAATTGGTCAGCAGCTCAGAAGACATCTTTCTCAGATTTCCACTTACTGAGAAGCCTATCACCCTGAGAGCAGACAAAATCAAAATAACAGCAATGTTAACAGACCATTTAACATCTACAATGTGAGGCCGTGGAAAGTGGAGAAGATGCAATATATATGCAAGCAAATGAGTTTTGAAACATCTTGGCATGAGAAGCTATTCCAGTACTTTGTAGATAATGTAGTCTAAAGCAATTCAGGGACAGAAATACAGAAAAATGTTTTCAGGTTCAGTTGAATATTTCAACAAAAAAGAAGTAAATAAAGAGAAAAAATCAGTCAGTATAAGTCAATAATGCTTTTCAAAAGGACGCTTTAATTTAAAATGTAGGAAAAAAAATGCTGAAGCTACTTTAATCTGTAAAGCATAAGTTAATATAACATTCAAAATTTTTAAAATATCCTGTTTTGCCTAGTTTTTGTTTTGTTGAAAAACAAAAGCCATTAATCCATTATTTGTTTATCACTACCTGAGGCTGGCTGCTGTATGGCATTTCTTGTTCTCTTTCTCTCAGTTTTAATTCCTTTTTTGTGCTTGCACTCCATCTTACTATCTCTATCTCATTCTGCACCTTTTGCTTTAGATTAAAAGAACTCAATTTTTTTAGTTACTCTGAATCTAGCAGCGAAAGATGATAAAAAGGTATTTTATATAAATGTGCTTGTTTGCTTGTTTGGACTGCACAGATAACACTCTCAGCTATGCTCTTTAACAACAGTTCCCAACCAAGAACTGGCATAAAAAAGCAACATAAAAGTTGGTATTGAAAATTAATTCTACATTACCAAAAACAAGTTTTAAAATCACAGCAGCCTAAGTTATTGTGGTGAATAACTTCAGCCAGTGTGGGCATTTGATTTTATATTACAAACTTTTGAAGGTGACAAAAGTACACTAAGCATATTAGAGACAAATATATTACCACTGATTTATTAATTTAGAAATGTGGATCAGTTGGCCATTTACCTTTTATCTTTCTCTATGCAAAACTTAGTAAGAACAAATTGTAGTAGACCTAAGCCCTTGTTTAACATTTTTTCGTTAGCACAATTACATTCAAAGATTTTTCTTCATTTCCTAAAGGCCAAGCTATACATATGTTCAGCCATGGTGTCACTGGTCACTGAATTTCCACTTCTGTCTGTTGTACAATCAACTGAAACATCACCACATTTTTGCATTTTTCTTTGTGGAAGAAAGTAAAGCAGATTTGGCAGTGAAGGAATGTTGCAGCAGAAATGTTCACAAGATAAGAGCTGGATAAAAACCAAGACTATCATTGTACCAAAAGAAGTAATCTAACTTGGTTTTATTTTAAATTTAAAATGTGTTTTAAATTTAACTGCGATTTCAGGGAAGAATTTCTTTTGCTTTATGCAACTGTGGCTAGTAATAGTGAGTTTTACTTTGGGGACATCAACTTCAGTTTTCTTTGGGTTTGTTAAGGATTTTTCCCTACCATAACACAGTCAGTTTGGATTGAAGAGGGTTTCCTCTTGCATTTTTCCATGGTCTTTTCTCAGTTGAAAATCATCAAAGAAATTGTCATTTCTTGAGAGACTGGCATCTAGCAGCCACTCTTACAAGTCAAATATTAAGCAAATTCACTGTCACAGAGAAGCTTAATTTTTCTGATTGGTGTGTATAGTAGAATGCTGAGGTAAGGTTGGAGAAGATTTCCTAGCTCTAGCAGATGTTAAGTACAGGATGACTTTGCATCTTTAGTTTGTTTCTTAAATTACAGTGCTTTTAAAAGTATTTTCTTTTGGATTCTTGGGGGAGCATAAGAAAATGTGAGCTGCATCCAGCAGGGATACCTGTGTGGGAGGAGGCATTGGTGTGCTTCAGCTTCATATTCCTGTGAAGTCCTCATGAAGTACAAGTGTTACCCCAAAAAACAAACGGCCTCTTTCCAGCTGTCAAAATTAAAGAAGTTGTAAGGAATGCAGGAAAGCAACATGCCGTAGTTTCAATGGATGCCAGTGAGATGTGGGTACCTAAGCACCCAAGGAGCCTTGGAAAATCCCAGATGCTTATGAAATCAAGCAACCCTCAGCTGTCATTACACGTTCCAGCAAAGGCTGTATGTCTCTCATTTGCAGGCTCCAGACTGTCTCCCTTTTTAACATGGGAACAGTGCTGCTTCACGCAGCGACGACGCACTCCTGGCGCATTGCAATGTCAAACCCTTGCTTCTCTGAAAGCACTCGTGGCCTGAAAGTTGGGGACAGCAGATCCCACTGAAGATACGTTCATACTCTGGGTGTCAAAATGTTTCCCAAGGACTGGGCTTCCTGTTCAAGCTTTTGCTGTATTCCCTGGTTTGCATTTTGCCACTCATTTTTTCCATTCTTTTGCTGCTAACTATTTTTCATTAATATCTCTGGTCAGCAGGATACCCTGCTTCATTTTTACAAGAATTCTGACAATTGAAATTCACCCCATCATGTGTTTCAAAGCAAATCTCAACAATTCTTCATCTATTACAAGCTATGAATTGCTGAGACATCTGATCCAAATTATGGCTTCAGCTGGCACGAACAGGAATTTGCTCAATGAAAATCAGAGACTTCCAAAGGCTTTGTTTCATCCATGCAATATTATTAAATGCAGGTTTGAAGATTAGTAAGAACTCTGTGTTATCACTTATTACCAACTAAAGGTTGATTTCTTCCACTGTTTTCAAAACAGATGGATGGAAAACCAATTTCCCTGAAATTTAATTAATTTGTATCAATTCTAAAACAAAATTTCAAAATTATAATATTTGAATAACTTAAAATGAAAATGGGAGATTTCAGCCCAACTCCCTCCGTTTATTTTCAGCCTTCCCATTTCCCTTTCACTGTTACATTGCAACTTTATAATGTCAGAAATGTTGCTGTCTGTGCCTGTCTATGTCTATGTTGCTGTTTCTGTGTCTACACGACTCAAAATGTAAGAATTTGTCTTGGGACTTATTTTTTTTTTCACCAGCTCAGAACTTGATCACAGCTGAATCATCTCAGTAAGAGATCTTGCATCTCACATTAGATTCCAAAGAACTGACTGCAGTTTATCTCCATCTGCAGACAGATGCACTTTCTTCATCCCAGGCTGCCTGAACATGGGTAAGCTCCCACCTGCCCCGTACTGAGGCACTTTTACTGGGGGCTCACAAGTCTCCAGGCAGATGAAGCGCACTTACAGCTCATCACTGATTTCAGCTCTCAGGCTCCTTCTGCCAGCCCTTCCTCAGGATGAGGAACCCCATATTCAAGCTCTTCCAGGTACTGAAACTGGTGGCACAGGTCACTCAGTGCCATTCTTGGCTAGTCTCACTTCTTGGTGCTCCACCTGTGCTTGGGAACTCACATCTCATCTCTTATTTCCTCCAGGATAAATTAGTAAAAAAGAATGTGAGGCCACTTTCATTTCCTAGGAAATTATACACAGAAGTATCCTGAGCTGTGATGTGCACACAGCCAGTCTCATCCCTGTCTGTGAGTCTGACACAGCAGACACAGCAAGAGCTGTGATGGAGACCCGGCTGCACTGTAATCCCCACTGATCTGCCCTGTGGATATGCACAAGCTCACTGGAAAGTAAACGCATTTCTGCAGTGCCTGCTTAGACCCTCAGGGTCTGATCATGTCCTGCATATCTTTTTTTACTGGCATCTCAGTGTCTCAATAGTTTGTGCTAGGTTTCCACAGAGGAGTTTACAGCTTGCTCAAATGCTGTGTTTTATGAGAGCAAACAACTCTTAACAACACCTTGTAAAGTGTCATGAAAGCAGCACTGTGGGATGTACCTTGTTAGCTGTCCTGACAGCGGCAGCCTTAGCCCAGCTGCCATAAATACTAATGAAAATGCAGCAGAGGCTGCCACAGTGTGCAGCCAGGGTGACACTGGGTTGCTGGGAGGGTCACCCACGCCCAGAGGTGGAGTAACACGAGTGTCAGCATTTCATAATCCTTTGCCTTGTCTTCAAATCAGGAACCATTGCGGTTAGAGGAACTCAGGAAGAGTAGGAAGGGCTGGAGGCAGGTCCCTAAACACAGGTCTCTACTGCCATTTTACACACTGGATTTTATATGTCTCTCCCTCTCTAATGAGCCTGTCTATCCCACTTGGCTTTAATCTCTACACCAAACTCCAGCCACGTGCCATCTGTCAAGCTTTCACAGCATGAGTGCCCATCGGTGAGAATGGCTTCCTTGTGCTCATCCAGGTGCTCATCCATACTTTCCCTGCCTGTGTGTGATCAAAAATCTCCACTCCATGGCTTGTATTCCAAGGCTCACCATCCAAACGACAAACAGAGGTCATGGTTGGAACAAAGCATGGTATTTGGTGACACCACCTACATTTCCCTCTTTCCAACTCACCTCAGTGTTTCTGAGTGCCTACCTCAATGTATGTGGTTATTCTCAAGTCTGTTTCAGAAAAATAATTGCATTAGGCATGGGTTTAAGAGCTATAAATTTGTTTGATGCTGAAATGATAAGGTTTAAAATTAATTTGCTCAAGCAAATTCTTGTACCAACATGTCAACAGTACATTTTAGCCAAAAGCTGGTGCCATGCCTTACCTTAATCTCCAAGGCAAATTTCCAGCACTTCCAGTTATTTAGGAGTGAAGAAATTGCTACATAAAAGAAGGTCCAGAGTACCTCAGCCCTCAACAGTATCTGGTTCTGGGTGCATCAGAGAACCTGCAATCGGCATTCTTGCCACCTACACAGGGCTTCTCTTGATATCAGATGTGAGAAGTCTGATTTTAATGGCAAGGCCTAAGGATACTGTTTTAACTTCTCTTGTGATTAATGTTAATGGAGTATTCTTCATATGTGTCCTCTCAGTGTCTAATTTGTGTACAAGTTGTGAGTTTTCGTTCTGAGTGACAACCATCTTGGCAGAGGGCTACAGTTCCGAGCTTGGGAGCAGGAAATCAGGGATGTTTTTGCTCTCACCACGCCCTGAGAAAGATATGCTCAGCAGGTTTTATGGATGGATCTGAAGATAGGATGGGGGTGATATTTCTTCTGGATTTTGCCTTTTTTTGCATGCCTGATGAATGTACTGAGATGTATGTCTTTATTCCCAAAGCCTGGCAACTGGAAATGATGCCAGTTAAAGAACATAAAAGCTGCTGTGTGTGTTGGACCAGTGGTGATGCTGGGGATTAGTGACTATCAACAATTTTACTTTCAGTAGTTTGTCTGAGGCTCAGCAATTTGCTCCTTTTCAGTTTCTGTAAGAGGTGTTTTGTGAGCTATTCAAAGCGTGGGTCTCTTCTTTACATAGTGCATGTTCCAAGAGCTGATAGATTTATGTTTTGTGCCAGAGGTGCTCTTGGGTAGACACAGTTACTCTGACTGCTTTACTAAGTACCGAAGGGAAGTTTTCCTGAGTCGTGTTGTAGAGCATGCAGCTCTGTCTTGATTTTATTTCTGTTCAGGAAGTTATTCCAGGTTGTTTATTGGTGTTTTGAGTTCTTCTTTGATCACCACAATCTCTTCTTTAATTAATGTTTATGTTTCTTCCATAGACATTATCTGTTCTTTTGGCAAATTGTTTAATGGCTGACCTTTTACTCTGGGGGAGTGATTTGAAACACTCTTAGCCAGATGCTACATGGAAAACATTTGGTCCTGGATCCCCTCTGATCAGTTATTTAGCCTTGGCTGATGTTTGGTAACGTTTCCATTCCAAGGAAAGACAGTATAACTCATGCTGATTTAGTGCCACACTCTTTGTGGCCCATTTGACATGTTTTATTAAAATGGTAGATAACTTATTTTCCATCTTTATTGTCTCTAACAAAGCTGTAGATAAGAATTTGAACTGATACTTCATAGCTCATGTTTTATTTCAAACATTTTCTTCCCATGGCTTTTTATGACTCTACCTATATAAAATATGTAATTGTGGTACTGTTGGAATTTCTCCTGAAGGCATGGATTTCTTTTGAGGGATGGCTTCTTCTCCATTTAAGCAGCACTGGGGAAGGAGGAAAGTGGACCTTAATTTTCTCTAAGCAGCACATGAAAGTTCTGGGATACACAGACCTAACAAAATCAGTCTTTTGATGAGCCTTGGGCACTTCCAAGAGTACAAAACAGCAAAAAACCAGTCCCATAGGAGGTGTAGTATGACACAATTTGGGAAAAGTGGTCTGGGCTTGGCTCCTGAGCTCCCAAATTCTTGCACCATCTCCCCTCTGCTTTGCTCTGGGCTGAAGTGTGGGGCACAGAAGGCAAGTGGCAGTGTCAAGAGCCTGGGATGATCAGCTCTTCTTTGACCTACTACGTGATTCGACACATGCAGGTAACCAGGGCAAACACCAAATTGTAGCTGAAATGCAAAGAGTTGATTTATTTCATCACCTCGCTGACAACGCCGGGCAGCTGAGACACACAAGGACACAGACTCCCTTAGGCTCGGTTCATCCTACAAGGCTTTGCCACTGTGCAGTTCATCACAAGGTTGTGGTTTTATGATGTCTCTCTCCCAGCAGGAAGCTCAAACATGTCTGTTAGAGCGTTTTATCTCTACACAAGAATTCTACTTCTCGAAGCAGAAAGAGAATGAGCACCACTAGGCAGAATAAATGGAGTTTTCCCACACTGACATCCTTAGCATTCTCAGCTGCAAAGTCCCTTTGAGGGAAAGCTATTCCCTCCTCACCAAATCTTCTGCTTTCAACCCTATCCTTCCAACATTTTTTTTTTTTTTGCAGAACATATGTCCATCGGTAACTGATCAGATCTCATCATGATCCTCACAGTTATCTCAGCTTTGGACCTGCATGGTTTGGGCAGGAGCTGATTGTCTCCACGCTGGCCCTTGACCCAAGCAGCTGTGCTCCCAGGATGGCACCCAGCGCTCATGGTTTGCCACTTGAGTTTCTCAAGCTCTGTTAGTCTCTTTTTCAGGCCCTATGAAAGAGACTTGGGGAAAAGTTTGCCACTTAGCTATCACCAGGCCTTTACCCTGAGGCTTCAGGAGAGATGGACAAACCTCTAGGGAATGAGGCACTGCAGTTTTGTCCCTTCTTTGGCTGTCATCTTTAGGCCAAGTATTTGAAAAATAGACTGCAAACTATGTGGTTTGGCTGTGAACCCTCGTCATTCCTCCTTTGTTCTTGGATTTTCTCTCTGGAGCATTCAAAATTTGCCTAAAATGCAAGAGGTTTTCCCACCAGTTTGATTTCTGTTGGTGGTGGATATCTTTTGATTATGAGAGTTAAGGGTTCTTGGTCTGTATTCCAGGCACTTTTGGAGTAATATCTGCATTTGTCTCCTGTGTTCAGTTATTGTAAAATGCCTAGAAAATGAGACAGGGCTTGGAGCTCGCTGAGTCTCCTTTTAATCAAGGCTTAGTAAGGAATGTTGTGAAATTGCCTTTCTGGTTTTTCCATGTTCCTTGTTCTTGTCTGCATCTGAATGAGAAGAAGTATTTGAAGCAGGTATCTGAAAAAAATTGGAATCAGATGCAAATGAAAATTTTCACTCAAAAGATGCAAAGCGTGACATAGAAATTATCCAGATAATTTAGAAGTTTTCCAGGGGATTAGGATAAATAAATTCCAGCCTGACATCCTGAATGCTGGGTGGAAGTAACCTCAGAATGACGCAACCTCGGCAAGCCCACAGGGGGCAAACAAGGTGGCCTGAAGATGACAGAATCAAAAACATAGGGGATAACTTTAAAAGGTTAGAATGGAGATGGGAAATTATCAACTGATCAAAGGAAATTTCCATTGAAAAATATTGATGGAAAAAACCGAACAAACTATATATGGAAGACAAAGATGAGTATTGGCTAAGATAGGTTTGTCAAGTACAAATAACATTAAACCGGTTTGTTGTCCTTCTGTAATAGGGATAACATGTCTTGTGGAAAGAACAAAAGCAAGAGTTTCCTCATTTCATGATTCTAGCCAGGCCTTTCCTAGCACTATTTCATCTGATATCACAATATAGGCAAGCTCAGTTTAGATGGTTGGTTTTCTGTCTTTTCTAATGTAGAGCCATGAGAGAGCTCGTCGTGCTCCATAGTAAATTCTGATTACCAAAATGATGCCTACTTCTCTTTGCTCCATTTCAGAAACTCCTTACAGGCAGCACATAACAAAGCCTAAAGACAATACTTTCCCAGTCACTGGTTAACACAAAACTGCCACAGGCCCAGTACTAAACTGGTTGTACAGACTGCAGAGTAGACCCTGGTGGTCCCCTATTAAATGCAAAATATATAGAGGTGGTTTCCATAGAATCTTGTCTAGGTTTGCACTGTCTCTAGGTAATGAGCCAAAAGTACATAACCTCTGGAGTCATAAATCACAGCTGGGAATCATCCAAGGGGAATCAATAAGCTTATTGGAGAAGTTGAACTCACGTCAACAGTGTTTGTCTCGTGGTAATAAAGTAAATACTGTTCTTGGGAAAGCGGGACTGTGGACTGGAAGACATAAGAAATGACCATTCTGCTCTACTCAGTGCTTGGTAACAGCTCATCTGGAATATTGCTTGTGGTGGTCTGGCTTTCATCCCTGCAGATGGAGAGAGTCAAGGGAAAAGCAGCACAAATTACTAGTGCTCTAGAAATTATGACTTGTGAAGGAAGATTGAAGGAACTGGGTTCTCAGGCTGAAGGAAAAGATTTTAAAAGTCAGGAAGTTCTTTTATGTCCTTAAAACATATAATGATGCTTTACAAAGGAAATTAATAAACTATATCCCATATTCACAATGAAAAATAGTAAGATTAAGTTACTGCAAAGGATGTTGAACATAAACATTAAGGAAAACATTACAATATTAAGGGTTGCAAAGTGGAGCCTTTGGTTTCCCCAAGGCTGCAGGTCTTTGAAACATGAGTCTGTCAGGAAAGGATCCAGTACACATCATTCAGCTCTAGGCCAATGGACTAACTGGTCTCAGAAGTCTCTTTACAGCCTTTATTTCTAGGATCCTGTGAAGATGTTCAGTTTAAGTTAAGATATCTGACAGCAGATTTCAGTCAGCCTTTGTCGCCAGCTAGCTCCAGTTAAAGAGATAGGATAATTTACAATTAGCAGTTTTTTATAATACTGATTTGTATAACTCTTTTACTTGAAAACTACATAGATGACAGTATTTATAAATCCAGATTGTAGCTCCTATTTTATTTGCACCTGGGTTAAATTTTAGGTATGTCTTAGGCTTTTTGTGACTTTGTCCATTTTTACTGTTATAGACCTGCTTGTAAATCATGATTTGACTTGAAAACCTTGACAGAACTCAAATAGTACATTTGAGTACCTTTTTTTTGTCAACAAACTTCTTTGCCTGACTGTTCACATATTTCTGATTGTTTATGTATATGTTGAAGAGCACAGACTCCACCACCGATTCCTTAGGGACTCCACTGAAGTCCTTTCTCCACTGAGAAAACATTGTTTTCTATTATTCAACCAGTTATCAATACACAAATTTTCTTCCTTCTAACCCCCTGGCAATTTAATTCTTTTTTAAAAGCTTCAAAGGAATCCAACACACGTTGTGACTTTTTTCTTCACAGTCTGAGACATTTCCCAACATACCACATTTATCTTTGTGACTACTAGTGTTAGTCTGTGCCATGACCCTGAGTGAAAGTCAGGATTGCTGATCTGTTTCCTGGATTAAAAATTAGTGTCACATCTATCATCTTCCATTCCTGTGGCACCACAGCTGAGGTATTATGCCTAGATGGATTATATATCCAAGCAGTAGCTTCATGACTCAATATCTGAATTATTGCTATATTCAGAAACCTGGTCTGAATAGTGTCTGGCCCTGCTAACCAGACATAATTCATATCAGCACCTCTGGATTTTCATTTACTCATTCTTCAGTTTTAGAAAGTTTTTTGCCATAAAGGAAGGCTAAGGCCCAACACAATGGACACCAAAACTTTCCTGCTAACCTTATTGCCAGGTCCCATTAACTGTCTTCCTTGCTAATTTTACACCTCAGTATCATATTACTCCCACAGATTTCTGGCTAGTTTCTGTTAGGGAAAATACATCATGCTGGATCTGACAGCTCCAGAGAGGCGAATCTGCCACAGCTCCATGCTCCAGGTCAAGCCAGCAGTGAGACTGGAAATGTATTCCAGGTAGGTACAGGCACACAAAGCACTCCAGGTCACTGAAATCTCTGCCTTTACCCTCCTTTGGTTCCTCCTCTAAACATCTTGTCATAAGGCATGAATAATTCCCAACTGCTTTTCCCATAATGTGTCCTAGAGCCTGAGACTGTGGCTCCCACAGATCAAGAGGAGATCCAGAGAGCTGCTCCCAATGACATTTCGTGATGGGTTTCAAGTCTGGACACTGGGGCTGAAGTCCTCTGGGATCAGCCCTGGGAAGAACCTGGAGAAGTTGCTCTCTCATTCTTTGGGGATCCTTGGTTTGGATTTCTGCTTGGCCTTGGGCTTCTCTGCTCCTCTGGCTTCTGGAGACGAACCTTTGGCAGTCTGACGGTCCCTGGGATGGGTCTGGGAGGACCTGGGCAGGGTGTTATACATTCCCCATCCTCTGTGCCCCTCTCTGGGTGTGCAAATGAGCTTTCATTACCTAACCTATCAATTTCCTGCTTCTGATGTGTTTAAAAACATTTAATATTATCTATTGCCTCCGGTAACTTGCTCTTGAAAATCTTTTATCTGGTCCAACCTTTTTATACTTTCACACGTAACCTGACAGACATCCTCTTTACTCCTTGTTTGAAATAACATAAATAATATTTTCTTTTCTTTTTCTTTTGTAAACTTCTGTTAGCTTCTGCTAACAGACTTTTTTGCCTTATGAGGGGCTTTTTGGAGTTTTTATTCATTAGAGAGATGCAGTTATTCTCAATTTCTAAAATGGTGTCCTTAAAAAACCTCTGGGATTCCAATAAGCGTATTAGCCTCAGTTCTCTTCTAATTTCTTATCAAGTGCATCTTCAATTTTTTCATAAACCTCTCCTAAAAATACAGAATAAGTCAATATTGTGGGGGTTGTGCGTCTGTTTGTCTTTTTTGTTCCTGCCAGAAGGCTGGATTTAATACATTATGAGCCCTTGTACGGGTTCTATGTAAATAGTTACCCACTGAGCCACATGCCCTGCTGTGTCTTTGCTGCAGGTCCTCTAAGGTCATGGGTACAGCATGACTTTAATCACTTTAATTGGTTTGTGACACCACTGAAGAGGATGGTTTCCCCTTTTCTCCCTGCTGCTGCTCCTTCCCCTCTGGATCAGGAAACAGAATTCAATAAAACTATGTGACACTCAAAAGTTCCGTTTGAAGCCTGCTGCCTTTTGCTTTAGGAACAGTGTGTTAAGCAGGGAGCTGAGCTGTGTAAAGCTCCAGCTCAGCTTCCTCTCAGGTTTGGCTGGGGCTGAAAGTGCTGCCAAGAGCAAAACTTCAACAATTTGTCTTGGGCTCAGCTCTCATCCAGCTTCTGCTCCCAGCTTAGTGCAGACCCGTCGGGCAACATGTCCTTTGATCCATCGCTTGCCGTGCCTGAGCAAGAGGGCCTTTGCTTGGCTTCTGAAAAAGCCAGTATAAAAGCAGGGGAGGTTTATCAGGAAGAAGTTCACCACCTGTTGGAGGAGCAGCCTTTTGCACTCTTCTGCAGTTCTAGGGGAAAGGTTTTGGCCTCTGCAGCTGGCAATTTTTTGCAAAGAGAAGGAGATTGAAAACATCACACTTCTTACCACCTTTGCCAAAAGCACTTGAAAACAACTTCAAAGAAGAACATCCCCCCTCCACGCTCAGAGTGCAAAACATCCCTTTGTAGGGAGTCAAACCAGACCAATGAAATGGGGGAGAGACCTCTTCTTTGATCATTTGTTGCTCAGACAAACAGTTTCTAGGTTAATTAAATGTTACTTTGTACTGACAAGCTGAGCTTGTGCTGGAGCCTGAGGATTTGTTTGTGTGGCTAAAAGCTTGTACTCCCTCATAGTCACAGCATAAACCACAAACCTTCCAGCTTAGTAACACGCAAACATAACAGCAAACAGCAAGGTAGGAGACCTGACCTCTTGGCTTTGTATTTTGTCTTGGCTTTATGGAATGAGCTTCCCATGTCAAGAAGTGGTTATCTTCTCAAAATCCATTTCTTTTCTTTTGGGAAAGAAGCATGCATTCAGTTTTTATAAACTTTCCCATTTTTGCTTTCTTTTTTTTTTTTTTTTTCAGCTGCTCCCTGATCAGACTGGCTCAGTCAACTTGCTTTCTCTGCAAAAATGAAGAAATGAGCAGGAAGGAGAAAAACAAGTCTTGCCTACTCCTTTTGTGATTAGGGGTAAGAGGAGCGAGTGTGTCATATACAAAGGGTTCTGGCTGCTCTGTGACTTTTCTGCTGCTTTCCCATGTCTGTGTGTCAAGTCTTGCAAAGCTGAGTGATAGCACAAAAGTCCTGCTGTCGCAGGAAAAGCATTAATTCCATGCAGCGCTACTTACCTGCAACTTAGCTTAGTCTATCTGAAATAGTTCCTGTCACAGCAGAACAATTAAAGCAGAAGTTCAGATGTTTCTTGGGCAGCTCTTCTTCACCTGTACTTTCTATTCTGGACAGTTTTTCCAAAGATTTCAAAAGGCTTCAAATACAGGAAAGAACTGAGCTTAAAACCACCCAGTGGAGCTATGGATGTCAAGCCCCCGGTGACAATCCTGACTGTGAATGCCACCTCTGGAAAAGTGTTTCTTTCTATAGGGACACCACATATAGCAGCAGATGCTGCAATGCAATTACTAACCAATGCTGGGCAGCATCTCCAGAACAGATCCAAACAGCCAGGTATCTGGAGGTTTCACTGGCAAATGGACACCAGGGTCCTCATTTCTAATGTGTGCATATGGTGAAGCACATACTCAGTGGCAGCATATGCAGGATAGTCCTAGTCACAGAATTGTCAACTACACATCTGAAAATCCTACACCAGGCTCTTTCTTTGTATGAAGGGGTTCATTTTGAAGTAATTACATCCAAAAAAATTAAATACCCATGACTTTTGCTTGTTTGAACCCCTTAATAAAAAACAAGTAACAATTTCAAGCTTCTCTCTAGCTCATGACAGCTAGAATCTGAATTACTACTTTTAATCAATTCTGGGATTGTCTTGTGGTCCCTGGACTGTGGGAGTCAGGGCTCTGAGACCCTCTGGTAGCATGATAATTACAATAAAATGCCTCAGTTCCACAGAGCACATCCTTGGCAGCGGAAGGGCAGATCTGCTTGTGAATTTCATTCTAAATAGCTGTTGGATTTAATTCGCTTCTGCTTCAGTTATTTACACTCAGGCAATGTGTGCCTCTCCAGGGATGGGCTTGGGCCTCTCTCACACCAACACAGATAGTCTGGCTTTCAGCCTGACCAGCAAGGGCCATGGGAAACCCTCAGAGGAGTTTGTCCCCACTACAACACAAGATTTCTGCTGTCTTCACACTTGGGAAGTTGCAAAAAGCTGACAGTGCAGCTTTCACACAGGACCCTTTGCAATGGGGCCACCCTCTTCTAATGCATCTGAGTGATTTGCAAGCCTTTTGAGCTGGTATTTCCAGAGAGAAGAATTACAAGTCAGCTTTTAATTCCATGTGTGGGGAATGAAAGCCTACTAATGCTGTGATCACCATGTGTGTTTTTACCTCAAGACACTGAGCTCAGGACATGTTTCAGCGGAGGTGAAGTGCTGGTAATTTCTAACATAAAGATGATAAAGGTAAAATGTAGGCTGTGAGCACATGGCCAACCTCAAAAACCAGCACTCAGTTACAAAGCACCTGTGCCCTGCCTCTGTGAGGCTTCTACCAGGGCAGTTTTATTCCAAGCTAATAATTTTAAGTATCTGTCACAGGGCCAGGAGCCTTGGGCAGAGGCAGCACAAATGCAGCTCTCCAAAGCACAGAAGAACAGACCAGGATAGAGGAAGAATAACTCAGAAGGCCAGCAAAGCTCCAGTCTGTGTTCCCAGAATTGTTCTTGCTTTTCATCCAAAGACTAGTGTGCAATATGTAAGCAGACCTGCCCTCTGCCCTGAGAGCACTCTCTTATCCCTCAGCTATGGGCTGTTTCTTGCTGATTTTCTCTGATGTGGGTTTGAACCTCATCCAGCTGAGAAAAACTTAAAAGGCATGTGTCACATTTCCTGAGCACGTGTTCAAACAACTAATATAAAATATAAGCACTACCACCAATGCTTTTTTTTTTTTTTTTCCCCCTGCTTTTGAAGGATGCAAAGAACTTGTTTGGTTCCGAGAGGCAACCCATCAGCACTAACCCTCAAAAGAGGACCCAGGTTTGGGTGACTGTGGCCTGGAGGAAGGGACTCGATCTTGACCTTCCTCAACATGTCCCTTGAAGGCAAATTGCAGAGGCACCCTACCCCACAGTATGCCTGGCTCCCAATCCTCTGTAAAGGGTGCCAAACCTCCTCTGTCTCCTGTATCCAAAGCATGAGCTTCAGGTTCTGGCTTCTGTGTCATTATCCCTGACTGCCTGCTGCAACCTTGCAGCCCCATAACACTCACCCCATAACACCTGAGACACTTGTGCAGGCAAAGTGTGGCAGACCACGGATCCACTTCCAGCTCCTCAGCTTCACAGACCCCTCACAAACCCACAGGCTTTCCCCCAACATCCAATGCAGACTGAGGCTCAGCTTTGAACTTCGGAGATATTACCTCTGGCTGCTAGGGGATGATAATAATAGGGCATTTAAAAGGAAATAAAGCGCAGTTTAGAGCCTTCAAAATTATGCAATTGAAATTTAATAGAAACTATGCTTCTGGTGTCAGATACTTCATGATTATCACGCCACCAGAAACATACATGTTTATTGAAATTATGCATTTTAATAGATTGCTATTGCATAGCAAAATTCTGATTAGTTTCATTTGTAATAAATCACCGAAGAATTTTCCACAGAGATTGAAGTGGCAAACCTGACTTGGCAGTCACAAAAGAGAAAGCATGTTTTGAATGCAAAGCAGTCTTGCCTAAGGATTTACTTTCAGAACTGTTTTTGTAGGGAAAAAATTGCCATTGCTAAAAAAACCTTATGTATTGTTATTCTAAATATAAATACGCTTGCTGGAGGAATACTGAGTAGTCTGTTCAGATCTTCAGGATGAAATAATACTTTTACTTCAGCATGAAACAATACTCAACCATTTCATGGTCCAAGGTAAGACAATCATCTTGACCACTGCAGACAGAAAGAACTTTTTCTAAACCAGCATTAGAAGAACTTTTTTTTTTTTTTATTTCAGGACAAATTTGAGAATGGTGTTTCTCTTCAAATTGAGTATTTGATGATGCTAAAAGAAGAAAATACAACAAATAAATGTCTATATTGTCAAAGTGTGCTTTACTCTCTGGGTATGACACAACATTCAAATAACTTCTCAGATTCCTTGAGCAATGCAGCAAGCCAGTCAATATCCTGAAAAATTCAAGTGTATTCACCAAACAGGTCACCATGGGAGTGGGATCATGCCGTGAAGATGGTGAAATCTATATTTTATTAAAAATTTCTGTGCAACTGTTTGTTGCAGGCCCTCTCCTGCTGTTTTAACTTTTCTGAAGCTGATGCCTGCCCAAGTAACACTGCTCCATGATGAGCTGGACAGATAAAGCCTGGTTTCATGTGGATCCACCTCCCTACCTGAGCCATGCTGCAGACTTTCTAGAGGGCGCCCATCTCCTACTCCTCCTTCCTCTTCTCCCACACTGCAGACATTGTGCTCAGCTTTCCCCCACTGCCTTCTCCCAGTGCTGCCCTCGGCACCCCAAGAGCTGCAGGCTTTTCAGCAAGCAGGATGAAGATGAAGTTGCCAGTCTGGTGGGAGAAGCAGTAAGAGTAGTCCATCAACATCCCTTCAGGGGTTGCACTGAGCCAGGCACACTCAGATCCAGGATCTCCAAGCCTGCCTTTCCACGAAGGATGCCCTCCCTCGTACCAGAGAATGAGGAACAGGCTGATATCACACCTTCCTTCAGTATGAGCCAGAGCCTGTGTGAATTTTTCTGTGAGGGTCATTGCACTTTGTTCACAGGATTTTTTTGTCCTTAGAAGTATTTCACAACTAAGAAAGCAGAAAAAGTATTCATGCCATGAGTTCTGTCTGCAAACTGTTTCCCGCTTCTTGGCAGTGGAATTTATTAGTGGTGCTTTGGCACCATCATGCTCTCCCAGGATGAAAAGATCAGTTGTTTTAGTTGTTTCTAACTAATCCACAATTTTAAATAAATTTTCCACATAAATTAGACTTTTACGCTCTTCAGCAGTGCCAGATGGACAGAGCCATCTGTCAGAGATTAACACTCACTAAAGGACCACTAGTATTAAAAAAAAAGTAACAATAATGTGGCATTCCAAAAAATTTTTGCTTTGTACATTGGTTGAACAAACAATTGCATGTAAAGCTGCTCTTATTTTCAAAGATCACCATTTATGAATGCTTGTATAATACTTTACTGAATTTGAAACAAGAGATTGTTGGATGATTAACCTCCTTTTACATCTTGGGGACATTTCTGAAGGCATCTGATCTGGGATGATGTTGCATAAAAAAATTGGAGAACTAAAGACCATACAGCCATCATAAAGCCATAGGCAAGTCACAAGAAAGCAATGGACTGCTGCAGGAAAGAGTAAAGCCCTGAATAAAGTGTCTTTCCCTTTGAGTTGAGAAGAAGAACCTGTATAAAAGTTTGCCAAAACCTTGTTTAGATGACGAGCAATGCCATTACCCCAGGCTCCCTCCTGGAGGTCTTATTTGTATTTTTCCTCCTCGCTGTTCCACCACCAAGCAAAGCTTTGCACCGAGGGATCACAGGTCCAAGCCTTGCACCTCTCCCCCTTGGCACCAAGGGCTGAAGGAGAGGCCTTGTGGCTGTAACAGCCCCCTCTGGGCCACTGCAGCCACCTCCTGCCTTGGGGACTGCTCCCCCAGGCCTCCCTTTCCAGCTCCAGCCCATTTTGCCATCCCAGCAGTGGTGCCTGGGGTCTTGCAGAAGCTGCTCACACAGCAGGGCAGCAGCCAAGGGGTGCTGGTGCTGTAACCAGGAGTAGGAGTGTTATCCTCCAAAGGGGAAAGGCAAGAGGCAAACCCCCAAGTTTCCAGAAGCTCAGCCTGCCTTTTCAATGTTAGCAGCCTGGAGTAAGAGCTTCCTGGCAGGAACAGGCTAAGTCAAGTTTGGCTTGACAGGTGCAGAGACTGTGATTTTTGTAGTCGCTGCACAATGTTACTTTATGGGCAGTGGAGATGGGACTTACTGAACCAGGCTATCCTTTCCTTCCAACGTTTCTATCACTTGTATATATCAGTGTCAATTGTGTCTATATTTTTTTTTTTGTTTCCACTGGAAGGGTCAAGCTGTGATTGGACAGCTGACAAAACTGCCATCAAAAGACTGAGATTTCAGGGTACTAATAAAAGAGAAAGGTATCTAAACTTATTTTAAAATCCACTTTGATAAATTAAACATTTTCAAACTGGTTGCATCTAATGAAATTCCCCATAGGTATTTCAACCAGTGGCAGAAGCTATCTGAGATCTGGTTGGGGTTACCTGAGAATTTGAGGTGGGCGACCAAGGTCCCACAAAACTGGTCAAGGGCAAATAGAGTGATGAGCTTAACAAAGGAGGGGCAGAGGACCAAGACAACTGCAGACCAGCTGGCTGAACCTTAGTACTCAAAAAAACACTCTAAGAACAAACCAGGCTACTTGCAAATACATGAAAGGCACCAAGAAGATGAGCAAATACAGATTAATGAGGAACTAATATTTCAAACATTTTCGGGTTCCTTCTCCGAGATGATAAAATTGGAAACTGTCATTCTACATAAGCAACAGATGTGCTTTGACTACAGTAAAGCTTTAGCATTTTCTCACATGATGTGTTATAGGGGGAGGTGACTTGAGTCAACATGACACCATTATAAGGACAGTTCAGAGCTGGTTAGAAAACTTGCTTCCAAAAGTCACTGTCAGGAAATTTCTTGTCAAGCTAGAAGGGTGCATTAAGTATGGATTTCACTGAAGCTAGTCTGTGGTACTAAACTGTATCTTCACTAATGGATATTGAGTTCCTGAGGGAATATTGACAAACTTGAAGATGATGGCTAGGGTGGAAGGATTTTCAGCATACAGGAGACAGCCTAGGAATTCACAGTGATCTAGCCAAACTGGAGACAGTGTCTGAAAAACAGAAGGCAGTTTGATAAGGACTAGAAAAGGTGCACACCTGACACGGGTTTCTAGAGGAGCAGGCATCTAACAAGGTGACACTAGGCTATACAGTTGTTCTGCTGAATTTAGGTGTTAGTGTGTGCACAGTGACTGGCTGCTAAGGAAGGGGGAGCATCATCCTGGGTCACACCAAGCAGTGGTGACATATGTGAAAACACAAAGTTATATTCCCCCACATTTGGCTGGTCTCAGCACAAATGAGTAATTTGGGATGCTCCAGTTTGAGGAAGTGTGGCCCAGCAGCCCAGAAAAAAGCAGAAAGAACAACTAGTCATGGAGTAGAAAAGGATGAAGAGAATTAGGGTTGCTCCTGACAGGGAAAAATTAGAATAGATGAAATAAGGTTTTCACAATCAAAACCAGAAGCTGTAAAGGAGATGGAAGAGTTTAACAAGACTGTTGGGATAGGAAAACAAATGGGATTAAATTGCAGAGATCTCAACTCAAATGCCTCCCAGGAAAGGCAGCAAAGCCCTGGCAGGACCACACTGGGGGCTGGGGATCACCACACCAAAGGCTTTCCATGGACACAGTGAAGAAACATCAGCCACGGGCAATTTAAGCTCGTGCATCTTGAGAGATGAGTGCTGGACCTCCCAAGTGTCACACGATGTAACACGGCTATCTCTCCAAATGCCTGCAAGGGCAACAGGGCTGGTGAAGAGTCTGGAGCACAAGCCAGATGAAGAAAGTCTGAAGGTGCTGGGGGTGTTTAGCCTGGAGAAAAGGAGGCTCAGGGGAGACTTTGTCACTCTCCAGAAGTGCCTGAAAGGTTGTAGTCAGGTGGGGGTCAGTCTCTTCTCCCAGACAACCACTAACAGAACAGGAGGACACAGTCTTAAGCTGTGCCAGGGAAAGTTTAGCCTGGACATTAATATTCTTCACTGAAAGAGTGATTGCGTGCTGGAATTGTCTGCCCAGGGAGGTTATGGAGTCACTGTCCCTGGAGGTGTTTAAAAAAAGACTGGATGCAGTTTAAGACCATGCAGTGCCATGGTTTAGTTGGTAAGGTGGTGTTAGGTTATAGATTGGACTTGATGATCTCAGAGGTCTTTTCCAACCTAGTTAATTCTGTGAAAAGACCCTGACAGCTGTAGTGGAGGTCACTACTGTCTTGCTGCTATCAAAAGGAAGGCAAATACCATGGTTTCTGCTATAAAGATGAGGAACCTCAGGCACATATCCTTGCTTGGATGAAAAATCAACACTTGGTCAAACACAGAGCTAGGCAAGGAGGCCAGTGTGCTCTCATCCAGAACATGCAATCCCAGCACCAGGGATCTGGAGGAGCAATTACTCAGCTGCAATACACGTTTGGATAAAATTATCAATATTAGAATCAGGGCTTATTTTTGTGTCAATGCTGTTACCCACGGAAATATTTAAGAAAAACCTGGTGTTTTGTTTACAGAACGGTTTAGAAAAAAAATTAATCCCTTTCATGAGGTGTATACATAAGAGAAACTTGAAGATAGATTTCACTGCCTTTCATTTATGTGTAAAATTAATTTATTCCTCTGACTCTTCAATGGGGTCTTTTTGCCCCAGTAAATTTCATCCTAGAGTTACACATTGCAGAAGGTGAGGTATTTGTCTGCCATGCCAAAAGGAAGAGGGCAGTTAAAATAAGACTTAATTCTTCTGATCTGTAGATGGGAGGGCTGAAGAAGCTTTGAACTACTCTGAAAAATCTCAGGAGGGCAGAAACTGAGAGCTACTCCTAAAACATCCTGACAAAGCATTTTGAAAGCTCATGATAAAAGACCTTGTGGCAGTGACTGTACCAGTACCTAACTGTGCCACATCAGCAAGACTGTGAAAAGACAGGTCAAGGGTTACAACAATCCCACATCACAGCTAGGCACTGTGTCCAGTATTGTCCCCAAGATCAAGGACATTAAAAAACTGGTGGCAGCCAAGCAGGTTTGGGGGTGGGGAGAGGGCAGTTAAGTGCCCCAAGGTGGTTCTAGGATTGGAAACCTTGGCACATGAAGAAAGGCTGAAGGGATTGGGTTCATTCAGCCTAGTAAAGTGAGGGCTCAGGGGGATTCCATTCCTGCTTTCCTGATTTCAATGTTAAAAATGAGTGTTAGAGATGATGAAAGCACTCTCTTCATGAGGATTCACTGTGATGGACAATTAAGTCATTTCAGGGCAAATTTTGCCTCCAGACACAAAAATATTCTGTGAAGCCAACCAAAGCCTGTGACAGGCTGCCTTGAGGTGGACTTTCCCTAGACAGAACATGCAGGGCTTGGTTTGACAATGCCCTAAATCACCTAAAGCCCTGCTTTCAACACATGCAGGGCAAGCTGCACTTTCTGGCCCTGGTCAAGCTGGGCTTTCCCTCAGTTTTGGTTTCTCTCAGTACAGCAAGATGCTGGAGAGTCCAAGTAACACTGTCTCTTACCTCTGTTTTATCTTTCCTCCTATGAAGGCACAGCTCTGCACTAGCAACAGCCAGCAGCAACAGGGCATCTTTAGCATCCTGTCAGCCACACCCATGCAAAAAAAACTGTAAACACAGACACAGTAGCTACAGTGTCCATTTCAGCACACACCTTCCTGCTCCTGGACAGAGAGCAACAGCAGTGCCTGGTCCACATTGGCATTCCTCAGTAAGGACTAGTGATGACACACTCCAGCACATCAGGAGGTGCCAGGGCCCAGATGCTCTCCAGTGATAAAAGCAACCCAGCATGGAAAGGGAAGAATATGAATTTCAGTATTTCTTCACTGGCCCAACTCTATTCCAGCTACAGACTGTTGGAGAAAAAAGAAGCGCATGTTCTCTTTTTTCTTTTCTATATTTGTCTTTTCCAGCCTGACATTTTAGACCCTTACCTTCTGACTTCACTCTGGAATGCTGCTTAAGTATAAATTAAGCTGGATCTGGCTTGAGATTTCTCTCAGATAAAGATGAGGTTAGTTAAAGGAAACTCTAGTCATTGAAAAGTTCATATGTCAAAGAAAAGAGAACCTTGCAGTGTTCTAAAAAAAATTAAAAACCCCAGCAGTTTGACTCCTATTCATTTTTTTAACAAACACAATCTTGTAAAATTAACTGAAGATCAGATAAAGAAAACTTCTGCTTAGGGCAAAAAAAATGGACATTTATCTCCAGATACAATTTGAGTGTATCTTCTTCATCTCTGCTTTTGTTCCACTGCAAGAGCTGCCAGCACCCTCCTCCCACAGCCCCTACCCAGGTTACAACAGCTGAGACCTGGCTCCCTCACAACTTTCTTGAGCAGTTCCAAATCTCCTTTAGAATGTGAAGTTTGATATGTCTCCCATTGACTTCAGTGAGAGCTCAGACACAGAGGTATTTTTTCAAGTTTTGAAAAAGTAACTATCTGTGCAGAGGCAGGATGCTCGAAGATGCATGGCTCATTGGGTGCCCCTGCTCTCCACAGGTAGGAACCCTCTGCTTGCCAGGCTACAACAAACACACAGACCAAGGTCCTGGGGTGCAAGGGTGGGAGATGTCACAGGGGATCCTCACATCCCTCCTGCTGCCTCCAGCTCGGGCAGGGCAACAGCTCCAGATGCCCCTGTGAGCCCACACTGCTAAAATGCATCAGACCTTTGCCACCGCCTTTTACACTAGCAGAAGCATGTATTGAACAATTTCCAACTACAGTGCCACTTGCAGCAAAGTTTGGGAGAAGCCCTTTCCTCACATACCTTGTAATCCGGGCTGCCAGGTTGCCCTGAGCTCAAGAATGCCCTTCCCGAAACACCATACAGACCAAGTGCAGTAATTTGTGCAGGACTCACAAAACACGGACAGGTTACAGCAGAGCAGGAAGGCCTGGGCCCAGAGGTGCAGTGGGAGCTCTGCCATCGCTTCTCTTGGACTGTTTGGTTATGGGCTTTGTCAGCTGGAACATTCGTACGTAACTGACGCTCTCGTCATTTTTTTGTAGTTTGTGACAGAGGTAACTCAGCAGGTGATGACCTTCAAAGTAACTCAGAAATAAGGATTTACATTTAAAATACAGAGGCCATTGGAAAAGGGGCTTTTGGATATGGCCAAGAAGCTCAAGACAAACTAGGAAAGGAAAGGCTGCATGTGATACTTCACTCATCACAGCAGCTACTCCTGCTCGAGGCCAGCAGCGCTGCCGCTGTGGCTGCGGGCGGCCGCGCTCCCACACTGACACCTAGCGCCGGCCAGCCCTGCCCTGCCCAGAGCGGCTTCTCCCTGCTCCTCGCACAAACACATACACTTGCGGGTTGGTTTTCTTCTTTTTTTGAGCCTTGGGGAGTTGTTTGATTTCCTGGGGTTTGGATTAATTTTTTCTTCTTTAAATGAGCATGAGACTACTCGCATAGCCCTCATACTACACCTGTTGCAACATACCTGTTATCCACTTATATGGAATTATTTTCCCCCATCAGCCCTGTGCTTTGAAGCTGGCTTGGAAATAGGTGGGGCACGCATCAGTAATGAATCGCGTTGCCCTGCCACCCATCTGACGGATGCAACGCTGAGCCCATAGCAGAGCTCTGTGCTTATATACAAATAACCAAGTCAGTTTATTTCAGAACAGCTCAAAAGCAGCATTTGGTTACATAGCAGCCCTGCGAACAGAAAACCATTCCTCACAATGCAGACATATGCTTTCTCCCTGAAAGGAGTTGTGAGGTCAGTCTGCATTTCCAGACCACCCATTTACAGCAGATATCTTACTGACAGATTCTTTGTAACACCGGCACTTTGGACTGTGATCATAAAGAAAAATAACTTTTTATCAGTAAAAAATAAGCATGAGTTCAACACTTATTCGTCACAGCTGAGCTTAAAGGCTCACTCTTCAAAATCTTTATAACAATTCTGGAGACAAATGAAAAGCAATTTAAGTCTCAGCCGACAAACCCCAGAGGATGGCTTTCCCTACCTGCCCGCACAGATCGGCAGCTCAGACAAGCCTCTGCAGCCCAGGCATTAAGACGTCAACACTCTGCTTTCTGCTGCAAGAGATCAGCAGAAAGATAAACACCTTTTACCAAAAAAGGGACTTGGTCTAAGAACACTGCTGGTTTCAGTCTTGTGAAGTTACAGTCACAGGCTCAGGAAAGTAATTTTTTACTTTTTCAAAACCCACTAGAGAAAAAAAGAAATCTGAGACGTTTAGGTTCATAGAGTTCCTAGTTTGATGCTTAACACAATGTTTTAATCTTACTGTCATTTAGGTCTTTGTCATATACAGAGCAGATATTAGATCACTAAAGTCTAAATTTTCATTACTGGCTTCACTCACTGCAGATTTGAGGCCCTGGCTAAATCTTTTAATGAGATTTAAACACAACTACTAGAACTACAATATATTTTTGCTTGAAATTAATAACTTTGCTGCACAAGCTTTGAAAGAGGCATCTAGAACTGTTTATAGCAAACACATATTTGTATCAATCGAGACGGCAGGGCTGAGATAATTATTTAAATTATCTTCTCTTAAATCCACCAAGACCCAGACACACCACCCTAGAAACTTGAGGGACACGGAGGTCCATCTGTCACCTTTGCATAAAGGCTGAGATACCTTTATAACTTAAAGATTTCAGCATAGGATTCTCACCCTTGTATTTCAACAAACTGAGCTCCACTTGACAAAATAGCTCCAGCATTTCTTCTCTTTGAAGTAGCAAGTACAAGGTTGCCCACCATTGCACCTGGCTGACAGCTGCACCAGGCAGTATTCAGCAGCATGTCAGCTCCCAAACAGGATGGCAGAACAGTTGTTGACATCAAATTTGAAAAGCAACCATTTTCTTCCCAATCTGTGATCATTCTCCTCATTGCTCTGCCCTTTCCAAAAAGATCCAAGCCTCTACCAACACACCCTCCTGCAACCCACAAGAAAACAAACAAATTGACATTAACTGCTTTCTTAATGTGGAAATATCAGTACTACAGCATTTTTATTCCTGGGGCATAAGCAATGGGAGAGATGTGTCAGACGCCTGCAGCAGCAAATGCACATATTAAATAAGCACCAGAAAAGATATGAAGAAACAAATGTTGAGTTTTCAGCTAATCCTGGAATAGAGTAACTCCCAAATGACATCAGGTATCTGGAATTTATCTGTAGGGACAAACTGTTTCCAGAATTAGGCAAAATCAAATAAGAAAAATAAAATAATTCTTTTTTAAAAAAAGCTTTAGAGATACTATATTCTCTCAGTGATGCACAATCTATTAATTTCACCCCTACAGACTAATTCCAAGTCATGTTTTGCAACCATCTATTGAAAAAGCCATCTGGCTGCACTGTGGGTCCCAAATCAAAACATCTCACCGCTTTGATGTGCACTACTCTGGACCCCAAAACTCGTTTTTTCTCCACACAAAAGATCTTCTCAAGGCTTACTTTCAGGAAGTTTTTCCACTGATGTAGAAAGGCAAAGGGATTTTAAACATTTCTTCAGGAACACAATAGTTTTGGCAACTTTTTGAGAGTGGGTCAGATGTTAGTTAGCACAACTCAGTCTGAGGAAATACCAACTGCAAATCATGGTGACTGATATGGTTTCAAAGCCAAACTTTCTTTGACGCAGGGAAGAGCACATTTTTTTCTGAGGGAAGAAAGGGAAAATTACAAACAGGAAACAGAAAAGCCCTTCAACTACACAAACAATATGCTGAAGTATTGGGAGATTGTGTGTAGGTGTCAAACAGACACCCTCTTCCCTCTCCCCCCATTTCACTACTTGACATGTCAATCCAAAGCTCCTCAATAAAGCCTAAAGCAATATGCAGAACTCCTCAGACACAGCAAAGAGCCCCTGACTGGCAAACAGTGAGAGCGAGAGCTATGTCTAAAAAATCAAGGGCAAACTCAACATTTCTGAAGGCACTGAGAAAGGAGAACTGCACTGGAGAAGAAGTCCAGTTTAAACAATGACACTGGAACAAAGCCACTCAAACAGTGATCTTTTTTAAAATAAAGAAGTACAGCCAAACTGTCATTATAACCTGATGAAGGCTGAGAGCTGGAGCAGCTACACCCAACTCACTCCATGCCACAGGGTTTCCAAGCAGGAGGTGGCTCCCAGCGTCCACAGAGGCATTCACTGCCCTGCAGAGCAAGGCGGTTTCTGCCTCTGCTTCCACTGGTCTGAACTCAAAGCAGTGCAATACCTACTGCACCATTTCAGTGTCAAAAACATTAAACTGAAGAATTAGAACTCAGTAGATAATACTTGAAAAGAACTTTTTAGGCAGTATTTAAGAAAAATAAAATACATAAAACTCCTTTGTGAACAAAATGAGAACAGAAAAACAAGGGAGTATTTTAATCAACATTTTCACACACTGAACATTTCTCTAAAATGCCAAAGTTTTAAAATGGGAATCATGTCCCTGGCTGGATTTCCTGCACCAGAAGAGTGATCAAAACTCAGTCATTCCATGCATAGAAGAAACCTCCAGAAAACTGAACAGGACTGAATATTCAATATTATCTAACCCAGACACTCTTTGTCCCAACATGCTATAGTTGAATGTACATTTAAAAGAATAAATGTGTGGTAAAGCTAAAATAATGAATTAATAGTCTTGAGTGAAGATTTTCAAGAGATTCTGCTTTTCCTCCTGACACATCTTGAACATACCAGGAAATGGAGCACTGAAGTCAACTCCTTTCAAGCCCACCAAAGGGGGGGGGGGGGGGGAATAAATCTGAGCTCTTTGAAATCAGGTATTTTCCACTTAAAATAAAAAAAAGAAAAAAGAAAAAAAGAAAAAGAAAAAGAAAAAGAAAAAAGGCTTTTACAAGAGCTTTTTAAGTTAGAACAAGTTTCACAAAGCTTTAAATTTCTCTCTGAGTGGGTTTCTGAACTGTCATTGCTGGTTATTACTAGTAGGCACAGAAATTCCCATTTTAATTAGAAACTTTATTTTGAAATACATTATACAGTTTACATGTGAAATGCTTCCAATGTAAGATATTTAATAACATTATGTTGAGTAAAATGGCTGACCAATTTCCTCAAAGCTCTTCCAATTATGGGTTTTTTTCATTAAAATTATCTTACAGAACTAAGATGCAACTTAGGCATTTGTATTCAGAAGCTAATTACTATGTTTACCTTAGGGAGAAGGTATATACTTAGCTGTTTCAATAATGATGTTAAGCATTTGGCATAAGACTGAAAGAAACCCAAGCCCTAATTAAACCTGTATTCACCAAAGATTTTTTTAAAAAACTTCATGATCATACTACTTTGTTAATAAGGCACAGGCAGACAAGTATTTACAAAGACTGGCTACCAATTCAGTTTTACCTGCACAGCCTTCTTGCTGGTCTGTCAACAGTAATCTGAAAGCTGTTTTCCCTGTCTGCTGCTGAGACATTCCAAGAACAAGGCAGAGCAGTAAGGCAACTAAAAGAACAGGCATGCACAGGAATTTGGCTTTTGGGATGGATTCTGAACATCTGCAAAGTAGTTCATTTTATAAATGGAGCATTCACCTGCTATTATTAAAATGGTGGCCAACTATGGTAAGAAAAATAGAAGAGGTGCAAGCAGAGGGTATTTTAATACGAATAAACAAGATGTCTGGTATGCTTTTCACTAAGACTTTGCATGCAGCAATTCCCACAACTTTCAGAGATAATCTAAATTGAAATCTGAAATTTCCTTCTGCCACTTAGAAAACCTGAATGTACCAGGAGGATTCTTGATAGCAGGTGAAATATCAAGGAATGAAATCTCCATTTAGATAATGAGCCAATACTGCATCCTACTTTGCATTTCTTATTAGAACAAAAGGAAGTCTTTGGGAATGACAACTGAAATAATTACATCATTATTTTGGCTGGAAGAGAGTTCAAGAACTCTTAACATGGGATGTTTAAAAAACATGAAACAATTCTACTCACAGTCAAAGAATAAAAAATAAAAATGAGAAAAAGAAGCCTTACCTTCCCCTTCCAAATAATCTTTGAGGAATAATTGCTTGAGATTAGCACTGTATGGCTTCTGTGGTCTGTGAATGCCAGATAGATACTCTAAGAATTATCATTTCCAAGCTACTGCTTGTTTTCAATTTTTAGTCATTTCAAACAAAAATACTGTATTTATTTAACTTGAATAATCAAACTGAGCATAAAAATCATTTAAAGTGTATTGCTGATACAAATTTGTATCACATACTAAAAGATACTACTTCACAGATTAATTGTGAAACAAAAAAATTAGACCGTACAAAAAACTTTTCAAATTTCTTTGCACAGCTGAAATCGTAGTGCAGGTTTAAGATAAAAAAAATCTGTAAATGAAGTAGTGAACAAATGTTGAATACAAAATACATTCTAAAGTATTTCACAGAATGGCTGAATTATCAAGCATAAGAACTGAGGATAAAGAATGTTAATGACAAGCAGCCACATACAGAACACAAAGCAATAAGTTTAAATCAGACTATTTTGGTTTGTGTAGCCCTTTATTAGCAACTAAAATAGAAGATATCCGTTGTACATCACGGGTAGTAACTGACTATACTGGAGTTTTATTATATTCTAATACAGGATCATTTATAAATGTGTTGTATTCCTTTTTTTTTTCTCTTATTAAAAACTTCCACCCCCTTCTTCCCCTTTTTCCGTTTACAACTTGCAAAACTATTCTGAAAGCTGAGTATATGTGCACAGGTCTGCAAAGAGTGCAAATTTAGGATATGGTAAATGCTTTACATGTTGTATTTTTAAGGACAGTCTACCATCATACCTTCATAGCCATTATCTTTTCCAAAGAAAAAAAAAAATCTCACAAAAAGTTCTGATACCAGCCTTCCTTCCATTGTCCTAAACAAGAAAGCATTTTAAAATGAGTTGAAACTAAGGAAGGACTACACCTACTAGAAAAGAACAGAGTTCTATTAGTTTGAGGTTTCAGTATACCCAAAGACCAGGGACTGTATCTTTGTAAGGGCTAGGCTGGGACCCCGTATACAGAGTGTGTGCAGGTGCCATCCCTGAGCATTCAGCAGTTCAGTGGACCATAAGTGCTCCAGCTGCATAACTCACTGAGCTGTCTTGCCAGTTTCGACACTGGCTTGACTGAGCGTAATTCAAAAAGGAAAAGCTCATATTCATTCCATTCTTCTGGAGCTCGTTGATAGCCTGAAGAGAGAAAAAGAGCTGTTTAGAAAACAATATAAGTGAAATTACATTTCCTAGTTCTCAAAGGTCCTTGCACCATCGCTCATAAGCTCATTACATAAGCACCTCCCAGTAACTGTGCTGTTTCATTCATCAACACTTCCCCCACTGCACTATGAACATCCATGCAGTTCTCTAAAGCAACACTAAACCTTTCATGATAGATCCTTTAGAAACAATGCTCGAAGTTCCATGGGGAACTTACACAGAAACACAGATGCAACAGAAAGACCCAACACTATTAACATTTTTCAGATTCTATTTTTTCCATTAAGGAAAAAGGTACAAGGATAATTTATTAAAGTGTGACAATTGGCAAAAGTGAATGAACAGAATTTAGCTCTGATTCACTGCAAAACTAATAATTATCTGAGGGTGAGAGTTGGGTATATTTGCAGAGTTGTCATAGTACTGAACTTTGCTATGTGCATCTCCAATATTGGTATTGTTCTTACAAACTTTTATGGACTCCACTTTAAAAGGTTCCTCTGTATGTTCTCCATTCAAACTACATTCCCAATGAATTAAGTTTTCCCATTTAAAAAAGTTAACATGCTTCCTGTTTCAGATTTAAATTACAGTAAAAATACAGTGAGATCCACTCAAGCAATATGACAAATCTGCAGCACTCCAGCAGTGCTGTAAAGCAGCTGTGACCAAATTTAGACAACTAAGTTAAGCCAGGTTTATGTCTGCACTGCATCACCAAAGCAGAATATGGTAACCAGAAAGTAATCTGAATTCTAATTGCTGTTAATTTATGGGTTAATGGTGCACTGCACTAATACTTACAGAGGCAATCTCTCACCATATTTGCAAAACCCAAAAACGCTGCCAGACATCACAAGGCACTCACAATAGCTAGCTAATAGCAATACAGAGAAAATATATACACGTTCATAAGTACTGATTCAAAAGGGTAAGTACATACTTCTTCAGGGAGGTGGATTTATTTGTTCTTTTATTTAGGGCCAAGAGAAAGTGAATGACTGCATTTCATTGAAATTCAAAAGGAATGTGGTACCTCATATCCCTTAGGGAACTGAAAACCCTCAGCCCTTTTAAGAGCTTACATTTGTCAATACGCAAGACACGAAAATTGAAGACCAAATTGAGAACACTTAGAAAAATAAATTAATACAAGGCTTGACATTTTAGAACTAAGGAATACTGCAGCCATGTTGTGTTTTAACAAACGCAAGCATTTTTCTAAAAGCTACATTTTTCAGCAAATCAAAAGTCACTTACATTTAATAACACTCCAATAGGATGTCTTCCACATATTGTATTATGGTATTTCTTCAAGTAATTGCTAAAAGATACAGGATCTAGCTGCTCTATAATGCTCATACCCTGAAAAAGAATCAATAGCAATATTTACATTACACATTCACAAGCAGGTGTTTATACATCACCTATTTGTTACAACAGAGCAGGAAGAAAAAGCCTCTACTTTGTACCAAGGATATCAAGGGAATCTCAGCATGTAAGTTCTAGTTCATAGTCATCTTGTTTCCATCCCTTGCCAAACTAAAAGTGCAAGAGCTCTTCCAAAGCTGCCAATAATCCACAGATCTGTGAAGTTATCTTTGCAAATACCAGTGAAGTTCATGTTAAAAAAGCTCCTCCTGCAGACTAATTGATCCCCCCCACCCAAGAACGCCCTACTTCTGTAAGATTTGGTACAGCTATAACCAGACAAATTTACTAAAAGGGCAAAGCAGGAAGAAGTTATGCCTCCATCTGCTTTCCCTGGTAACAGAGTTCAGGGCCAAGCACTTGTCTGGGACTTCTGGATGTCCAAAAACCCTAGACAAAACCATCACTATATACACATGCAATTCACACACATAACAAGTGTGATGTGTCCTGGACACATCAGGCATGCAAGGCAGTTGATCTGGGCATGGGCTGGTCATCTGCTCAGAGCATAAAAACCAGATCCAGAAAATCTTTAAAGCGCTATAAAGTCAGAGCACAACAAAAATATAAGAACCAGGAGATGGTGCTCCCACTTTACATGAGACAATCACATATATACATCCTTTTCTCCTTTCACAGTGAGACCCATGATCCCATGGAGCCATGCTAAGAATACCAGCACATGTGTGGAAAACAAAACCTTCTACACATACAAACATTTGCATTCTTAAAAGCAAAAAGAATCCTCCAACTCCAGATACAGCCTACTCTTACCCCATCCCACAAAGCAGATCAAACACCATTTAAAAAATGAGCCTAAATCTATTATTGTCTCAGTTTCATCATGGGTTTGCTATTTTGCCTGCATTAGACTCCATCCTCTTCTTTTTTGTCTTCCTCTGAAAATTATTAATTCCCTTCACAAGGGAAATGAGCTCCAGACACTTACTAATTCAATAAAATACACAGTTATGCTGCTTCTGTTGGTGAAACAGTAAGTTCTTCCTTAGAGATTAGAAAAACACATACTTTGCATGGGAACAACTGGAGGCTGATAACAAAAAAGGAGATAATTTCTTCTAAGATTTCTGCATTTGCCCCAGCCCTTTCCCCAACTTTTGGGTGATAAAGGGAGAAACCACAATGCAGGAAGCAGTCAGCCTGAAGTCTCCATCTCAAGAGTGAAATCAACAGAATATTCTGCAAGGACTTTGGCTGATCTGGCAGGTCCGCTAATTATTCAGACTGGATCACAGCTTACAATGGAGGAGAAGAAGATTCCCAGGAGAGCAGGAAGAATTATGAAACAGCACAATAACCACTACTCTTGTGTACTTTTAAATAGAAACAGACTTAAGATAAATTCATAGACACATTCTATAGAAAAACAAAATCAAGCTAAGCTGGCCAATTGCTGGTAAGACCTCAGTTCGTCTGGAGTCATGGAGAGGGTATTCGGACCCCTGGCTGGTAATTACAGCTGTTAATCACTCCAGATCTAGAGAGCCTAAATAAGTGCCAAAAAAAAAATAATGGCAGCCATTCTCTAACGAGCAGAGATTACATAGATACCATGGCATTTCCAAAGCATATCTTTGAACCATCCATTTACTTTTAGATTGCACATATCAATACACAGCTACAGAAAGCAGAACTAAACTTGACTACATACTCAAGTGAAACTTAACATGCATAAGGCACTTACTCAGATACTGAACAGTTCACGAGAGTACATTTTATCTGCTTGTAAAACCCTTTCATGACCTTTTAAAAACATGAAAATGGCTGCTCAATCGAGAGACTCGTTTTACAGCTGTAAGTCACTGGAACATACTGGGCAGAGGCATTTGAGCATTTGTCTCAAATGAATGGACATGGATTTATGAGAACGCCTAGTAAGCTTATTTCAATGCACAGTTCAGCTCTGTAAAACATTTAGAGCTATGCAGTTCATCCCAGAAAACGCTAACAGAGTCCCATACATCACAGACTGGAGAAAACCCATAGGAAATTGGTATGAACAGATATTCTATAAGCTTTAGGTTGTACCGAATTTTTCAATCTTTTGGATTTAAAAACGGTTGAGACAGAGGAGCAAAGACTACCAAGCTTGTTTCTCAGTCTAAAATGGTATTGAGGAACAAAGGAAATATTTTTGCCAGGTTGTGTTTTATTTTTCCAAAAAGGAGAAATACGAAGCTAATACTTTTCAGTATTAGAAACAACTCAGCAAGCAATGGCTTAGACCTGAGTTAAAACACATAACAAAACCCACATGATAAAAGTGTAAGCACAGTTTCACAGTTTATCACATGGTTATTGTGGCATCATATAGAAATTGCATACCTCAATTACTCAGATACTGCTAATGGCATCTACAATATCCTAGCACAGTGCACTTAATAAGATTAAAAAGGGATGATATTTAAAAATGTAACTTAATAGGATCAAGTGTCTACAAGTTTACAAAAAAACTTTAAAAGAGAACTCCCCACACACATACACACACCCCAAAACAAACAAGAACTTCAACAACCTATAGGCTCATTTTATACTATAGTCCAATAATGCTTTGGCTGGTCAAGTTAGTTTGTAATCAGTTATTTCTGCTGTTTCTTCACACTTAAAGTTTTAAACTAATAGCACTCTAATGGAAGTGGAAACAAACTTGATCTTCATACCATCCAACCCAACTGTCTTTGCATGTGTGAGTCACTCAGACTGGTAGATAAATAACCAACAGGAAAGTTAATGGCTGGGCACAAAAATCAGAACAGGCAGAGAGTCATGGCCCTACATTACGCCCCAGCCTAAGAAGCCTTCCCAGGCTGGAGCACTGTGGAAGGTCCTGGCACACTGCAGAAGCCATCAGAATTCAGCAGGTCGTTAGAGGTACCTGAGAAGCCACTGGTGCCAAGTGTGGCTCCTGGACGACTACTGGCTCTTCCTGCACAGCACTCCTCAGTGCCTGCATTTTGACCCTGTCAGCATTTAGGGTAACAGAATCCTCCCACTGACTCAAGTAAGGCATAAAGTATCACATATCAAATATATGCTCATATAAAATGAGCAATCTGGCAGTGCAGATTGAAGTGAGCAGTCTGCATTTTCCAGCTAGTCATAACCAAAACTAATTACTCTTCAAAAATGTCTTAGTGTGTATCAAGTTATGATATACAAACTATTGTACATCAGCTGCTCAATTACAACTCTTCATTTGAGGATTCTCCCCTAAGTACCCCTATTAACAAGGAGGCTATTTCCTTCTTTAGCTGTTACATCACAAAGTGCACTGTGGTGACAGCACTCAGATCAATGGAGAAACTGATGTCTGTCCACCAATATTTACTACTCCATATTTGCTTTATGCTGGAGTCTAATGGCTCTAACTTAGAATCACAGTGAGTAAAACTTCTCACCATAGTTACCACGTTAATAAAACTTCAATGCCCAAAGTGTTCAGCAGTTTTTATGCACTAGGTGACAAAATCATTGTGGATCTAAGTGTAAGGTCCAGTCCAATTAAGGAAGAGACCATCATTCTGCCACAAAGGCATTTCTAAGGAAAATTTATTTCAACTTACCCCAGAATACCTTCCTGCTTACAATGTTCTCAGATGACTGCTTTCCTAATTAGGTCCAATAAAATTAAGCTAGTTTTAGTACAGTTTTGTCTCTATATTAATGCTATTTTGTCTGCGTAGAGGCCTACTGGTTACAATCAAGTTTGTTTAGCATGCCAAATCACATGAAAAAAATCCAATACTTATCTAAGGCAACAAGAAGTAGCCAAGTGGGATATAAAATTGAACAAACTTCCAAAAACTGGAAAAATGTGACAGGAAGATTTTTGTGGATAGCATGCCAAGTGTACTCACAATACTGCTAGCAAGACATCTCTGAAAACCACCCAAAGCAAAACCTTCTTCCATACAGAATCTGAACATGGAGTCATGTGTTCATATACAGCATGATATAAACAAGCAAAAAATAACCACAGTATACTGCTATACAGCATGTTTAATTTTCCAGTTAAACTTAAAATTGAAAAAGTATTTTCAGTTATTAAACAGTAGACATGATTTTCCATGTGACAAAAAATGTCATTTCAATATGGCTGAAACACTACTGAAAGAAAGAACTGGCATCGCAATGCATGCTTTAAAAGTAATTAAAAGCCAAAGTCCAGTCTTTCTTCAAGCTTACACCATAGAAATTAACAAGTGGAAACTACTGTTTGCTAATGCACCATAATCTGCTCTCCCACAAAAATACTCAAAGCTGCTGATTCTGGGATTCCACAGAAAAACACTTGTCTTGATAGAGAAGCCTCTCAACTGACTACAAGAATCATTAAAAATGGGATAAACGGAATGAAGGCAAATTATTTACTGTTTCTATTCCAGTGATAAATAGTAGAAAAACAAAGAGGTTAATATGGATACACAAAGCAAAAAATCTAGAGACCTCCCCAGCAGATAGGATTTTTTCCCTCAAGACAAGGAAAAAATTCACATGCCATGGATAAGAACAGTTCTCGCTTCTAACAGGCTCTACAGAAGTTACACAAATGATGCAAACAGTTGTAAAACAAATTTTTAAGGTTATGTATTTCCAGAAGAATTACTTCTATTCTATGCCTTTAAGTACAAATCTTGAACATCAAGTTGTTGGGTTTATTTTAATTTAAAAAGAAATCCATGGCTCCTGTGACTGCAAAGAAAATGCAACATAACTGGCATTATGACCTTTATGTAGTTAGCATTTCTTTCAGCCTTTGGCCAAACCTAAAATGAAGTATGGTCTACTGCTTTTTTCCCACCACCAACTACAGAGTAAAGGGCAGGGGGAAGGCTACTCCCAAGGAAAGGGTGGTTTTCATTTTTCTGACCAGGGCCATGAGCCTTTCCTCCTCCAAACGGATGTTGCTGAAACCCTTTGCATAATCACAATACTGTTTCTATATGGAGGTATCACAGCTAGCAAGCTGGAACTACCACAATTCTCCATGTGCAATTTTTATTGCTTCTCAAAAACATCAGAGGGTAGGTGGACAGAAATTACATTACATTAGGGTATTTTAGGGAGGTGAACATGCATTTATTCTCATAAATGATGCTTACTAGCTTATACTTGCAAAATGACTGTGCGCAGTCAGTAAAAGGGAGGATACTATCTAAAACCAACAGCTAAATTCTTATTGTGGTAAACAAAGAAAAATTATACATTCAATAAAATAGTTGATCTATAATATCTTGTTAGAGAAAATTCTCAAGTGTTCAAAGAAATGGAATGTACAGGAGAAATTTGTTAGTTAGTTCCACCAAATCTGAAAACTTACCATTTTATCTAGGTGCTCAATGGATCTATAAATTTCTCCTTGGGATTCATCATAGTAACTGTAACGGAACCTCTGACCTTGAAACAAAAATCATGTATAAAATAAAAAAGGGAAAAATTGTAGCTAAAACACTCCCTATACTTACTAAATATTTGAAAGTATAACACTCAAAGTAGTAATCTTCACTTATTTTATACTTTTTAGCTCCATTGCGGAAATTCCAGGGCAATCATGAAGTAGCAGCCCAGAAACAAAGTGAAAAAAAAAATACATGATGGGTGGCTATATTCCTAAAGAGAAATCTACTACGTAGAACTGACACTGAAGTATCACTCACTAATTGCCTGTTATTGCCTTGGAATCCAATTCTATAAATTAAGAAGTAAAGTAACATTTCATTTTGCTATCCCTCTTGACAAAGTCAACCACAGAGTCAGGGTACTTCCACTTGCACAACAATACCCACAGTAAATGAAGGTTAAAAGAAAAAATTCATGATAATTCAATGAGCAGTTCTAGATGGATCATTAGCCACAACAGGACCAGGTCATTCTTATATATACTTCCACCTACTCCACAATTGAAAGACAAGTAAAACATGCACTTAATTAAGTTGACCAAAAATGACAGTGGAAAAAAAGGAAGAAGGTCTGTTGTGTAACATATCTTTCTGAAGCAGTCCCTTTTCCAGCTACTATCACACTTAAAAGAAAAATAAAATGTTAAAGCAGGACAGAAGTCAAGGCTTCTGGAGTCTTTATAGCTCTGCCACCAAGATGAACTAGGGTAGCACTGGTGAATTGGCATAAATAATCCATCTGCTATCTTACCCAGCAGTAAAACTTATTTCTGTCAGAGGAATGTGGCCATGCCCAGTGAATTTTTAGCTAATTCGTTTTGAAAGTTGTTTTGAGGTGCTTAAAAGAAGAGTAAAAAGAGCAAGAAACTTCAGACAATTATTTCATTGCAACAGTAAAGAGACATATATAAACCCACACACCTTCACCATTTATTTCCTCCACTACACTGAAAACACATTACCATATCAATATTTTTCACCTACTGTTCCAGTTTTGAAAAAGTCTTTTTTAACTTTAAGAAAGCATTTAAGTTGCAAAAATACATTTACCAGAAGTTAAAATGTTCAACGTTTAATAAAATACAGTATTTGAAAATAGCTACAAAATATTCAATATACTCTTATAATGAGATATGAAACTTACCCCAATGGCAAAAGTCAGAAGAAACCACAAAGAGGTTACTAGGATCAGCTAGGTATTTACTGAAGAGTTTTCCAAATTCCTGCTCTTTTGACTCACTCAGTGCTCCGACCAACACAGGAATAATAGTAAACTCATCCTTATGGCTTATAAGCAAAAGAAAAAATGTTGTAATTCAAGTAACATCTGAAGATTTTTCAGGGCTTGCTAACTGAAACTGCAGAATGGTTTAAACAGTTGCTATTGATTTGAGGATAGTAATTTGGTAAGGTCATACTAGGATGTTGTCTTAGAACTTCAAAGTACTTCAACTTCAGAAAACACACACCCCCAAAACCAGTATTTCTCTCTGCTGCAAAGTGAAAACACCAGGCAAACAAAAAGAAAAGACACAGTGAAATCAGCAATGAAGTAAGAATTAAATTCTTCATGTATAGATGCTGCATGCTGGGTAATTCTCCAAAGAATATTAAATGTATATGAAAATGCTCAACACAGTACTCAAGTATATACTGATACTCCAGAGAAAATTCAAAACACAATGGAAGCAAAAA
>VZTX01014530.1:123201-141421 GCA_013400915.1 Pardalotus punctatus | reverse complement strand
AAAAAAAAAAAAAAAAAGAGAGAAAAAAAAACAGAGGATGAAAAATACATGGGGCACATGGTAGGGAACAAACCCCAACACAAATTGACATTTTTTCTTTAAAGATGACTACTTTTGTTTAAAGTAAACATCTGAAATAGCAGGTATAAACCTGCTGATATAACCCCTGATTTCCAAAGTAGTATTACGGATCCAAGCACACTTAAAATCCCATGGAAAATTATTTGAACTTCTTTCAGAGATGCCTTGCAAAAGTAATGGGGGAAAAAAATCAGCTATTGAGAAAGGTTCAGGAAAGCATGTCTAACACTAACTCTATTAAGCCAACCTGTTTATAAGAGGTGTTATAACTTCATCATTCAGGTGTTTGCTCCACTTGGAGTTTCTAGTACAGCAACTTATCCTAGTCTTTGACCCTCTCCTTACCAAAATTTTTATAGGGGGATGGGGGAGAGGGATCATTATATATCCCATAACGTCTTCTACACCATAACACGTATTATTATTTCCTACTGCACTTCACAGTAGTTCAAACATTTAATGCACATAATGTTCACTCTTGTAGAAGTAATTAGCCCTAGTACCTTTCCATGGCTTTAGCAGTGTAAGGCAAATGCATTTCAATACTGTGTTCATCTTCATCTGTCTGTAGGGACATACGCTCAAACATTCCAGTCTTCCACAATTCTCCATAAACTGAAATGAAGTAAAGATTAATTTTTACTTTTATTTTTGAGAACCACAAGAAGTGCAAAAAGCAAGCTACAACGTATCTTTATCTGAACATGCCCTCTCTTAAAAATTACTTGCCTCCAAGGGCTATCATAAACCACTTGTTTTTAAATAAATTCAGAATTAAATTTATGTTCAAGTCATTAAAATATAAACATAATTGATTCCATTTACAAAATAAGTAGGTTAAAATCAGTGACCTTGTTAGTATATTGAAAAGAATTTTGTTATGATACAAAATTTAATTACACAAATAAAACACATTTGAAAACATACATGCATTTGCTCAGTCAATGAATTCTTATTTTCATAAAATGCACCATCATGTTAAAAAAAAAAATTCATCAGCTGAGACATTACTGGATGTGTTACTATTTAATACAATTTATTATTGATTGAATCATGAAATCTAGAGACAGCCACAAGTGGTGTAGTAATTCACACTTGTAAGTTATCTTTTCTACTCTCAAGTGTACTTGAAAGTATGCAGAGTCATCTCTACATTTTGAAAATTCTCCTCTGAATGAAGAATTTGGTGGAGGGCTGTGTCTCCTTCTCATGTCCATAAAGAAGTTCTGCAGAAAGCAAAACATTTCTCGTCTAAGGAAATTTCTGCAGGCACTATGTAGAAAGCATGGATTAACTTAATCACAGTTACAATGAAATACAATGCATCTGCACTAATTAGCCCTCCTGAAATGATACTGTATCACTTAGGTATACCTCAAAATACATAAAAGTCGAAATATCAAATTTATCTTAATTGCACTTGGTTCAAAAGACTGGTATTTCACAGACTAACAGTTCTTAAGTTTGCAAGTTAAAAATTCACATGCAATAATGCATCCAAATAAAAGCAATTTCTTTGTTTCTCTGTTATTCCTCTACCAGAAATCAAACTTCTTTCCAGCCAGAACACTTCACAGGAGAATGAAGAAGGTGTTTAGTGAGCTATTATTTGATGTAACACATTTTGTTTTAAAACCCTGAGGCACGCACTCAAAACTGAAAACATAAGCAAAAATTTAGAGTTCTTTACTTGCCAGAAGGGAGACATTATGGTTATAATGTGACCATGTCTGAAACAACCAAGATCTTTCAAAAGCTAGTTTTTATTGCACTAAAACCAGATTTGCACTTGCAAGCCATTTACAGCAAGAAAGTGCCCAACAAGAAGAAAGTCCTCAGCACTGCAGCACCACAGTCAATACTCAAGCCTCTGTTAAGTCCAAGCTTTACCATGCACTTACTCTTTTGGTCAATTCGAAGGTCATACAGAGGTGTTCTGTAAATGTCCACACTGGAAAGTGCACATCGGGAGAGGGGCACATGATGGGAAGGCCCAAGAATGAAAATTTTTCGGCTACAATTAACACAGAAGGCCACAATTTAGACAACTGCAATTGTACAGCAACTTGGCTTAGTTTAATAAAACTGCGCAAAGTGATACTTTCTCACGGCTACAATAGTTTTACTCTGCTGTCAGTAAAACCACAGATCAATCCATGGCCCAGCTGTGCTTGGTATCTCAGAAATTATCAGGAGATCAGCTCAATAATGCTTCCTCTAGCCTTAAATCTCTTAAGCAGGTTATATATCAGAGGGCACTCAGCTAGCAATTTGTCTGGCTGGACTCATTTGGAGGCTGAATGATGTGTTATAGCTGCTTAGAACAGATTTTTGAATTCTCTCCTTGAATCAACAGAACCTTCAGCTACACACCACCTTCAATAAACAGAGGATCAAATAATGATTATGGGTTTATCATCTATTTAGAGATTTTCCCTTATTTACTTGATTAGCCTTTCTTAGGTGTCACTAAATCAAAATTTAAGTCCTTCTCAAATGCTGGGTTTATGTTGTTACATGTTACTTTTTTTGTTGTTGTATCAAGAACAGGGACTTGGACCTGCACATTCATAGCTTTAGCTGATAGTGCAACGTTGTACACATCATCCTAATGTTATTTCACCAAGTCCTCAGTTCCTGGCTCTTGATTAGATGTTAAGGGTCTCCTGCCACAGGACTTGCAAGAAAAAAAAAGAAAAAAATATCAGCAATTCAGCTTTTCAGATTCAGGATCATATTGTCTTGTTTCTGGCACTGAATTAAAGGGGTAGGAGACATGTAAAGTTGTGAGGGGGTTTTTTTTATTCCTTACACAGGGGTGCTATAACATGGTATACTAAAACACAAAATTTTTGCAAGGCTAATAAAAACAAATATCTACATATGCAATAGTTTAGCTCAAAGATGAATTCTAAACATCCCATGAAGTAAAACAGAAAATGATCCAGCAAATTCACCAACTCCCTATCAGGGAACCTAGAGAATGCAGCTTGTTCTGGAAGTCTCAGAGAAACTCAGTATCTGTCATACCATAAGCTATTTTCACATCATTTGGAATAGTTTAGAAACAACTAAAACCACTGTCTTTGAAGAGTATTACAGCATGTTATCTTATGAACTAATTGATAAGCCTAACCAGTTTTTATTTAGCATTGCAAAGTACATACTTTGAGTAAATACTGGAGACATTTTAAATTTGTCATTTTTTTAAAAAAAAGTTGCAGTCAGCAGAACATAACAAGAATTATATTCCTTTAACTAAAAATAACTGGATTCATATTTTCAGAGGCAGGCACAGACCTCAACAACATGTTGGGGTTTTTTTAGTTTTTCTTTTTTTTAAACTTGTTAGAAACAAAAGTCCATTTAAAATTATTGGAACAATTAACTTTCACTGACTTCACATATTATATAAACACACTGGTCACTTTCTCCACAGCAGAAGAGAATCCTGGCAGTATTCAGCCCATAATCCTGCACTGAAGAGCCAACATAGAATCATGGTGAAATATTTTAATAGATTTAAAATACCAACCAAAACCTCCCACCAGTAACAAAAAAAGGCTAAAACAAAACCCAAAAAACCCCAACAAAACCAACTAGGGCTTTTATAGAAGCAACGTAACATCAGTAATAAACTGCAAAAAGAACATCTTTAATCCCTCCCTTGTAAAAAATTAGTTACCAATAATTTTAACAATATTACTTTTTTCCCCTTTTGTAACAGCCAACTTGAACATTTGTAATGTTAAAACAGAAGGCACACTTAAAAGCCTAAAAAGAATACAACATTTAAATTGAGTACTTCAAGGTGTAACAATGTAAGAAGAACATTCAGTTTATCAGCTAATAAAACATCAGCGTCTCAGGCTTTGTAAAGAAAGCTGCAATACTCACGTGATATTGGGATCCACTTGTTTGTAAGCATGGGCTGCACAAGATCCACAGTAGGTGTACCCTGCATGGCTGCAAATCAAAGTGTACAAAACATTAAGACGTGAAATATTGCTTAACATCTAAAATACGCTGATATTAAATGTTAATCTCTTAAATTTATTTTTTGTCCCCAGCGAGCTAGAAATCTTAAGAGTGATCCAAAAATCAACTCCTGAAAGAGCAGGAAAGCACTGCTGCAGTATTGATGGCACAAGAGACGTATTTATTGAAGAACTAGCAGTGATCATTTACTGACCAGTTAAAAACTATCAATGACCATTGGACAGTCAACAGATTTCCAGATCAAAGGACCTTTCCTTACTTGGAAAGCATGCATGCAGACTGCACAACCACCTCTTATCAGAAGCTCATAATGCCAACAGTGCAGCCAGGGAACAAGGGAGTGGCAAACTACTGGAGAAAGCTCTTCTATCCACACTCCAGTAACTGAATATAATGAGAGTAGAGGGGTCTTGGCAAAGAGAGAACTACATGTCACAGCAGATAAAGAGAGAATAGAAATGCTCTGTCACTGAAAAATACCACAGTGACAGAATGAACGTGCACATGGAAAGGAGTGGATGGCAGCATGCTAGCTTTTACTGCAGAGAATGAGCTACATGCTTCACCATTTCCTACCACTCTGGTCTGGCCGTTTCTCGACCTCTGTTCATGTGTGTGCTCCAAAACAATTTATAATTATTTTGACTAGTTGATTCAAATACTGCATTCAAATCTGAAGACCCATTCTCTTCAAGACTTAAAATCAGTGAAAATTCACTTTACATTGCCAAAAGCATTAATTTCAGAGAACATTTGTTCCCGGAGTCCCAGGTCAAGCAGCAGAAAATGGCTCCTGATCACTCAGCAGTATGCCCACACCACAGCTTTACACACTGACACTGAGCATGATGCATGCTGCAGGCCCCGAGATATGCAGGATGTTTGAAAATACAAGTTCCTGTTAATAGCACTGAAGGATTTTATAAGTATTTATATATATGTATGCTCACATACATCTATATTCATCTACAGACTGGTACCTGGAGCAAGTTACCTTCAAAATTACCCTGGGAATTTTACTTCAACATCACTTACACCACTCATTCTAAAGAGCTCAGAAAGCTACTAACATGCATGATGATAAGGGGCGAAACAGGAGACTGAAACCTCAGGAATGGGCAAGATACGTTGTTGGACAATGACAAAAGAGCCTGCTGAAATGTTGCCTCCACTACAGACTTACTCCATCTTCTACAAAAATATTAGACATATACCAACTTTACAGGTTGCAGAAAAAGGGCAGTTAATGAAAAACGTGGTGAGATCACAGGAAGACCTCCAGCAATTATAGAAAAAGAACCAGACTACATAATCTGCAGCTGAAAGGTCTCTTTCCTGACATTCCTTTGAGAAGGACTAAGGCAGACATGGGACAATTTCTTCTGCACACTCAATATTATTATGCAATAGTTCAAACATTCTGGCAATGTTATGTTAGCACAGGAAAAACATATTTAAGGTGCTTTTTCTAGTGTTTCCTTCCAACTCATAATTACTTGGAATGACCAACATACTTCGCACTACACGTCTCAGCTATCTTCAGGAAATTGAATTCTCCCTAAACAGTTCAGATGACCCCTATTTCAGCTGTGGACAAATAGCTCAAACAAAACTAAACTAAAATAACAAAAATAAACCACTGTGGATAGTTGAACAGTGTTTAATTACTTCTTGTTTTAAGCTTTGCTAAGCATTATTTAAGGGGTGTAAGGGATGGAAGAGTTTTGCTTGTTTTGTTTGGTTTTTTTGGGTTTTTTCTGTTATTTGGAGGGGTTTTGTTGTCTTTGCATTAATATACCTCTTGCCTATCTTCTTGGATCACAAACAAATATTATATGTCCAGTCCACCAGCAAAAGGAAACTAACCATACACCCAAACGTCCACGTATTCGTGCCATTCTATGCTATATCCAAAATACGTATGTAGAAACCACACAACACTTGTTTCAGCTAAATACTAGATTCTACCAGTTTTCAAAATCACTCCAAAAATTTAGCATTTCACTAATCAAGTATTTTTTATATATGTACACACCACATTTTTATTTCAGACTTACGGTGCAATAATGGCTCTTGCAGGTCTTTTCGTGGATTGTACTTGAGAAAGCCAACCTTCTAGCTGTGCATTCAGCTGGGGTCCTGTGAAGAGACACAGAAATACTAAAGCTATAAAAGAAACTAATACATCTCAGGAATTTACAAATAAAGTTCAAAAGTCCAGCAGATTTAAAAGTCATCTTAAACATTAAAGGCTGGGTTTAAATCTAAAAACAAACAGAACAAATCACCCCCCCACCAAAAAAACCCATTGCAGCAACAACAAAGAGAAACCCCAACCCTGTGATGTTGAAGGTTGCTGTAGGAAAGTTTCAACCTCCTGATCCAGGAAGTTCATTTACTGCACATCTAAACATACACGTATTGTTTCTTGCTCTGTGGGGACTAGTGAACATGCCACTTTCACCAATCATGGCTGCCGATTTCAACAGAAATGCTAACACATGATTGATTCCTCTGGCAACCATATTTGCAGAATTCAGAAGTAAAAAGTTAAGATCTATATTAAGAGAGCCCGATACAAGAAGATTACATAATACAAAGGCCTGACATATTTGCATGATAGCCAATGGCTATGGTAATAAAGCCTTTATTAAGCAAGCACAAGAGCATAATACAAAACACACTGTAACCAGAAAAATCTGCAAATGCACAGGAAAAAGTGAGAAGACATTATGCTTATGCTAACACCTTAGCAACTTCTGATCAATCAACATATACTACAAGTACATGAACACTTTGTCAACATCAACTTTGATAACTGGCCAATCCAGAATTTAAAGTTTTTGAACTAAATTCTGCAACTCAACAAGCAGCAAGTATTCTTAATTCAATCACCTGACAGATGATAAAAAAGTCTAGAAATACAACATGAAAAAAAACCAAAAACAAATAAACCCCATTTTGATTCTTTCCCATCACAAGAAAACTTCCTGATGTTAAGCTATCCTTCATGAAGCAAGTCTGGTAAATACACTACAACATTCTTTAATATTAAAGAACACCAAAAAAGCTTTCAAGTAAAACCAACTGCTATTGTTACAAGAAACATACCATTAACAAAGAAAATAGATGCACTTCTTTTTCAGCTGACACTACGCTTTTGATAGAACTCTATGTCAGCAGTTTATCTGTAAAAGTATGGTGCAGCGATCTGCTTTTCTTCCATGCATGCTCTAGATTCTTGTATCTTCTCCATGCAGGTATTGAACTACCAACGGCCAGTGTAAGTCCGAACCAAATTAAATATCTGAAACCATTTCACAGATATGGTCCAAACAGCCCCAATCTCAAGCTGACAGTTCTCCAAAAGGCCGACAAGAACCACAGTGAACCAGAGAAAAGATGTCAATTTTTGCAGAATCCAATCAGTCCAAGACCAAGCATAGTCAAAAAGCCTTCCCTAGAAAATCCAGGGGTGAAGGAGAGATGGGTTGAAACCACTGTTTCTTATATAAAACTTAAATCCATTGAAAGTGTTTCTTGAAAAAGGACAACTTCTATAGTTTTGAGGAGCCCTACCTTCTTACAAGAAGAAAGTGAACAGGTGCAACACAATTTTCCTAAGCCTTCAATCACACCTTGAAAGCCTTAGTTACTGTCTGCAACTCTAACAAGGTGAAACAGTGACACAGATTAGCTGCTGTCACTCATGTATACAGTGAATTTGTGAAATGATGAAATTGTAATAAAAAACCCACCACATACCAATTTTGTTCTGCTGCTTCTGTTGCTTGGGGAAATTACAAGCAGCCGACATGCACGGAGATAAGGATAATGACATCTTAGAAAATGGAGGCTGTTGGGGAAGCTAAGTAAAAATAAATAGGTCTATTTCCATCCTCTTTCTAAGATGCTAGAAGACTAATAAAACAGTACTGTTTTACCACTTTTATTTACTATATACTCAAGTGAAGAAACAAATCACCTAAAAAAATAAAATTTACTTCCTAATTCTCCCAAAATATGTAGAAAGATAAAAGACTTTCTGAATGAAGCTCTTCGGGAGGACACTTTTTTCGCAACACTGACTACCCCGACTTAAACATTGCTCTGCCTTGCCTGACCCTTTCTCCTCAAAGAAGAGGATCCATAGGCAACACAATTGCAAAAGGGCCAGAACTTGTTAAGCAAAGGGGAACTCTTCCCCAGCAAGGCGTTGTGTGTAGCCTTCCTCCATCCCTTCTTTAGCATGGATTTTTCACTAAGGAGGTGGTTAAGGCGATTTGTCTTTGGTTGAGATAAATCAGGTAACCTGATGAACAGTTTAAAGACAAAGGTCAGAACATCTGGTAATATCATAAAATTTCATGATTAGTCAAATCTGACCAAAATGTCCGATCTTACAGTGTATTAGCAGAGTAAGATGCCCAGGTTTGCTTAGTCTGCTATTACAGACACACACTCTAGCAAAGTAACATTTTCTTCCTAGAGGCAGTAAAATAACAGATCTGTATGACCCAAGGGATGAAACTTCTGTCAGTGTTTAAGTAAAGACCAAGCAACACATCTGCTTTCATATTTTTTCCCTTTAATGCAAGTAATGCCTGTTTAAATAATTAACTTTGACCTAATGTAAACTTCCATTTAAACTTATACTTATCTGTACTATTTTAATAAAACATGCAATCAAATTTCTCTCTCCAGAGAACTAACAGAGAGAGAATGGAGAGTACAACATATCCATCTGACCTTTCAGCTAAAGTTAAAAGAAAAAAAATTTTAAAAAAATAAAAAATAAATCAAACAGCACCCACATGAATTGACAGAAGTATAGCCTACCTGCAGCTTTCCTATGCTTACAAATACTTTAAGGGGGATACTCTAAAAGTAATTTTCTTGCAACCAAATTAGCACCAACTTTTTCGTGAAGTGTTCAGAGAAGTTTTTCTCCCTATTTCTCAAACATGAGGATGCTTAAGGCTGAAGTCAAAATATTTGAATTGGTTTTACAAAATATAAATAAACCCACATTACCACAGTTACTATACTCTGCCACATGGAATTGTATTATGGTAGATGAGTAACTTCTTCATGAAGTGCACTATAAGTAAGTTTTGTTCATATTTAAATGAGACTTAACTGGAAAAACAGTCATCAAGACAACAGCAGTAAATATGCATCTCCTTAGCTGACCAGCATGGACAGTGAAGAGCACTGCCACCCATGTACCCTCCTTCTGCTGAGTGGGAAGTAGAATAGGTCCCAGCTCCTTAATCCTCAGGTGGAAAGCTCATCTTGAGAAAGCTGGGAGGATGAGAGCAACAGGGGTATTAAGGCTAACCCAGACAGAAGGGCAGAGAACCTTATGGAGGCAATTCCTGGATGCAACAATCAATACACTTTAGCATTAATACTGTATGATCAGACCTTTTATTGATCAAAAGAAGGTTAAGCAGCAAAACATGAGCTTCACTGAAGTACGTAACATTAAGATCTGCATTTCAATCCTATGAAGTCAGGTATAAATATAGGTATGTAATTAAGATTTCAGACATTATCTGTGGATATTTCACATCCTGTTTTGTTTTGAAAACCAGCAGATGTTATGCTAAAGTTTAAAATAATTGGAAGCACAGACCAAGTCTCCACTAGGCAAATTTATGGATACAACTACAGGAAGCATTTATTCAATTACCTTGCCTAAAAGGATAACTGATTTTAACAACCAACATTATCCCATCATAAAGCTCTAGAGTAAGTAAGAAAGAATCCTTCCATGTTACTTGCATGCCACCATTACACAGTGAATAATAACACAAAGACATCTGGTAGTGACTCAGCTAAGTTCACTTCAATTTACAGCTGTCATGGTCCAGGCTTTGTGGGTTAAACCAAACCAGCACATTCTTTCCACAGCCAACCTCACCTTGTTGGTGAGGCTGAACTGCTTATGTGCGGCAAGTGTCAACATAATATAACAAAAATCTGCTCCTTTTCCTGCAGCCACCATTACTCATACAAAACATACTGTTTCAGATTGGTAGGAAGACTCAGTGTTTGCTCTGAATACTCAGTCTCAGTGAATGCTTTTTCTAGTGGAAAAGCATAAACCTCAACCAAATTCAGAGCAGCACCAAGGAAAACTGCTCAGGTCTCCCTTGGCTACACGTGTACAGCACTTGCAGCAATGCAAGTAATGCTGGAGCACAACAGTAACACTGCAGTCCCCAGCCTTCACAGTTCTACCAGACAGCTTTTCCTTATCCAAGCCTGCTTGCTACCTATAGGAGCCATCACCTTTCTTTGAGTCTTCTACCTTTTAACTACCTTTTCGCATTGATGAAAAAGTCTACACCTTAAAAATGCTTCTAATAAATATTGCAATATGTGTGGTAAGAAGTGAGTAAGTCTTTATTCTTGTCGAGTGTTAGAAAAATCAAAGTAATAGTGAAACCCTGGGGGCTGGCATACAATCAGTTTAGTAACTGGAACTAAGGGAACTCCTTTCTCCACTATTTTGAAGGTGAATCTGAAACAATTGTTAGGCAAACTCCAATCTGAAACATGACAGAGGACTAACAGTTAAAATTGCAGAAAGCATAAGGATTTTTCAAAAAACACAGACCCCACTTGGAAAAAAAAATAATCTGTTTCTCAATGCAACAAAAGCCAAATTCTTGAATAAAGAACAAGTTTTAGCTATGCAAAGACTAGGATTTGTCAGGAATAGAGGGTGATTTCCAACAACTCATGTTGATGGGCAAGTTCCCCACTGTCAGCGTATACTCTCTTCAATAGTGATAAAATGGTGAAATCAGACTATAAGAAATGAAGAAATTTACCTATAGCAAACAAGAATCAAGGGAAAAATTAAGATGCAAATAGAGATTACACCAATGCCACATAAATGCCTATTTATACACATTGTAAGATGGAAATAAAACTGCAAGTAATGCTTGAATGGGGTAAAATAAAACTGAAGCCACAACAGAAACATTAAAACAGGTATCGAAATCTGCTTTGGTGGCAGTTATTACTTGCATGTCCCAGTTCTCCAATATTCCACTAGTTCTTGATTTTCCTTTACTGAAAGTTGGAATTAAACAAAAAACAAAAAAACAAAAAAAAACAAAAAAAACCCCACCCCAAACCATAACACCACTCATTAAGAATATCAACCAACATGTACCTACCTAACTTAAGAAAAAACCTTAGAAGTCAGGTCATTCAGAGATCCAAACAAATGACCTTCTGTTCCATACCTCTGAGAATTATTTTGGCTCTAATACACACTAAATGTAAATGAAATTTGTGAAAGTATTCACTAACTAATACTTGCAGGCCTGTTATAATGATACCAGAACTGTGCCAAATGTAAAGCTCTTTTTCAATTCCAATTATACAGTGAAAGTTGAATCCACATTCTCTTCTGAAAGTACTTTGATTTTGACTCTATTTAAGTGATTCAGCTAGAAATAATAGCTTAGAAATTGTATTTCAAATTATTCCAGTACACTTTTTCAGTATACAATGCTAAATAATACAGTCTGCATATTAATGCTGTGTTCCATGTTTAATTCATAGAAGAGTCAGTAATGACACATCCAGTTTCCTCATAAAAAGCCTAAAAAAAGATAAACCACCAAAGGGAGAAAGATATTGCATTTGGTATTTAACATTGCAGAGCAAATACTTGATGAATTTGTAAGACACTATGATTAGCTGTTCACAGATTGCAAGGTAAGAACTTAAGTTAACAGCTGTATTTATAATGCTTCAGCTAATGTCACAACATTAAGATTTCATGATCAGTACATTAATTATCCTGCTACTGCAGAAAGCTCCGTTCACTACAAGAGATCACAGAATCATTCAAGCTGGGAAAGACCTTTAAAATCATAGGGTCTGACCATAAGCCTAACACTGCCAAGTCTACCACTAAACCACATCTCATTTCAGTGACCCCCACATGCTTTTATCATGTTCTCCTGGATCCATTTGTCTATGACCATCTACAAACAACACAATGATTTATTACTTTTATGATACATTTATGAACAAGCTGTGATGACTTATTCCAATTTTGGGGAGCATGCCAGGGCTCTTGGCACACCACAGTAAGCCACTTTCATAGGCTCTTTTATGGCATAGGGAACATATTCCTCAACCCCTCATCTGCATTCCTAGTCTAAACCACACACAGAGTCATACATGTGATTCCCTTCTGACCACTTCAGCTACTGTGGAGACCCATATCCAACATACTACAGAGAAGTTTCTGCCCTAAGTTAAAGGCAGAATACAGTCACTCAGGGTCAGAGAACCCAGCAGCAGCATCTGCCCTCAAACTGTGGGCAGCAGGCCTGGTGCATGGATTATACATATCAGCAACATCGTGGCAAAGCGGAAACAGCTGTAACTGATATACACACTTTCTCTAATGCTGATGAGAAGTTCCAGCTCATGCCAATAAGCATACAAATGCTGGGATTACAGCACTATTCATTAAAACAAAGTCATTCTCACATCACTCTTCAGGGCCCCCAAACCCCAGGAGGCACAAATGAGAAGGTTTTACTATCTCAGAATCACTGCTATTGCATCTTGAAGCTGCCTACCTCACAGAGCTACTAACAGAGAGTTAGTGGGTTTTGGCATCAGAAAAAATGGTATTTGGTACAAAAGCAGTAAAAAAAGCATTAATGCCAATCTGGGGATTACAGAGGAATAGAAGAGACTGTAAACATGAAAAAATAGCTGCCAGCTTGGAGGGAAATGCAACTTCTAAACTGATCATTCATGGCACACAATTGCCTTTTCATTTATATTCCGATCTGCTGAAGTTCTTCAAAGCATTATACTTTCCAGCTGATCTACACACCATCATACAGACTTCTGCCCAAAAGACAAAATCTAAACATCCCTGGCTCTAAGACAGCCAGTTATTAGACAGTTCTGGTATTTCTTGTCCAAACAAGTTAGAAGCTTAATCCTTACAAATGGTAGCAACAAGATGTCAGTGCCTACCTCCTTTGGGGTTCTTTTGCTGACAAGCTAGGGCAGCAGAAAACTCTAAACACAAGCGCACCATTAAGTTTAAAGTCTCTTCAAACATTTACTGGCCATTTACTTGGCTTATCATATAAAAAGAGCTTTGAAGACAATAAGTGCAATGGTGATTCAAGTTGACACAGCAATTACTCTGCCAACTCACATTTGCATTAATAAGCTCATGGAAATTAAGATTCTCCTAGCTCAAACTAGTTGGCACAGGCTAGCAGCACACCTCTGGCCACTATGGTTTGGTCAGGGAAAGCAGAGAAATAAGCCCTAACTAATACAACAACCTGTAGGGCAGGTTTCACATCAGGTAGTATTGTTATTCACACATACTCTCAATGTGGTTTTACTCCTGTGATTTGGAAGAGCCTACTAAAAACCTTTGTGTTTTACCTGTTATCATCATGCCCCTGACTGGGGAGAAGTTGAAACAAGAACTCTTATCACACACTTCAATAAAGAGTTGTACAGTATGCAGCTAGCATTTCCAGGGGCCAGATGAAGGAGGCCAGCTGCAAGCCAATAAGCCATCATAAGCACAACATCCTACTTGTCATGGCACGCTACAGAGGAAAAAAAAAGATGCACATAGCTAATGGTTATTTCCATTTCAGGAGCATATGGACTGATTTCCCACAGCAGTAACTGCCCCACAGTCACTGAATCTACTCACATCAAAGAATAAACACAGCCTATCTTGCATATACAGTCCATGCTCAGGATAGCATGCCATTTCCACTATATTTCCTCTGCTCCTTTTGTATCTAGGAATGTGTCTGACTGCATTCAAAGACATTGAAAATTATGCCATTTTTGTTTCAAGTTATCCTTAATCTCCCTCTTCCCCCTGCTGGTTAAAAATCAATTTCTCAAGAGGTCTGGGTGCTAGGTGGTTGAATTAACACAGCAGGACTGGAACTTTATTTCAAAAATAAATGCGAGTGTACTATTTGTCACCACACAATAGTATTTTTTTTTACACAATCTACATGACAGCAGTGCAACAGGGTGATATTTTTATTTATGATGTATGCTTTTATCTAAATTTTGCAAACGTTTTCAGTGGCCAGCATGCACCAGGCTGCTAGTTCACAAAAACAATGGCATGTCATATACCATTAACCTTTTTTAAAAGTAGACATGTCTGCTTTTAAATCAAGGTCTGCAAGAATTAGGTTTAGACCAGTGGCCTAATATCAGCAATGGGCATAGCACTGTTTCAGTTTGGAAGCTCGGTTGTAAACCCATATTCAGTGCTGCTGCTAAGTAGGAGGAACAACAACTGACCAGACTGCACCCTTCTGTTTGCTGCCAATCAAATGCTCCAGAGGTACATAATCTAAAGTTCATTAAATGCTGCATTGACTTGATGTGGAATGAACATTAACTTCCCCACACCAAGAATTCTAGAGGAAAAGAGATGACAACCATTTTGGTTAAAATTCTTATACTGAATTCACCTGACAAAACTTCTTAAGAAACTTAATTTTAAATTTTTTTTTTATTACAACAGCACACAATGAAGAACACATGGGAAATCAAATGCTAACATCACAATATAGTCCATCTTCCACTTCTTGACCCCTTAGCTTTACTGAGTAGGAAGCACTGAGCTTTCTCCCTGGGACCTAACTTTCCCTCTAGCGCAAAGTTGTTTACTTAGATGCAACACTTTAACATGTGAACATGCCTGGATGGGCGTAATTGCACAGCCAGTCTCACCTGCTCTACAGCATTCATTAGCATCATACAAGTAGGTGGCGTATTCACACTAGAATGTACAGCATGTTTATATTTTCCAAAGCAGAACCTAAGCAGTGCATATCCCATGGGTGGAGAAAATCATGGAGCAATGGTCTCCTTTCAGCTGAAGTAAGTGCTGTCCCATAGAAATGAGCAGCCTCTAAAGACAAGAAGTGGTATTTCTTCTAAATCCTCTTACATACATTGCACTGACCATCCATGAAGAGTTGTAGCTCCCTCTTGGTTGTGGCTTCACCTCTGATACTGCTTCCACTCCTGGAGTGCAAAGACAGCTAACCCAGTTTAAGAATATCTTCTAACCACAAAAGATGGATTGTATTCTGGATCGATCCTTTGTCTTCTTCCACCTCAGCTGGCTTTGGCCCTTCTTTGCCAGCGCTGACTTCTACAGCCAGATTTTACAGACTTTTTTTTTTTTTTTTAAAAGAGCAAAGGGTGCTTCACTTTTGCAGTAAACCCTCTCCCAAGTCCAGGATGCCATGCATCATCCTGGATGGTGTGTTATGTTTTAACCCCAGGAACCAGGCACCTGAGGATAAACTGCTTCTTAAAAACCTTATCCTCAGTCAGCACCTTTAAAAATTATTTCAGATGTAATAATTTTGAACATACCTGTCAAAAATCACATTTCTCGTTACCCTTTCAGATGGGTCATCTTAACTACAGAGCAGGATGAGGGTAGCCAGAACATGCATTTGCCCCATGTAGTCAAGCTCAGCTGTGTAGTGAGAGCTCTTTGGAGGAAATGGGAAGCTTAAATTCTAACCAGCTTATATATAACACAGCAAATTGCTTCTGGGCCGAGACAGTAGTGTGAAGAAAGGAGGAGGTAGGAGGATTTGAAAAGACAATCCCCAGAGAACCATGGGAACACACTGAAGAACAATCACAATTCAAACTAATCGCTGCCTCAGCTCTACCCTTGAAGCTATGCAGGTTGAAAACACACGGCGAAATCCACTTTCTTCAAGTAGTAATATTGAGGAAACTTATGTTACAAATTTGATGTAGAGGCTGACATGTGAGTTTGACCTGAAATACAGGAAGATTTTAAGTTAAGTCTACAATGAACACATAGCCTCTTGGTCCCCCTTTGTTTTCTCTTGAGTTTTGATGGACCTTCCTAAATGGCACACAAAAATTAGCTTTCAAGCAACAAATAACAGGTAGTCCTTGTCTTGCTGAACAGACAGAATTCGTGCTCTCACATATCCAGTGTAAACAGCAAAGATAGTTCTATAGCAAGACACACAGTACTCTTTGCTCATTTAAAGAAAAACATCTTTCCAAAATCCCAGGCTTATGCAACATCAACCACTTACCCCCACCATACACACTGTAACAATTTAACGTGTCACAAGTATAGTTGTCATAATTCATTATTACAACATGATTCAGTTTGGGTTGGTTTTTCTTTCATGCAGTGTGTCTGGGCAACCATCCCACATCTCCTCAATAAGCAATTGCCAGAGGGCTGCCCAAAAGCAATGGGAGTAACATGCTTTTGGATGTCCTACTACAAACAACTAGTACTGGCCAAACGAGTCACACAGACTTACCAGGGTGCAGTCTAACAAAATTATGCACAGAATTTTTATAGAAAACAGTCAAACAGTATCCATGTCTCTTAACCGATTTCTAAAAAATTTAAATTCTTACTTGCAAGTATCCAGTAACAATCTGATATCAAGACCAATGCCAAACAAACTACAGAATTTGTGGGTAAGGTCACGTAGCCATTCTGCATCACAGATGAGCTTACTGCTTTACTATAAATGAAAATATAAATAGCATAACCAAGCTGATTACCACAAAGCTTCAACATGTTGATGTCTTTGCACGTTTAAATCTATACCTTTGACATGATTTTGTGTATTTTCTGTAAACAGAGCACCACTTACCTTTCTAGATCACTGGAAATAAATGTAACTGCAAGCTGCATGAAAATTTGAGGCCAGTTTTGTAATGGACACGAGAATTATGTTTAGAATATTAAGCTCAGAAGGAAAAATCATCCTCTATTGTTGGCTCGAAACTGCCTACCCACCGTTTGAAGCCCAGCTACTTATCACACAATCCGCCTCTTCCTGTGTTGCCCTCCTCCCTGTATTTCTTGTCTTCCCTTTCATTTTTTGCCTCATACCTCGTTCATCAATTTATGGAGGAGAGGAAAAACTACATCTATTGTAGCCAAAAGAAGTGTATGACTTTTCACATCTAATTTTGCTTAGATGTTAATTTAGGATCCTGAATGCAACACTTTATTGTTTGGTTTGGGTTTTTTTTCAATTGTACCCCTCTATCCCTCTGAACTGCTTATTACGACAGCCTCTTGTTCATGTAAGCTCGTTCACCTGCAGTTTTGTAATCATCTTTACTCCCGAGGCCAGCAAAAGAACATCCCTTACAAATCTTATTAACAGCTCTGAAAATACAAATGTGCATCCTTTTCAGGTTGGAGCAGCAGTTCTGCCCCAAAACCGAACAAAACTCGTTTCCAAACATATGTGCTATCGAGCCATTTTTAGAGGTTTCTGCCTTTTTTTTTTGGCGTGGGTGAGGGGAGCGGGAGCTCTCCTTCAAACGCACCACGTTTTTCTTCTCTTCTTCTTCTGCAAGTACCACATGTTTAAATGGACAGAACCACTCTGCGCTATTGCTTAGTAACTTTTCATTCCTACCAAAGAAAGCGCTCAGGAAGAAAAAATAGAAGGTCTTCTTGGACTAAAAAAGCGAAATAAATCTCGCTACTTTCACACCCCGACAAGAAGTAAAATAAACCTCCCTATTTTATCATATTTCCCCGTCTTCTAACCCCAGACAGGCGGTGTTTTCTCATAGAATTAACAAAGCAAAACAAAAAAAACCCTAGAGCAGTTGAAAATACTGAAATCCGGTCGTGTGCTCTGATGGAGCGCAACATTCGGTACGAAGCACAGCCACGGGCTGGCTCCAGCCCCGCTGCCGTAACACACGGAGCTGCGGCGAGGCGCGTCTGCCGGGCAGGGCAGGCACACGAGGCGCAGCCGGAGGGGCCCGATCTACCACCGGCCACGATCAAACGCCGGTTTCCGCCGAGAGGCGCCGCTGCAGGTACCCGGGCCGGAGAGGAGGGACAGCGGCGGCCGGCAGGTGCGTTCATAGGGGCACCGCGGCATCCCCTCGCCTGCTATGTCCGCTCCCCGCCGGTGGCCGGGCCCGGCAGCCCCCGGCTCCCCCCACCCGCCATGTGCCGGCGGGGGCGGAGCCGGCGGCCCCTCCCCGCGCCCGGTACCGGTCCCGGCGGCCCCAAAGTGCTGATTCAGCCCCGCCGCCC
>VZTX01014530.1:110139-122976 GCA_013400915.1 Pardalotus punctatus | reverse complement strand
GGGCGGGGGGGCCGGGGAGACCCCCGGCGTGACCCGCCGGGAGCGTCCCGTTATCCGCTGCCTCCGCTGCTTCCCCGCGCCCGGCACGGGCGGTGGAAGCACTTGGGGTGCTGAGGACTCGAGGGCCGGAGCACCGTTTCCCAAAGACATCTTTGGGAGCAGTGATTTTGCTGCACTAGGGCTCCGTGTTTCCGAACTAGGATCTTTCCCTACGCCTCCCTGCCCGTGCCGTGACGCCCGTGGCACGGAGCGAGGGCCGTGGGGGTACAGCTGTATGGAAGTCTCCGGTTCTTCTCAGCTTAATGCTTCCCCACCCCTTTTTTTTTTATTTTTTTTTTTTTAAATTATCTGGGTGAATGGACTGCTGCCATGGAGACATCAAGCGTGGCTCAAAATAGCTAACGAGGCAGAACTGGAAAGGGGAGTATGGCCAGTACAAAAGGGGGAAGGGCAAAAGCAATTTTAGCCGCTGACGTGAGGGATGCAACCAGCAGAGAGGAAACCACAATAGGAGAGATGAGGGGCTGCAGCCATTAAGGTCTTGAAAGAAGACTGGGTCTTTGTGAGGTTGAGCACCTGTGGGCCAGGTCAGGAAACACATTCTCCTTCTCCCTCTTTGTCATTTAATTCTTCGAAAAGTCCTCCAGGCAGTTATAAATGCATGTAAAATACAGAGGTTTGGGGGTATTGTTTTGGTTTTGGTTTGGTTTTGATGTTTTTTACAGTAAAACAAAGGAAGCGGATGACAAAGGCATGTTGGCAGTATGTCTTGGAGATCAAAAAGGCTCGTGCTGCAGACATGGCTGGTCTCCATTTTATCAGTGAGGATCCTCCTCTGCACCCATGACACTGGCCTGCCAATGCAACTGAGGGGCAGCAAGGACTGGAGTCTCCAATTAATAATATTTCTAATAGGTGGTCATGAGGAAACAGGACCCGATCATGCCAGCAAAATGTCTAATGTTTTACGTAGACTTCACTGCTCTATATAACCTTACAGTATCCCATTGTTATTTTACAGTGTCTTGAAAAAGGTCAATGCGGATTATAACTGCTGCCTAGACTGGAAGAACTACCCTACCTGACTGCTTTAACATAAAACTATATTGGTAGTTGTGATACCAATTTATACCTCTCTAATCGTTTACATAAACTTCAGTAGTAAGAATAGTTCCTGAAGTGATCCTTCAATAAACTAATCTTTCAATAAAGTTAACTAAATGCACCAGAGAATGAATTTTACTCCATGGAGAAAAATAAATGTTGTGATTATATACTTTAAAATTGGGTCACACCAGGGTACATTCAAGTTGATACATCATTGTCACTTAGTGCACCACCAACAGTTACAGGAGGCTGCTAGGAGAAACATCTTAGAGGAAATGGAAGTTAAAATAATTTTTAATTTTCTGGTATTATTTTCTATGATTTAGTGGAACAGCTTTCATTTTCTCTTAGCATTTCCCCTCCAATTAAATTAAAATGTGAGAACTTCAGAGTGGCAATCTAGATGATTTAGTAAGTAAAAACATAAGTATTTTCTTCTGGGTGTACTACCTTTCCTTATGTAGTGGTTTTATTCCTCCTCAGCTTGCCTTTAAAAATTTCTTAAATATGTTTTTTCTTGTTGCTGTATAACAGGCTGGGTTCCTTTTCTCCTTGTGCTTTTTTAAAGTTTCCTTCTCCTTCGCTTTCCTCATTAACCTTTCTTTCCTTATGTGTAGTTTTGTCTCTCCTAGACTAGATGCAGATTAGGATGAAGTTTATACTGGATGTAATGTGAACACAGCATCCATGTAGATGCAGAGGAACACTACAGCTCAGTGTCACAGAAAGCAAGTCACAGAAAGCACAGGTTGTTTTTGTCTTTGCTAATACTTAAATTGTGGTATGTGCCACAAACACTGTGACAGCCCAGGCAAGGTGAATGTCTACCCTTCTCTGTTATCAGTTAGCGCTGTCAGTCCAGAGCCCATGGAAGCTGGAGAATGTCCTCTTGAGTTTTTGCTTGCTCCTGACAAAGCTTGTCAGCCATAACTACAAAAGGAATTTCTGCCATTTCCACTGGTAAGGGTGACAGTAGGATTTTAATTTGTACCCTACCACAGGTGGACATTATACCATGGAGCGATGTTTAGTGCTTTGTGGGTTCCTGTTGTTAAATTTTTAACTATCCTCTCCGGATCATAAACTGTTTATGCAAGGGCCAGTGATGTGCTCCCTCAGTATTACATGTAAATGGAAGAGGAAGAAGCACAAAAGCAGTCAGCCCTTCAAGAAGTGTTTGGAAAATGGTCTCAGGCACAAGGTGTGAGTCTTGGGTTGTCCTGCGCAGGGCCATGAGTTGGACTTGTTGATCCTTGTGGGTCCTTTCCCACAGGGCAGGATCCCAGTGATAGCGGTGCTGGGCTTCCTGGTGCACAGAACACAGGGGTATGGAAATGTTCTAGCCAGAGACTGAGAAACTAGGCTGAGCTTTCAGTGGAATGCTGTGAAGCATGGATTAGGTTAGGACATGCTCCAGCTTCGTCTACAATTCTTCCAATCATTGTTTGTATGGGGAGCAGTAACTGGAGCACTTAACTATTCAGAACTGTTATTCCAGTCATTCTTCTCTGATATGCAGGAGAGAGCTGACACAATGTATGGACAATCCCCCAAATCTACATACTCCTAAAGCACAGACCTCTGCTGCACACATGTGTCTGTTGGCAGTTTGTTCCTTACCTGGAAGAAAAGCGTGAAGGTTTTTCAAGAGTGCAAGAGTGTCCTTAGCATGCAGGGTTTTCCTTGAGTAACATCCTGTGACCAGCTGGAATGGGACATGTTTTCAGCTCGCCCAGCTTTCAAGGTCTGTTGCTTTCTTGGTTTTTGCTCTCATCCTCTTGCACATGGTTCTTTCCTATCATGTTTTTCACAATGCCCACTTCCTGTCCCCTCCCTTCTCAGGAAGCTGTTCACTGTTACTGTAGGTTTTTCTATTTACAAATTGTTGTTCTGCATTTGAGGAACCTGCTGTTCCTACCAGTCCTTCCTTCTACTGTTAAAAGCAGCCACCCCCACCTCGCCCCCAGCTTCACAGTCCTTACAAGTGAAATATCTCCACTTCCTGTGTAATGTAAGAGAATCTGAGATAGTATCAGTGGGTAATTATCCATCTTGTAAATACTTCTCAACTACCCAGCAGCCTTTTATCAATTTAGGCTCTTCTTGGAAAATGGGTCTGTTACACACAATTGCAAGGCAAACTTAGAGAAGAGAGCTAAAAGCACATTGGGAACAGGAACATGACACATTCCTAGTCAGTGTTGCACTAGCACTGATGTAAACTGCCCCATAATTATTCATGGCACATTTACATTTGAAGTCCTCGCTTGAAACTGTATTTGAATGGGAACATTGGCAGAAATGATGCTGATAGACTTTTTGTCATGGTGAAATGCCTCCTTCTGTAACAGCTGGCATTCTGTACTTCTGTGATCTAGGCTATGTAGTCACTCTTAAAATGAATCCTGACTATGAAATGGAATAGGGAACACAAGCTAAGGCTTGGTTAAGAGTAATTTGTATGCAATTAGTACAATGAAAAGAATATATCAAAACCTCCACTCTATGAAGTGTGGTAGGCATAGGAATTCTTCTCATGTTTCCTTTCCAACCTACAGGTTTCAACTGCTTGTATCTTTCAGAATTTTTCGGATTTTCATTTGTTTGAAAGCAGCTGTTTTATTTCTGGAAAGTCTGATGGGGAGAGAGAAGTTCTTTTGATCAGACTTCATTTACAGTGGTGACAGCGCTTCAGAAAATAAAATGGATTGCTCAAAGAAATGTACTGATTTTGGAGAAAGTCCTTGATAAATCAGAGGAGCAAAAAAAAAAAAAAGGATTTGGCAAGTCAAACTGTAATTTTAGGTGGTAACAGGCTTCAGAATACAAGGATGTAGAATCCTTTGATCAGAAGTGGGAAATCCTTTCTTCTGTCATTGTTCCCTTCCAGGTAAAAGATAACGTTCTCAGTGGAAGCAGTTAAAAAGGCACACTTCAAAATACTGCATATGACTCATATATAATTCTTTCACAGTTACTGAATAGTAACTTCTGGATATTGGAGATCTAAAATAGTCATCTTGAAAGGCATGTTGTCAAGTAAACTAGGTATTCAATTTTATTTTCTGCTCAATTTTACTGCCATTTGGAGCATATACTGACTCAGTTACCTGGGGTAATGAACACTTAAAAGAATAACTTTTAAAAAAACAAGAGATAATGGGTTTCAGATACTTAGCAGTGGCCTGTCATACATCTAAAGTTGCCATTTGCAAGTATTTCTTCAAGCTTTTACTCTAAATGTATTTGTACTTCAAAATAAAATACAATTTGTTTTGAAGCTTTCAGAACTGCTATTTCTTGTGGTAAAACAGTACCATTTTCTTTCTAGATTAAATTAGGATAGCAAGCATCTGTCAAGTCTCTTCACAGAATTTTTGTTGTTTTGTAGTGGAGAGCATTTAAAACAAGTAAATGCTTTTGATAATTCAGACTTTATCATTACTTTTGTAACTGAGAACTAGATAATTCAGCATAACTTGCTACTTATTCCTGTTACAGAGTATCTTCTATGCAGAACATCTCAATTGGTGAAGCCAATTTAACAAGTGAAGGAAAATGATTGTGCTTATATTGTTGACTTGTCATACCTTTGAAGGAATCACTAATATTTAATTCTTAGAGCTGGTGAGTTCACTGCTGCTAGTCACATTTCAATTTATTTCTCAGAAGAGGCTGCCCAAAAAAGCTGTAAACCTTCTAACATTGTCACCGTGTGAACAGGGCTTTTTTATTCTCTTGAATTAAATCTCCAGCCTACATGGGAAAACAACAGTAGATGACACCATGTACCAGTGATGCCAGGAGCTGAGTAGATGGCATGCTGCTGGCAAGGACAGCTCACCTCAGGACTAGGACTGATGCTTTGAGATTCCAGGTTGATGCAGGAGTTGTGCAGAAATCCAGTGTTTCAAGTTTTGTGCAGCTGCTTGACAGGTATTACTGTGAGGTAAGAAATCAGATTGTATTCTGAATTCAGGTACAACGATCTAAGAAAATTGCTGTCTCTGGGGAGGATTAATAGTGAAAATGCTTCTTTTTGTAAGATCTTGCACAAATTCTCAACATAGAAGCTGGGGAGCAGCATAGATTCCCCTTGCACTTAACAGTCCTTACAGTCTTGCGAAGTTGTTACTTATGAAATCTTGGAATGCCATTTTAGCAATAAAAATAGCAGTACCAAGCCTTTATGGTGTCTCCTTGTCTTCACTTAAATGTTATTACTCATTCCAGAAAGTCAAAACACTGTTGTTAAAATCCTTTCAGTATCTTTTTAGTGTTAATGTTTGATGGAGACTGTGTTCACCACAATGCAATAGAATTAGTAATCTCTTTCTTTCCAAATTTTGGTACATTTTCTAAAAGAAACCTTTTAGGCTTGGGTTTGCAGGCTTCTTTCAATTTTTATTTGTTCCCCACTCTTATGGCTCTTAGACTGTACTAATTCAATGTTTCCATTTTAAGACACTAAGATATATGTAAAATAGTGAGAACCTTCCTACTAGGAGTAACAGCAAGACCTCGCTCCCTGCAGGTTTGTAGACAACTGAAAAGTTAATTTATTTTCCTCTGAAGGATCTGTCTTCTGACTACTCTTACACCCATGTATCTAAGCTATTTATGTTAAAAAAAATCTTCAGATTACCATAGGAAAGTCAACTACACGTCAGCAAACTAAGGGAAAAATCTGTTTGTGCAGTGGGACATACATAATATACAGCAAATACACAGTGTGTATCTTTAAGTCATTAGGGAACAAGTCAAATGAGAGATCTAAGTCTCTCTCTTTGTGAATTTATGCATAATTACCAAAAAATATGCAGCCTTTTCATATCACACAGAAAAAACACCAATCCTTGCAGCTGAGAATTTAATTTAAAGGTTTTAACTGCTTGTTATGTTAAAACAATGAGCTAAGAAACACAGAATCGAGATGGGAATGGTAAGATAGCAGTATTAAAGTGGATTTTTTTGTAAGAATTTATGATTTTGATTAATTTAGCAACTCTTGGAGGCCAAGTTTACCATTTCTGTGACTGTCACACAAATTACAGTTATTCTTCCTGTCTGTGAAAAACAGGGCTGTGCATAATCTAGATTCAAGTATCAAGTGAACACTGATTAAGCTCCTTGTTACAAGTATCAGAAAACAAAACCAGGAATTCTGAGGGTTGTGTCTAGTCCCTGCACCCATTGCCAACATGTAATGTGTCCACAATATTCATAGTTCCAGAGCTTTTATACTATCGTTTCACAACACAGTGTTTTCTATCTTAATCCTTTTTCTTCTGATCCTGTCTTCTGTTGCTACTTCTTATATCGCACCAGGAGGTTTGTGGCCTTTTATCTCTACTGAGATTACAGGAAAAATAAACGAAGGGTCAAAAAAAGATGTTAAGCATGGGAAAAACAAAACAGAAGACATGCTAGTAAACCCTGTGGGGGGAAAAGTCAGAATACTTGGTATTTTACTGTGTAGGTTAGGATTCTCTTGACCATCAGAAAAACTCTTCTCCAAGAGGGTCACTGGTCACTGAACAGGCTTCCCAGGGAAGTGGTCATGGTACCAAGCTGGTGAGAATTCCAGGAAGGAGCATCTGGATGATGCTTTTGGTCATACAGCTTAGATTCAGGTAGTCCTGTGAGGAGCAGGGAGTTGGACTTGATGATCCTTATGGGTCCAATCCAACTTGATGATTGCATCTCTGACAGAGAAGAACACTCCAACTACAGGCAGCAGTACAGAGAACTGAACCTTTGTATGTTACTTTCAACTTTATTCTGTGTTTCAGCTAAATCCAGTACACCAGTCATAGGAGATCAATGACAAACACTGAACAGCACACCTCATTAATACACCTATGTGAAACACTGGACACTGGTTGCAGGTGATCTGTTCAGCTGCTGGGTCTAATTGTTTCTTTTAACTAAACCATTTCCTGGTGTTCTGAAGCAAGTTCTCTCCTCCCTACTTAATACTTCCTCAAAATAAATTCTAATTGTTCTGCAGTTGTCTGCTTTCTGTTCAGGCATGTTGCACATGGAGGGTGCTATATAAAACTGAACTAAGTTATATACATTACCAGCCATGTGATTCCCATAATAAATTGTTCCCCTTTATTTCTGGCATTCAGATGATGTAGCCCCATGGAATTATTCAGACTTTCATCCAGTAGTGCTGTCTCAGTACTTTATTTTGGAAATCTCTTAATAGCTAGTTTAAAACAAGAGAACAATTAAATGTAAAGTGTTCTTTATTAAATAAACTCAAAAGATAAAGCAAATTGTGCGGTTAAGAAAGACAACAACATGGCCGAAGGATTTTTACAGCAGAAAACAAATTGCGGCAAATGAGCATTTCAGTCTAGCAGCCAAACTGTCCTCATTTTTATGGATTTAATTTCGGTCCTCAAATTGTGACTTGTTTTTTAAAAGATATGCTGCTAGAAATTCAATGGGATTTGGTGGTCTGTAAAGAAAAAAAGTAAATCAAAAGCCATTATTTTTTGTTATATGAAATTAGGTAGCTGAAGAACTAATCACCTTCCCTTAAAAGCAACATAACTCCTCCCAAATACTTCTAAGCATTGATGTAGGAATGACCAACAACCCAGAGTAACTGTAAATTTCCAGTTTATGTCTGATGAGAAAGTTTTTAAAAGGGATCTTAGCCACTGTTGGGTCAATGTTACTGAATTGCTAGAACAGTTACATACCTAAAACTGTTTCTAAGTATGAATACTGCACATACATCATTAGATATAACATGCATTTGCCTATTTCTTTAACTCATGCTATATAAAATAAAAGTGAATCTCAGCTTTTTTGCTTCATTTTTTTCAAGTGGTTATTGCGTAGCTTTGTGTATTAAAAGTTATTTTCACGGTCCCTGGCAACTGAAATGAACACAACAAAACATCACATTTGAGAAGTGCTACAACGTGCAAGTAGTCAATAACAAACACTTGTGATCACTGGCCTTAGTCTGTAGGTTTTTTTAAAAAAGTTCCTCCAGCTACACCACATGAATCCTGCTTATCTGGATTCTGTCCACAGAATAGGTGGCAAACTTGCTTATTCCACATTAGGTCAAACCAAAGGTCTGGCAGTGAGCAAATATGCCTATAAAGAGCATAAAAACCAGAAAAAATACGCAGAGATACTTCTCTGGACCATCCTTTTGGCTTCCAAGAATGTACCAATTTCTGAACTAGCACCCTTAATAGTCCTGGGTGGATTCCTCTACAGCTTTAACCAGTTGCCTCTTGAGCATAAATAAAATGTTAATGTTCTCAACTGAAAGCAAAAAAAATAGCTTAATTATGTGACTGGTGAAGGATCAGCTCCTTTTGTTCATTATAAATTTGCTACCTGCTTCACTTATTTTGATTACTGTATTGGAAGAGATAATAAACAGTCCATCCCAATTCATCATCTCTATGCTGTGGTGATTTAACAGATTCCTAATATGTTCTCCCACAGAAGCCTCTTTTCTAGATACGGTCTATTCAGTCACTCTGTATACAGATAGAACTCCATACTTCTGACCACCTTGTCACTGTTACTTTTCCACATTCTACCAGAATACAAGGGAATTGGCATTAAAAGTAATATTAAAAATACAAGAACATTACAAATTTAAATAGTGACATTACACTTCTTTTTTACCCCTTTAATTTTAAGTTGGTTTTACCCCTTCAATTTCAAAGTCCTACTGTTCAGGATTTATTTTTCATTAAATCAGTGCACTGACATGTAACAGCTCAAAAATATTTTTTTACAAGGGTAATTGTCAGCTCAGAATCTAACATTTTGTCACTAGTGTTTGTAACTACCTTCCCAGGTCCACAATTTTCTGTGTATTTGGATTCAATGTCATTTTCTGTCAGTTTAAATTTTTCACGGTAGTCTTCATGGTTTTATGTGCAATTATTGACAACTGATCAACTTAGAAAACAAACAAAAACTGAAACACAAAACCCCCTAACCTATTTGTAAAACTCATTAACAACTTTTGTCAGCCACTTCTTCAAATTGTTGTAAGTGATCCTTCTCATGATTCTTGTGTTGAGCTTATTTCACCATGAAAATTCAACATTTACTTCTACCCTCTATCTTGTATCTTCCCATCAGTTCCTCATTCATATACAGGCTCTTCCTTTAATGGCCAACAGCAACTAACTGTATTTAAAAGCTGTTAGTGAGTAACTATGCAAAAAACCTTTTGGAAATTTAAACAGACTGCATCATCTGCATTCCTCTTGATGTATGCTTGCTGACTCCTTCAATAAACTCCAGGACACTTAAAAGACCTGGCAAAAATTGTGTTGACCTGCTCCCAAATACATCATTTATCCATATGCTGACTATCCTGGATGGTAATTTCTACTTAATTCCAGGCATGATCATCAGATGTACTGGGCTTTCCCCTGAACACTTCTATATTCCTTAGAAAAAGAGCTTAGCATCCACTAGTTACTTTCCAGTTCAATTTTAAGCAGAAGATTATACAGCAGAGCTGATAGTTCAGCTTTGTCACTCTTGAGGGTTTATTACGCTCAGCCGAACAGCCAATTTGACCTGGCAGGTTCCTACTGTTAAGTTTTTTACCTGGATGTTCCCCAACCCCTCCTATCAATGATCCAACTTCACTCCTGTGTGAGTCCTCATAAAAAACAGTTCCTTTCATAATAAGGATAAAAGAAAAAGAAAAAGAAAAAGAAAAAGAAAAAGAAAAAGAAAAAGAAAAAGAAAAAGAAAAAGAAAAAGAAAAAGAAAAAGAAAAAGAAAAAGAAAAAGAAAAAGAAAAAGAAAAAGAAAAAGAAAAAGAATTTGCCTGCCACACAAGTATCCAGAGTGTAAGGGTAGGGTATCAGCCTTAGGCTGTGTTTTACATTGAGTCTGCAGCAGAACTCCCACAAATGTCAGCAGAAGATGTGCACATCCCTCAGGTGTGCACACAGGGTGAACCTTCCTAGGTGACTAATTAGCTGTCTGTACACTGCAGTTCAAATTCCCAACTCCTTTTGAAGTTCATACACTGTTGATGTTTGTTCCGGCTGTAGGTGCCATGATGTAATTATGGTCATCTACACCAGCTTTTGATTTTATTATTTCAGTTTGAGAGATGATTACATGCAGTATGATTTGCCACCAGTGAGGATACACCAAAAGGCTAGAAATTAATTTGGGTCAAATGAACACCTCTTTGCTGAGATTGAAGGATACCCTTCTACACTGACTGGTAAAGAGAGCTGGGGCACCTCAACAGCACAATCTTTACTCTGAGGATAAAATATCAGTTTGCTTCTTACTGTGTTGACAGTGCAGGGTCAGCGTTACCCTTTAGAAAGTATTTTAATCTCTCACAAACATGCACGTCATGCCTGATTTGTCTTTCTTGTAAATGTCAAGCAGAACTCCTCATAATTCCATACTACAAAAATCTTCAGAACTAGAACATCCTCTTGCATTGCTTCCCTGAGGTGAATTATGTGACAAAATCAGTAACAAAACCCCTCCCATTTTTCCCTCCAAAACTTTTGCAGTAGCATACCTCATTGAGACATAATGAATTCAATAAATAACTCTTATCATGCCATATGCACCTAAGTGAGGAACACATCCTGCATGGTCCATCATAGTAATTCATAGTTTCATAAACCTGTTGTAATGATGATCTTAAAAAGAGCAGAACCATGTGTGGTGTGTGAGGCCTGAGAGGTGCTGCATTGCCCAAGTCTGAGACCTACATTTTCCTAGGAACAGAAGGAACGCTGAAGCATCTTACCTCTCTTTTGCAAGAACAGCAAGTCCCTGTAGCAAGATAGGTACAACTGTCTGATCCAAGTAGGCACGTGTGGGTAATGACTGAAGATCCACCTTCTGCTTTGATGCTTTCTCAGCATTTAGTTTCTCATTTTCTACTATCCTCTGAAGTAAAAAGAAAAAAAAAAAAAAAAAGGGAATGAACATTGGTAATAGCAGCCACATGTACTTTGAAGTGTGTGCAAAGTACCCATCTCTGCAGTTCATTGGCAGTAACTTCTTTTCATCTTTTAAGAAAATTCAAGTGCGTATTTTTACTTGCACAAAAGCCCAATCCAGAGGAACTTTCAGTTAAATTCTTATGTTTTGGGGAAACAATGTTTGGAAGTCATAAGTTTTCTAAAACAGAAGACATCCAATCTCAGTAATTTTTATTTTTGCTTTTGCATTCACTGATTTGAACTCTACACCACTAAGACAGAAATGACTACTAACAAGAGTGTCAGTTACATGGTTCCTGTACACATGTGCCTCTAACATAAAATGCTAAAAGCACAAGGAATTCAAGTGAATGAATTCAGGAAGTCTGACAAGGGGGACTCTGCTAAAGTCAAGTACTTAAGAGATTGTGCTCTTACTTGAGTATAGATGGACACTTTAAAGAAAACATACGCAAAATACTTCCAGGTACTTTTTGGTAAAAAAGTGCTGAATCATCTCACACCATTAACTGTAGTCAAAAAGTGATACCCTACCACTGCCAGTAAACCAAATGTATTCAATGCAACATACATCAATCTACTGACAAGAGACCAACATGTTATGGTTCTATAGTGGAAGCTGAGGCATAGAGACAAGCACTTATCAGAGAGATGAGTCACAGAAGATGTTTAAGAATAGTTTCTGCAAAAGCTTTGCATAGAATAGGAACTTATAATAAAGGGAGACTGAAAGCTTTTTTTAAAATAAGGAACAGTAAATAAATGCCATAGAGTGAGGAGGTGATTGTCCTGGTCGGCTGTGCACTGGTTGAGCCTCCTGTGGATGGCTTTTTTGGTGGCATTATCTATCTATCTGTTTGTCTGTCTATGTATCTATCTCTCACAGATAGCAATAGAATAGATAATAATCGTAAGATACTTAAAAAAACACCAACTCATTAAAAGGTTCATTATTTAGTTCAGCACCATTTAGTACAATGGAAACAGCATGATAGAAAATATATTTACAGCCATTTACACAAGGGACAGGTATTGCTTGGCTCAATTGGGAATACTACATTTGCTGAAGTTAGAGTCAAGATTCAGCTTTTTCCCCTGAAACACAAATGTGACTTTCACTGCAACAAAATCTTTGTTACCTCTACATTTTCAGTGAGACCGTATTCAGAATGAGGATTTTCCGGAACCTGTAAAATAACACATAGTTAGCAAAGTTAAAATGCTCCTTTTACACATATTGCACTATGCACATAAAACATCTCTTGCAATACCTGTGGCTGTCCCTCCATAATCTGTTCTCCCTCCATGATTTGAAAAGTGAAATTTGCTGGACGTCCAGGAAGATCTTGGAAAGCAATTAAAAAAACTGGTCAGCAGGCTGAGATGAAGCCTAGCGTGAGTTAAGTGATATTGCATCACTTGGTTACTAATGGTTACTAAGGCACGATTACTAGAGAGCAGAGGGAGTTGCTCCGTGCCCCCCCCCCCCGCGCCAAACTTGAACACGTTTTTCCCGCACGCAGAACCGGGAAGTGCCTTTAAGTTTCGCGTTACGCCCGCTGAGGAGTACAGTACCAGGATTACAAAATACAGCATTCATCCCCGCGAGAAGCCGGAGACATCCCTTCCTTTCTTTCTTTCTTTCCCTCCCTCCTTCCTTCCCTCCCTTCCTCCGTCCGTCCCTGCCGTGCCCTCCACCCCACGCCACGCCACAGCGCCCCGAGACCCCCCGCGGGCAGGG
>VZTX01014530.1:76795-110039 GCA_013400915.1 Pardalotus punctatus | reverse complement strand
TGTGTCCAGGCGTCCTGGGGAGTGTGAAGCTGGTGGGATGTGTCCGCCTCCAGATCAGGCTTTGGTAAACCGCTGGTGCTTGGGGGCTTTGTGGTAAAGAAATGTGCTCATGCTCACAAATAACGGGGCTTGGTGTATGAGGAGATCACTGTGGTGGTCGCGAAAAATAACATTGCTGAAATTAATCTGGGTCTGAAAGTGGGTTTTGTTAGTGAAATAACTTTCCAGAGCTGCGTAGAGTGTGGTTGGCACGAGGGTGACTACTGGCTGTTAATGTTCTCTGTGTTAACAGAATCGCAGCTGTTCAGCTTTCTCCAGGGATCAGCTCCAGTCATCCTGTCCTGACTTGAAGCTGTCAGGAAATGTTAGAACCTGCTGCTTCTGTAGCTGTTGTACTGTAACAAACTGTACCAGTGTTTGAACATCTGTGCCTGATTGTTTTGTTTTCATTAGGAATTAAATTTGATGAAGAACTTCATTACATTAAAGGTGCTAGAGCACTGGAACAGGCTGCCCAGGGAGGTCATGAAGTCTTCCCCTCTGGAGACATTTAAAACCTAAAACCTACTTGTATCTGTTCCTGTGTCACCTGTTTTGATGACCCTCCCTTGTCCAGGGGGCTACATGGATGGACTACATGATCTCCAGAGGTCCCTTCCAACCCTAAGGATTCTGTCATTCTGTGAATTCTTTGTCTGGTAATAGGGTTTGTGCTAGTGAATTAAAAGGCCTTAAGATTTTTTTGGGGTTTGACTTGACAAAGTAGTTTCATTTCTATAGGTTTCTCTTCTCTTCTCTTCTCTTCTCTTCTCTTCTCTTCTCTTCTCTTCTCTTCTCTTCTCTTCTCAGAAAATAAACTTGTTTTACAAAAATAAGTCGAGTTCTGTCTTCTCGCTGCAGTCATGACAATGCATATGAATGATCTAGTTGATGTTCCTAGAAGATTAGTGAAATGGAGAAATAACAGAAAATGCCATGTTCTTAAGAGATTCTGCTCTGATGTAATCATCTAGTAGTGGTAATAATTAAGTGTGTGTACATAAATGAATTTGAAATAACATTTGCAGAACTGGCAATGTTACCAGTCTGACAAGCAGGCTCAAAAACTAATGCAGTCAGTCACAGATTTGATACTCATCTGAAGGACTTGGAATTAGTGCAGAACTGCATCCTATCTTTGTGTCTATTTTGGTACCTCATGCTGGCAAATTTACCTGATGCTGAAGAGGCAAAGTGAAAACACAGATTTCTGTACTAAAACTTAGAATAGGAATACAAACAAATTTTTAACGTGAAAAGGTGTATGTTTTTCAGTCTGTTTTGAGCCTCTCTCCTAATTTTTCATCTTGTTCTAGTAATGACATTTTAGAGAATTTGATTTAGAATACCTGAAAACTGCTAGCTCAGTTTCCCCATTTATATATTCTCTTTTATATTCAGGTTTTGCAGAAAGGTCATGTTGGGAATGAAAAAAGGTTTTCCAACTTACCTTTCTGTGCAATGGTAAATCGTGGTGTCAGGGTAGTTGCACCTTTCTAATTCCCATGACTGTAATGCTGGTCTGCTCAGATTACCAAACCTTTTGCTGAGAGACCACATTGCACCTCCTGTATTTCAGAAGTCCTCAGTCTTCAGTGCAAAGTCAACAGTTGCCCACTCCAGAAAATGAGGCTTCATTTCTCCCATGCCTTGGTGGCGTTCATCAGAACCCTTGCTCAGCCAGAATACCTCACTAACCAGCAGAAAGCCACCCACTATTCTGATATAGTTTAAGGATTTGGTTTTGTGTTTTTTCAAACTAGCATTAATCTTATGGCAGATAATTAGAACAGTTCGCTAACAAGTCCAATGACTGCTACAGCCATCTTAATGTAGGAGGGTAGGGAAATTAAACTTGTAGAGCAGTAAAGTATTTAATAGCCACAATAGTGAACTGATTCTGTAGGTTTTTCACTAAAAGCATTAACACTTTCTCGGTTTCTGACTTATGTCTGCTTTTGAAGCTGTGTTTTGGCTTAACATGTTGTTACTCCCCTAATATGTGCACTCGTTTATTGCCATGATACAGTCACCCAATTTACAAAGGTGTCATTCTTAATTTTTTTAAAAATAAAAATAACTGAATAAATTGACTAGTCAGGATTGATTATGTTGTCTTCTATTGTCATTCAATCTGTCCTTGTTAATAAACTTATTCCTGTGCTGACTTTTCTGTTTTGCTCAGGAAGGGGATGATACTTTAGATAGTAGTAGGATAATAAAGACAATAGATCAATAATCCATTGTTATGGGGCTTATTTCACGTCAAATTTTTGAATGCCACTTAGCATTAACACTACTTGAAGCTTCTGGAATTTCTTTGCTATTACAAAATCTGTTAAACCTTTATATCAGGAAATGAGATTTTTTTAAAGGACAGTTAAGTACACTGATAAAAAAGAAAGATAATAAGCTTTCTCCAGTCATGAGTGGGCTGGAAAATATTTGATAATATCTTCATAATAGAAGTACATAACCCTTCTTAAAAAACACAGAATAAAAATACTTGATATACATTGCTGCAATTTTTTCAGCACTAATAGGTTCACTGTCTCTGTCTAACAATGGTTCTAGGTCATGAATAGTTATTTTGTCACATGTTGGTATGTTATTTTATATGCTGATAAAATTCTGTATTTTATACAGTAAGAAAGCTTAATACTTGGTTCTGTCCTTAAAAGAAAACCACTCATTTAAGAAAATAAATATACATTACTGGGGCACCTGGAAGTAACTGTATGGGGAATAAGTAAACAAGAAAAAAACCCAATGGTTTTATAGTAATTTTGGAAAAATAAATAAAATATTGCAGACAGTGATGATTTTAGTTTGGCATATCTTTTTAATTAACCTACCTCACCAACCACAATTTCTTGTTATAAGTTGGGGGAAAATTGCTTGTGCACTGGATTACCTGTCTACAGTTTTGGGACGGTCGCAGCGACTGTGCAGTTCAGGGGTACAGCAGAGAGATGATCTGTCATAATCTAACATCAGTACCTCAGTATTTTATTTGTAAAACGGAGAGTGTGTGACAAAGCACAACAACGCTGAAAAGATCAGCCAACAGACAAAGCAACCACAAGGGTGGGAAGATTGAAGCACAGAGGAAGGGGTTTGCTACAGTGGTGAATGTAGCGGTAGGCACAGAAGGTGGGAATGCTGGCGTCTGTCGATGCCTCCCCTAGTTTCTTAGACCGAATGCACCGAAGCGTTTTTAAGGTTTTAAATAATCAAAGGAGTAGGGAGCTGGAGGATCTGCCTCATTAGCGGAGACACAAATAAATATTATGGCTGGGCAAATAATTGACAAGGGCTTGGACAACTGGGTGTTCACTTTGGTAACGAGAGTGGAAACAGAGTTAAGATTTTTATTTTTTTTCCCACAGAACGACGTATCTATAATGTATGCTGAATTCCATTAGCTCCCTGCGAGAGGAGACAGCCTGTCATTCCCATTACAGACATGCGGAGCAGACAAAGCACCGGAACACACTCTCCCGGGGGCAGCTGCACAGCGGCGGGAGCAGGGCCACCGTCGGTGACTGGCTGCCACACGCCTCTCCGTGCGAGGGAATTCCCCGGGCTCTCCTCGTGTGCCGCTAGCAATGACTCCAGGCAGGAGCGGCGCCAGGGACCTGCGCTGCATTGTGCCTGCGGGGGGGCTCACAAATCCAGTCAGAATAATTCATCCTATTAAATTATTCATCGCCCGTCCACTCGGTGGGTTTACATGGGCCGACTCTGAACGGCCTCGGCCGGAGCAGGCTGGTGCTTTCACTCTCCAGTTGCGCTGTTTACAGTTCCCTGAAAGGAGGCTGTAGCCAGGTGGGAGTCGGCCTCTTCTCCTAGGCAACCGGCGAAAGGACAAGGGGACACAGCCTCAGGCTGTGCCGGGGTGGTCCAGGTTGGACACTAGGTAGAATTTCTTCACAGAAGGGGTTGTTTAACATTGGAATGAACTGCCCGATGAGGTAGTATAGTCACCGTCCGTGAAGATGCTCAAGAACCGTCTGGACGTGGTACTTAGTGCTCTGGTCTAGTTTTACATCGGTCAGAGTTTGGATGCGATGATCTCAGAGGTCCTTTCCAAACTAAGTGATTCTGTGCTTTCCAGGCCCAGCGCGGAGCGTCCCCGGGAGCCCACCACTGGGGCCGTGGCAGCGGGGCAGGCCGGGCGCTGTAGGAGCCAGGCTCCCATCCCCTCCTATGGCGGCAGGGGCGGTGCGACCTCTCCCCGCCTCCAGCCGGGGCCGTCCGCATCCCGCCCTCCGTTCCTCCCCCTGGGCCGGCCGAAAGGGGCGTCGCCGCCACCACCACCGCCATGGCCGGTTGTTGTCAGTCCCTGGCAGCGGGTTATGGCGACGGCGGTGAATGAATTCTCCGGGCGGCCGAGGAAAGAAGAAGGGCTCAGCCGGCTCCAGTTCCGTGCCTCCGGCCGCCGGCGCCTCTCCCTCCTCGCCGCCCGGGCCGGCGCCCCCCGTGCCGCCGGCGGGGGCGGCGGCGGCGGCGTCCCCGCACAAGCGGAACCTGTACTACTTCTCGTACCCGCTCTTCGCCGCCTTCGCCCTGCTCCGCTTCGTCGCCTTCCAGCTCGGGCTGCTCTTCGCCTGGCTCTGCGAGCGCCTCTCCCGCGGCGCCCTCATGGCCGCCAAGGGCAGCAGGGCCGGGGCCGGCGATGCGCCCGAGCCCGGCGGGGCGCCCGAGACGGTGCGGGCGTGCCACAAGCGGGCCTTCGAGTGCATCTCCATGGCGCTGCGCATCGACGAGGACGAGACAGGTAGGGAGGGAGCGCCCGCGGCTGCCCCGGAGTGCGGGGGGAGGGCGGGCAGGGCCTTCCCGCCCTGTGCCGTGGAACCGCTTTCGGCTAAGAACAAACGAAACCCGCTCATTAGAGAAATGCGGGCTGCGGAGGGTTGTGCGGGGGGGTGAGCCGTGCTGTGCCCGCCCATGCCCGCATGCGGTGGCGGTGCTTCGGTGCCCGGCCGGGTCCGTCCCTGCCGCAGCCCGCAGGTGCGGGTCGGATCACAAAGCTGCGGCTCGGCCTCGTTCCCCACGCAATACAAGTGCTTGTATTTCTCCCCAATAACTTAAAAGAGTTTTTTCTGCGGAGATCTGGGTGAGGCGATTAAAAATTGCGGGCGGGTGTGTGAGTGTAGCTAGCCTTCTCCAAGCCAGCCGGACAACAAAAGCACCAAGGACGATAATAAGGGTGCATCCTTTAATGCATTGCCTGACAAATGATGTGAATACTGAAGCGAGGCTTTAGGTTACTTGGCCCTCAAAATGCCCATTCGGAGTGGTCTGACTTTTAAGGAAAGAAATACTTGTATTTGGGCAATTTCTTAAAAAAATGTTTTTCTTAAAGTGTTTGATATGCATACTCTTAGAAAACCTAAAAACCTACCACCATGTGATAAGAAGACCTTAAGGAGAATGTTTAGAATTCAGTTAAATAAAACACAGGACTGAGACTTTTTTTATTTTTTGTAGAGCATTAAAAAAATGAAAACACTTGATACTGCATTTAATTTAACCCTTTATTCTAAATGTATGATTCTGTCAGCATGCAAAAGGTAGGCCTTGGGAGCGTTCTGTGCTGTTCTTTAAAATTCTCTGGAAATCTCAGAATACTTTATTCTACACTTTCAGTTGAGCTTTAATGAAACTGCTGTCCTAGAGGGTAAGATTGTAAACATAGGAGTAGGCCTTCAATAGAAGCTACATGCTGAGAGCACCATAAAAGCGTGGGATGTGTCCTCCTTTGCTTTGACAGTTTGGGAGTGGCAGTGGTAAGCTCTGAGAGAGAAAAAAAACCTGCAAGATGTGCAGCAACGTTAGCTCAGCACAGAGGTACAGTGAGAGAGCACTGAGGGTCATAGGAGCAAAGCATGAAAGGTGACATAGCTGAAAGCTTCAGTGTGGTTGATGATCATGAGGAGTAGCAAAATCTTACGTTATGTTACCTGTTCCACTGTTGTGACCTTTAACTGTTGGTGGTTTGGTGGGTGAGCCCTTAAATACCAGTTTTAATCATGGGCTTGCTCCATAGATACCTTTAGGGTGATCATACATGAATTAGCTGCACAGGTCATACTTTTAGTAAGATGATCTTTGCTGCTAATGTGAGCAGTTGCACAACTGTTACAGCCCTGCAACTGCAATATACATTCCACTGAGAAAGAACTCACTTTGCTTTAATACATAGATTTGTTATTTGCTTAGCTGATTTTCCCAGAACACATGCCTATCTCTGAAATTTTTTTGATCTGTAAACAAGCTTTTTATAGCTTCATAGAGAAAAACTGTTAGATATAGTGTGTGAAATGGCTGGGATTTCTGAGTTGTCTAGTAGCCTGTTAGTTATATGGCATTTTTCCTGTTGTGGAAGCTGTGCACACTTCAGTAATTTTGCTAGCACTTCTGATAGTTTTTATGCTTCTAAATTATTTGGGCAATTATTCTTGGTCTGGTATTTTCACAGTCAAGCTTAGTATCTTTTCCTGGGACTAAGAAGGCACATGTGTTGTGTTGACCCCTGCAAGCAGTTAAGCATCCATGCAGCTGCTTGTTTACTCCTCTGTGTGGAATGAGAGAGCACAGGAGGAACAAAAGTGAGGAGGAGAAAAAAAAAAAGAGAAATCTTTCCAAGCAATGATTGCCTTGGAAGACAGCTCACATCCAGTTATTCATCTACCCAATTGATGTTATTGATGAGGATTATACTGTATGATACAGAATATTCTGTTGGCCAGTTCATGCCAGTCATCCTGGTAGTGTCTTCTCTCAACTTCTGTGCACCCTCAGCTTATTCACTGGGAATCTAGATGGGAAAAAGAGAACCTGGAGGTTGTGCTGTTCAGCAATACCAAAACATTGCTGTGTTATCAACTGTTCTAGTCACAAATCCAAAACACAGTGCCATTGGGGCTGTTTGAGGAAAATGAGCTCCATTCTGCCAGAGCCAATATAGCAAATTAGCAACTTCCAAGGAATGTGACATTTATTGTATTTTTAATGTCATTATCACTGAGAACTAGTCAACCATTCTGTGTGGAGTTGGAGCCCAACCGTTGCAAACAGCTTGGCATGGTATAGTGCTTTTGAAACTTTCTCCAATTAAAAGCTGGAAGTGAAATTTTAATTGATGACCTTGGCATGTTTGCAGGTGTCCCTAAGAATAACAAATCAATTCAGGTAATAGTCTCCTGTTGCTGGTGGCTGGAATAATCTCAAATCAGATTTTTATTTAGCTTTAATCTGTATTAGATTTACACTGCAGTCAAAACTGTTTCTCTGGGTGTTGCGGAGAGGAAGCTTAAAAAAAGGCTAAATAGAGGATTGAAGTTAGTCACCTTCGATGATTTAATTTATCTAGCTTTGTCCTTAACAGTCAGGTTATATGAGGCTGGTGAAGAAACAGCAGCAATGAAATTACTCCCGAGGTGTGTGATGTTCATGACTGTAGGAAGGTGCTCTATGTTGGTAAGAAGAGCAAAGCATGAAATTACTTGCTCAGGGGAACTTGCCAAATGTTATTATTGAGAGATTTTGTATCTGAAGAGGAGCAAGAGAAAACCCTGAAGAGGATTCTAGAAATGTATTGAAGTATTTTTACTGACACTGAAATTTGCTAGAAAATAGGTTTGGGACTGAAGTTATCACAAGATTTGAGTGTAGAAGCAGCACAATCACTGGTAACTGGCACTTAGGAATAGTTTTGTGAAACATGATGTCATCTGAAACTAGGGTAATGATATCTGAAGTTTCATTGTTGGCATTTTTAGTTTTTTCTCCTACTACCACTTGTTAATGCTGATCATGTTTAAGTTCTAATACCTAGTCTGTTGTATTCCTCTGTGGAAATGCATGCTTAGTGTGATATAGCTATGTTGCAAAAGTATTTTTGCATATACAGGCAAATATCTTTTTAATGCAGAGTATTTATAGAAAGGGAGCAATATGAAGTAGATATTAATAGGTCTGCAATGGTTTAGTTGCAGTCATGGTGTCACATAGCATAGCTCAGGCATAGGCATGTTCATGGTTGTGTTTGCTGTAATATCCATTCAGGACATGGTTGGTTCAGGGGTGTATTCGTATTCTGCTTCATGTGAAAGTTGACACACACCTGTAATACAGCAGTTTCATTATAGGATAAACAAAGGAATACCCTCATGGCAAATTAGCTGCTCTGTTCAAAAGTTAACCAGAGGAGATGTGTCTCATCTCTCTTGTGTAGTGTCTTAGACTTGTCGCTTTTCTTCTAGAGTTTCTGTGCTTCTAGTGTTACTTTGGTATTGGCTACCACTGGAGGATTAAGAGGCACATTTTTGATGTTCCAGAAGTAAAAACTGTTAATTTCACTATTTCTGTTGTGAGTGAATATGTGTAGGTGAGCTTTTCTATCTTTCTTTTTTTGTCTTCCTGGGGTGGGGGGGGGTGGGGAGGGGGATTTCTTTAAGGCAGATGGAGAATTCATGAAACAGGCAAAAGTGATTTGAGGCTGGTGTAATACCTATTTTTAATAGAAAAGCTTATTTGATGCTTAATAGATATAAAGTTGACAGTGTCCCTTTAAGACTTTGTTTAAATCACAGGATTTTGTTCAAATATCTCTTCCTCCCTCTTCCTTGTTTTGTGCAGTATTGTATAGAACCATTCCTAAGCTTTAATTCGTTCAAGAAAATAATGGGTTCACTTCCTTTTTAAGCAGGACAAAAGGAACAAGCTGTGGAATGGTATAAGAAAGGAATTGAAGAACTGGAAAAAGGAATAGCTGTCTTAGTAATTGGTCAAGGTAAGCCAGTTTTGAGTTTCGTGGAACTGATTTTGGTTTATGGCTTCTTTGAAGTGAGAGATCAATATTGCTAAGTATGGTAGGTGCTAGGAAGAGTCTGCTGTATGAATTAATTCATAAGGGTCTTTCTTATTCCCATTTGAGCTGTAGTGAGCGCTAGTCCATTTCTCTGTTCCACCTTAATGTTCTGGTCTACATCCCATGACAGTCTTGTTCCAAATATTTTCAGACTCTGCAAAATCATAAGGAGTTCATGAACACTGTTAAGTAAAACATGTGATTTCTTATATAATGGGAATGCCAAAATACTGAGCTCTGATTTGATTTGCTGAAGTTGACAGTTCATCTTCTCACTTAGGCAGAATTTTATATTCCCTTCAGTATAACTTAAAAAGAAACGCCCCAATTTGGAATGGCCTGACATTGTGTTTCTGAATAACTTAGGCCAAAATAACTGAACATTTCCAACAAAGGAAGAAATCCATCTCTCTGTGTGGAAACATTTTAACCTGTAGTGTAGATGCAGGTATGTAGCATAGAAATACAGGTGTAGTGAAGGACTTGCTGAGAATTTCTGCCCTCAAAATAATATTATAATTGTAATAATAACAAATCACCTGCCCCAACCCCAAAACTGTAAGTGCTTTTGCAGACTTGTATTTTGTTCCTCAGCTGGGTTCCGAAGTATGTGATGATCTTACTTAGGGGGCAATACCAGTAGCAGATGACAGAACCTGTATGAATTGCACAGTTTTAAAAAAAAAAGCTTGACTTGAACAGACTATTTCTTAGGAAGTGATGGTATTAATGTTTAATTCTGTGTGTTTTGAAATGTAAAGGGACACAGTCAACTGAATTTAGATCTGTTAATTTTGTTAAAGTGAATTCTTTCAAATTGTACTTGCCTCTCAGTCACTTTCCAAGCTTTTTAAAAATCTTTTTTAATTTGGCTCTGTTTAGAGAAATGCAGAGACAAGGGATGTATTAGGTCAGCATGAAATGTTAGACAACATGCAAAGCAGTGTTTGGGTTCCCATTGCTCTGTAAGCCCTTTTGTAAAACACATAATGTCAACTAACTTCAAATGATTGATTAAATAGGAAGCTTTAGAATTTTATCATTAGTTTTGTAATGAAGTTCTGTAGTGGAGGGGATAGATAAGGGGTGGGAGGAGGAGGAGGAGGGAAGGCTGGGTACCAGTATTTTAGCACTTAAAGGTAATTTACCAAATTGTGTTTTAACATGGATTTTTCTTTGTAAGGTGATCAGTGTGAACGGGCTCGACGTCTCCAATCTAAAATGATGACAAATTTGGCAATGGCCAAGGATCGGTTGCAGCTTTTAGGTACCAGTTACAATTAATGGCTTTGGAAAGTTTGTAATAATTTGCACAACTTCATTTAATGCATTCTTCTAAAATATTACTTTGATTTTTAAAGTGAAGGAGTCATTATCTTGTAGGGTCTCTTTAGTTTAATTTTTAGTTGAGAGTTAGTGCTGTTAATGGATTTTTAAAATGGAATTTCATGACCAACTTTCAGGTATATGAGTAACTGAGAAGTCTTTTTATCATAGCACACTTGACTTATAAAGTGAGGAAGTCTTGATTAACTCCTGATGGAGTTTGTTCTGTTAGAACTGTAGTGAAATTTATTATATATTGCTGATCATGAGTGCCAAGTGTGTCTCTTGTAAGCGTAACTACTTCATGTTCTGTTGATTTTGCTGTCACTTATATAACAATTTTCCTTCTTATTGGTATATAGTAATAATAATAATAATAATTCTTTAGCATCATGTAGACCATAAGGTTGTGAAATTCTGATTTTCTTGATTTTTTTTTCTAGTAGTGTTCTATTTTAAAATTAGAAGGTAAGGTCAGGTTTTTTTCAGAAGCATAGTGTTGTATAGCTTTAGCTTTATTAAAATTAAGTGTTTTATATACACTCTTAACGGAGTAGGGATACTCCCATTAAACAACAGACCCACAGCTCTGTGTAGTGCATCGTCTAAATTTAAAATTTGGGAAATGCTTTCAGTTCAGTCAGTAAAATTAAAGTAAAGATTATTTTTTTAATTGCTCTTTAGGGGTAAACTAACAAATGTACTTGATTTTAACGTGCATATCTCAGCTTTAATCTTACCCACTGTTATGCAGAGTTCTACTAATTCATTCTTCTAGGAGCATGTAGAACAGACAGAACAACTTGTGCTCTTTTCTCCTCTTATACCTTGTGGTTCTGTGGTCCTAACTGGGGATTGACAGGGAAATTGTGACAACCACAAGAAAGTAAATCCCTTTTGTTTCCCTTGAGTTCCTGATGTCTTTAGTACTTCTTGAAAAAAATTGAAGGGGACAGGAGGTGAAAGAGGCATCTGTCTTCTGTGCTTTAATATGGGTGTTTATCAGTGCAGCTTTAGTACATGAAGAAGAGATACTTTCCACGCACTAGGATTAAAGGCTGACTTCTAGAGATAATACGATCTAGGGAACAGTAGAGTGAAAGTGATTACATGCTAACAGTCTTTGATAAGGTGTGGCTTGTTGCAGACATCCTAATTGCAAGTAATTAGAATTTCTTATAAAAATTTGCTGTTCTCTGAAGCTTGAAGTGTTTGTATTTTGGGAGTAGTGCTTAATCCTTGCTTGTATTACTGTAGTAGCACTTGCAATGTTGATAAGTTGCTTACTTGTTGTGATCTGATTGAAAAGAAACAAAGGGTAAAATTGACAAAAAACCCTAAAGTTGAAATATACTCTTTACTGCTAGAATGTGTGATCACATGCTCTTCGTTTGCTTCATTGAGAGTGCACATTGAAAGGTAAACAGAATAGTGTTTATTTTGTAAGTTGGTGTAAAAATTTTTCTTTTTTTTTAAACTTTAAAATTACCAGTTTAATACTTTTTTCTGCCTAGGTTCTTGTTCAGTTTTTACTGAGGGTCTGCTTCATACAATCTACCTAAAAGCAAAATTTGGATAAATAGGAGCAAGTGAAGTCATGCACCCTTTAGGATGACAAAAGATGTGATTTGGAGAGATATTTCAATGGCTTTAAATCCCTACAAGTTTGTTCATTAGGGATCTATTTGAGTAATATTTTTATGCCATCAAAACAACTTTGAAGTATTGACAGCATCTTTTTTTATTACTTTTTTCTGTCATTTTACATGGATTTTGTGGAAATTTAAGGTAATCTAGAGTTGAATTCCATGTGCCATTCTAAACACACTTGTAGTCTGTTACTTGTAGTAATAGATATTTGGTGCTGTAAAGATCCTTTTGTCGTTGAATTAAGCATGAGGCTCTTGGACTTATTACGGTTCAATGATGTGATTTTTCCTATGAATTGAACTCATAAGAGTGTTTTCTGCTAGCTTTGTGGAATTTCTCCATTTCTTAAGGCAGAATAGGCAAGTCTTTTATTGCATGAGCTGAAAGGATAAAGCAAACTTAAACTAGACAATAATACCAAATATTTCATCCTTCTTGCTAGACAGAGATGTGATTGCAGACTGCCATACAGTCAAGCAGGTTACATTGGTAGTACATAGAAAGTGAAAATTAAATCATGCTGATTATAACTGTCCTTGAAAATGCTCAGTGTTTTGTTTTGGTTTTTTTTTTTTTTAAGTGTTGGTACACCAGGGTAAGTTGTTTAAGTTGCATGACCCAACTGATGGGGGTGTTTGACTCCACTGATGAGAGTGTGATGTCTGATTACACCCATGTGTTACCACTGTGTCATCACACACTGATGCTTTTTAATGTTGGAAGAGACTGGAGCTACCCACCTTGGATGATGGAGTTTCTATTTTGAGTCCTGTTTTCGTCTTGAGTCTAAATTATGTCTTACTCTGTTTAAAGCTCTACTGTGACACAGTCTGAAAGCTGAAGTGACCGTGCTGGTGTGTTTCAGGTCACCTTGAGGTTACTTGATCACTTTGTCAGTCCATTGACAATATTTAGTTGTGCTGGCTGTCAGGGGACTTGAAAGTTTTTTCCATTTGGTTTGGTGGCGGCCCCCCATTTTTGACAAGGTTTAGTGTGTGTTAGTTGTGTGGTTAAATCTTGCTTTGATGGTCTTCCCAGACCTGGTCCTTCCTGGATAACTGATCACCCATGTTAGAGTCATTAAATTTGATGTATTTAGAATGACAGGAGGGTATTTGTTTTCTACAGTCGATACAGAGAACTTGGCAGCTTGTTGTTCCTAAAGATAGATGGCTGCAACGGCCAGTGCAACACTATTCAGTTCAAGTGCTATTTATGTGTTTTACCTATCTGTGTTCTCTCATTTCAGAGACACTTTCTGTAGGGGGACAGATTTCTGTTATGACAAGTGCCTTCCTGAGTATTTTGTGTAGCTTCAGTATTTTGGTTGAAGGGTGCATGTGGCACATAATTCAGATATCTCTCATCAGTATCCTCTTTGCAGGGTATTAATATTCCTCTATTCTGCCTATATGGATATGGCCTTCAATGGACACATTTTGGAATATTCAACTTTCTTGGAGGAGATGGTGTTTTTGCTTCAGGCATGTGGTACAGGGAAACATTTTTTTTAGTAGAAATCAGTTACCTTGAACTCAAGGGCTAATGTTGCCTAAATAAGACAATGGTTGCAGTGCTGTTTGTTTGGTAGGTTTATGTCAGCATTGTATCACCAAGGTGAAGTAATGAATGAGATTCTGTAAAGTTTTTTCAGTGCCTGGAAAGATAGAAAGAAAGCATTTCAATGGAAGGTAACGGTGCCGTATAATTCCCTGTAATAATATTTAATAGCTCAATTTATTTTTTATATTCCAGAGGATCCTACAGGTAAACTGTCTGTAAAGAAAAGTGATACTTTTGCTTTTTGAAATTTTATATGCAATACTAAAATGACATGTTAATAGGTAATGTGATGAGAGGACTCTGCATTGAAACTGGACAACAGTGTGATTACATTTTTTCTCTTTTCTGTGGTTGGAGTTCTGGAGTTCCTGAATATATGGAACTAGCTAAGCATTGATAATTGTAGTAAACCCCTAGTGTCATATTGTAGCATTGAAGCAAAAAGCATTTCCTGAATTCCTGCCCAAGCCAATTGGTGTTATTATGGTTACTCACTAGAAAGCCTTTTTTGTTAAGCTCAGAAATGTTCTCCAAAACTCAGCTGATTATCTAATATCTTAGAAGTCTATTAATTTTGTTTCTAAGCATCTGCGTGTTCTTTCCACGTGGGCTGCGCGCACTTGGCAGGGAGTATAGACCATTCTGCTGCCTTCTTTGGTAGTGCTGTGTCCACTAAAGTAGTACACTCTCTGCAGTCAGTCTTACTAAAAGGACTTCCCTTACCCTTCTAGGCAGGAAAGCTCATGAGGGTAACATCTTGGAAGTTGTAGAGCTTGTGGTTGTTTGTTGGCTGTTCTTATGTGACAGACATTTTTTGTTTTACTCTACCTGACTCTTCAAAGCTTTCAAGTTAAAATGCAGCAAACCTTGTGTACACATCTTGCACTTCAGCTTTTCATATTTGCCTCTGACTACCAAGTTTTCATTCTAAACCACATCTTGTTCAACCTAAATGTTATTAAGCCATCACTTTAACTATGGGATATAAAGATACTATTCAGGAAACCTAAGCATTGATTGATCAGGAGCAGGAAGAAGAAGAAAGGAATGAAGCAGGAAGACTAGACAAAGATCTGTAACAGATAAAAAAGCCTAAGGAAGGAAGTGGTCATGGTTGTTTGGTGTACAATTTGCAAGCTCTGGATGGCAATTCTTCCTCCAGATAGGGTATTTATGATCTTTCTAGAGGACATCACTCCTCTACTTGGTCATCTCTTTTCCTGCAGCTTCTTGGTACTGTTATTTCTTGGGGGTGGGGGGCGGGAGCCAAAGAAATAAAAAGGGGGAGGGAGTGAGAGAGCTTGACAATGTATGCCTTGCATCCTTACAGACTGGTTTGTTTTTAAAACAAGGGATGTGTGTGAAAAAGGTGAGAGAGGCAGTGAAGTGCCCCAAAAGTATGGCCTAGAAGTTTTTACCTGCAGTGGGAAAAGCAGGATTGGCTTGAGAGGCTGCAGAGAACAGGTAGTCCTTAACTGGCTTTTTGTGATTGCAGCCTTAGCACCTCTTTGGCTTATAGTTTGGCTGTTTTTCATTACTTCTCAGAGTTAATTTTTTTCTTCTTAATGATTAATTTTATAGATCTTATATGCAGGTATTTCTGAAGTTAATCCTCCTAAAGAACACTATTTGCATGACAACTTCATTGACTTATTTTCAAGGCAATTAAATATCTAAATGGAGATCTTAAAAGACATAATTGTAATGTATATATGGTGTTCTGCTTGAAGTTTGAAGGTTTCTGTAAAATGTTAACTGGCTGTTACTACTTAAGTGAAACCTTTAATATGTAGAGAAGTGATGATTCCTTGCAGCTGGTCAAAACTTACACCTTGAGGAGGACTTTCAGAAATGGGTTATCAACATAAATATTTGGTAAATTGAGTTGTTCGTGAACATTGTTTTTGAGAAGTAACTGCAGTCACTAGACTGGAAAGATTGATTTAATTAACTCAGCCATAAATGGTGAGTTTTAAAGGTGTTTTTAGTCATGCACATACTAACAGAATTTTCTTACACATTTGCTGGATGTGTAGAATAGATAGAAATATTCCTTTTATCTTTAACAAAGCCAAACGTGACATTTGTGTGTTCAACATACATAAATTTTCTTGGTTCATTTTTGGTTTTTGTTTGTTTATTTTGTCCTTTTTCCTCCCTCCCCCTCTGTTTACTATGTAGAGAAGCTGCAGGCAGTTTTGCAAATTTCCAAGCCGCAAATGGAGGTCTATAATGACAGTACTAACCTGGCATGCCGCAATGGACATCTCCAGTCAGGTGGGTTTGGTTTTACCAGCACCTATTGAGGGGATGTCTCTCAGTTTCTGGTGTATTACAAGGCAAAATAATGCAATGCTGTATTCTGGCCCCACCAGCTTTAAAATAAAATTGTTTATATTTCTGTTTTTAAAGGCTTTGTATAAAATACATTCCATTCTTTCCATGGCTTTGACAACACTGTTTTATTTTGTAGTATTCAGTTTTCTCTTACAATGACTGTCCTAGAATTCAAGTCTATTTATACTAAGGCAACATTTTAGAAAATATTTTTCATGTTATATTTTTCAAGTAATTGCATTAAACCTGTTTTAGAAAATGTCAAAGTCAATGTCAGATTTGTAGGTTATATGTTGTGCCTACATTGAGTAGCTCGTCCTTTATGATATTGTGAATATGCACTTGCATTAAGCAACTTGAAATTTTAGGGGGGTTTTACATCAAGAAAGTGATACACAATTAAAATGAGGAGGGAATGACAGCAGCTCTTGCAATTTGTCAAAGAATATTGGTTTAATCCTTCCCTGGAGGAATAAACCCACCTTACTAAAATAGCAGCAGTGAACTTTTTTGTCCATACACAAGGTGTAAAGTTACTGTTAGGTTTGTGAATTGTCTTTGGGGAATGTTTTAAAGCTGCAGTAAGCTGCTGTCACAAGTGTGCGTTCAACTGATAATTTGTAGAGCAGACTGCATTAAGTTAAAGAGAAAGCTAACAAGCACTGGAATTTATAAAGCTTGTCTAATGGGTCAAGAGCAGTATTCTGTTTTTAAATTAAGTAAAATGAAACAGTGTAAACCACATGCTTTTCTTGTGTTTGTTTTTGGGTTTTTTTTTAAAGATCCATTTGTAGGTGTGAAGTAATCTTACTGTTCAGTTTTACTCTATCTAAAGTATAACAAGTTGAAGTAGTGGAACTGTTTCATGTTAGGCACCTTTACATTACTGTATGTTTGGTATTTTTATTTAACTGTGTTTGTTGTAAAAGTGCAGTTATGTAGATTGACCTTGAGAACTCTCTGCCTTAAATGAGGCAGTACAACTCCTGTTTTTTCATCAGCCTGTCTAGAGACTCATTGAACAAGTACATACATATACACAAAAAAGTTAATAACATATTCTGTTAATTATGAACAGCTTTTTCTTTGAACTCTTTTCTTAATATTTGCTTGTGTCTTTGTCTGAGTGTATCTCAGAATTGAATACTGCAGGAGAAGGTTAGACTGAACTTTCACTCTTAAAAATTTTAATATACTTAAATGTGTTAATAACAACACACAGAATATCCATTGGCATCTACTGGAAAGGAAGAAGTTTTGCCACTTCTGTGGCAGGTGTTTGTATTGACAGAAGTTGTTATAGTAGACTGTGGTCATTATTAGTAAACTTGTGAAAAGTGGTATTACGCCATTTACCTGTTTGGACTCATACTTGGTGATTTAGAGGAGATGATCCACTTCAGCTAAACTGTGAAGGAAGCAACTACAAAGGGCCATGCTTTTCTGGGAATACATTTTTCTGAGAGTGTTCCCGCTTTCTGAAAAGGAGTGTGGGATAACAGAGAATGCTCATTTACCAGACTCAGTGGGATCTGAGGAGAGATAGAAGGACTGAAGAGCGTGTAACTAAAAAATCAGGTACAAGGTGTCTACTGATCGCTTTGAACAAGCCTTCAAGAGGCTTGTTCCATTTCTTTTTCCATTTCCATCTACCAAAGGTAAACTTGAGATTTATAATTTGTGGAAGTCAGAGGATTAACCAAAGTACCGCAGCTGTGGGGTTCCTGATAGTACTATGGAAGTCAGGCTATTAATGGGCATCTGAATTTGTTAAATGGCTGGTGCCTATGCTCTTGTACTTGCTTTCTCTGTGTCTCTTTTTGGGGTGTGAGGCGAGAGAGTCTTTTTCATAAGAACGTGTTGGTAATACATTTTTTTTCTTAAAAGCAGTGTAAAAAGGTGATTTTGCTTCAATCTGCTTGTCATCTTGCTATTGTTCTTCCTTTATACATGTAAAATAGTATTTTTGTATGGACAGCTCTAATAGTTTAAAAACACAAAGTAGATGACAAAAATTCTTAGACAACTACAAAATCCCTTCTCAGGCTACTTCGTATAAGAGGACTGTTGTTACTGAGAAAGTGTAGAGGTACTTCAGAGGTACTGAACCACAGGGCTCTGCCATAAGCTTAGTATTCTATCTGTGGAAAGTATTACCTGCACTGTTGCCTAATCAGGTTGCGCTTTTTAAAAGTTCAGAATTTTATGAAGTATGAAACATGGTAATTCTTAGTTTTGTCATGAACAAAGTGTCTTTTCACTGATCATTTGTTCTAAAATTATATTGCTTGCTTTTATGTGCCTTTAAAGGCCAAAGTCTTTACAGATGTTTTTGCTTTGTAATTTTGTGTAAGATTCTATTCTCACAGCTATATTGCACATTTTTTGTATTTCCAAAGTGTTACTGATTTGAGATTCTTCGTTCTCTCAAGATATTTGTGTCAGCCTTCCAGACCAGTTTACTTGATTCTGCCACAAATGACTACCTATCCCTGTCTTCAACATTTGTGGTTTCCAAACTTACCTGAATAGCTAGAGATTTTTCGTGAAAGTTTATCTTCCAGATTTATACTGAGGTTTTTCAAAACTTCATTGCAGTAGTATTACCTGCCCTTCATTTGCATGGGGCTATGCAGTAACTCATCTAAAGAGTAATAACAAGCAGCCTTGACCCAAACTTTATTTTGAAATAATTTAATATTCATCAATGTTGTTCTCATAGCAGTCTTAAATTAAATTTAAAACAATTTACCTGTATTTTTCCTCCTCAGATGTGCTTGCTTTCCTTTGCATTGTGGATTGTTGGTTTTTTTTATTTTTAAATGAGCTAGGACAGGAGATAATGCCAGTCTTGTCAAAGGCAGAGTTTGAGTTTTATGAATTCATTTACTAGTCATACAGTACTTACAGTATTACACTAATTCCAGTATACCATTTTACGTGTAAATCTCAGCATGATGGATGGCCAGAGAAAGCATTAAAGTTCTCTTAATTACTAGCAGCTAGCTAGTATTGTATCTCAGTTTTCACATGGAAGGAGTTGCTGTCCTGCCTTTAATAGTAGAGCTATATTGGCAATGTTTGTTGTGGTGCAAAAGCTCTACTATTAATACTGAAGTCTACAAAGGAGTTCCCCCAGTAGAAGAGCAAGTAGCAATAAGGCAGTTTTAAACAGCATAATTTGACAAAAGCAAATCTTTGACTGATTTGTCTCTGTCAGTTCAGAAAGGAGAGCAGCTGTAATTCCTGGCCTGTGTAGCTGTGCTACCGTTTAAAACATGCGGCACGACCTTCTTAGTTGCTGGAGCTTTCTGTTAGTAGCTTTTATGACTTGAATTACCTATTTGAAAAAATCTGAATAGAATTTATTAAGAATTGTTTTGGGGGCTGTGGTGAAAGCTGATACTGATTAATGATCAGTCTTGCAATTGCTGCAAGTTTAAAGCAGCAATTTAAAGTTTTTTACTTTTGTTGTTTTTTAAATGAAACTACATATGTGAAGTTACAGATAGGGCTAGACTGGTGAATTTTTTTTCCAACTTGGTGTCCACCGACCATGTACAGTAACTTGTTTCAGTCCCTTTATATTGCTTATGAATAGGCACAGGCAGGGAATTTCTGAGGAATATTCCCTGATGATTTTTAAGATGTCACAACTAAAGGCTGGAAATTGTTCTGCAATACTGGAATCGCTGCTATTAATTTGAATTTAAACTTCCTTTTGGATGCTTAAGAAATTAGAAACTAGTAGAAGCTTGTTTATTAACATGTTCTTTAATCTGGTTTAAAAGCAGAAAAGAAAATATAATGGGTTTACTTTTAAGAAATATAAAGGATGTTATTATATTAAATAAATGAGCTACAGCTGCATGTTTTTCGGTTGTTTTTGCATTTTCAGGTATTTATTATAATCAAGCTTCTCTTAGATTTGTTCAAACATATGCATACTTTATTTTATCTTTAAAAACAGTTTGATGTAGTAAGTATATATATTGTATAATAACTTTTAACATTTCTCTCTGTAAGGGAGTCTGAAATTGGGCACCTGTGGCTGCAGCTAATCACAATTTAATCAACAGAAAACACCAGACAAAATTTTGCTACTTGCTTGTTTGTAATTTGTGTTGTGTGTGTATTTGGGTGGCAGATTAAAATTGCAGGGATGCTTTCAGGACCAGACAGCTATTATGACTGTGTAATCCAGTGGTGTTAGCTTGGAGCTATAAAGTAAATTATTCTGTCCAGAATTAGAGAGTGAAATCAAACTGATTAAGCATCTATTACTATCCTATAAATACATATGAAGTAGACAATTGAGCTGTTCAGTGTTTCAAATACACTTGAAAAAATATTCCATGATGTCTCTTTGTGATTAGAATATATTTTAGGCTCTTCCTCATTTTTTTAAACAGAACAGTGAAACATTGGGCAAAAGGCTGCTGGAGATATTGTGAAGGTTTTGAGGTCACTTGCTATGTATTTCCAGTCTTTCAATAGATGACAAATACAAATGGGTAAGAAATGTGTTTTGGGGGTTTTGCATTTGTTACAGCAAAATATGTATCCTGCATAATGGAACAGTAGGAGCTGTGTGACAAGTGATGTTCACTTAAATACCTCATGCTTTAGAAATAGGTAAACTTTAGATAAACTGTAATCCTGAATGGTTTAGTAACATTTTTATTTGTTACTTCAATGAAAATTTATATATAAAATGAAGTTTTGCTCTGGAATTGACACTCAGGAAACAGCTGTGTTCAGGAGCTGTTTATCGGTGCTTCTTCATGTGCTACCCATCAGGACTGACAAGAAACTTCCCAGTCCTTAGTCTTCGAGGCACAGTTAGTGTAAATCGTAATTTGTTTTAAAACATTGTCTCTTTTCCATTCTTTCCTCTCTTCTGTTTCCAGCTTCCTGAGACACTCCTTACCTGTGCGATTTTATGACCCTCAAAGTTGCAATACCTGTGTATTGTTCTCAATGTGTGGGGGTAATTCTGGGAGAGTGAGATAATTGAGCAGCGTGTTAGGGTGAAGGACATGGAGAAAAACTAATTTAGATTTTTGAAGCCTTCCCATGTTGACTTTAAGCCAGCTGTGCAAATGAGATTGAGGCAGGCTAAAAAAAAACCCAACTAAACTGAGTGCCACCTTTTGATTGAGTTGGACCCAGTCAAAGTGCTGAGTAACTAGATGTTTTAATAGATTCACATACTGCTTTTTGAACTTGAAAGTTACTAAGTATGCCTAATTTTAAAGAGTTTTTGACTTGGAAACTCCTTTGCAGGAATGACCAAGTAAGTGTATCTAGCTCTGGAGCTGTGTGTGATTTAATCACTAGCCAGTTTTGGTGATTTTTCTTGTTTTGTTTTTTGTTTGTTTGTTTGTTTTTAACAACAAACATACTACAGGTAAATGTACTTAATTATAATCTTCAAATTGCCTTGTTTCTTGCATATTGATACATCTGCATTGTTCATTGTGACCCTTGCAAAGTTTCTGCAACTCTAAAAAGGGGTAGATTTTGACTGAAGAAAGGCTTTAGAAACTTTTTCGCTGGTTAAGGATACCTGCAGGCCATGTAGAGATTTGCTTCTGCTAGTATGTTTAAAGAGGCTGAGAACGTAGTAGTAATTAATGGATCCCTCTGTGATACTGTTTGAAATAATATTCTCTGAATTTTTTAAACACAACATTTAAAATTACGAGGCTTTTTATTTAAAGTATTTTTCACTGAAGTGCAATGCTATGTTAAAAATTCTTCATAAAGTCGTTAATTTCCTTAAAAATCAGAGTTCTTTGGCCTGTTCCTTAAGACTAGCAGGTCAAATTGAGTTGCAAGTTTCTACAATCCTAGTGAAGACACTTGTAGCTGAAATCCATCTTGAGCTTCCTTACCTCTGATGCCATATTTCTCTTATCTAATCAAAAGGCTCCTTTAACCCTTTTAAAAGGATATAAAATAAGACAGTATTTACAGTTTCCATCTCCGACAACAGTACTCTACTAGATAGTTTTCAGCAGTGTATTCCCGCTGGAATGGGAAATACCCTCATCTAAAGCTATGCTCTAATCGTTAATCAGCCTGACCAACCTGCCTGCTTGCTGTATCGCCTTCTTAGCTCTTAATCTCTGATTTGATGTTTTACACTTGCCATTTCTGTGCCAAGGAACTTTATTTTATCATGTATTCCATATGGAGAACATAGACATCAAGTGCTATTTTGCTTACTCTGAACCAAAATGGCTTTTTGTAGTTTGATGACCTGTCACCAATATTTCAAGTTTATCTGTCACCTAATTGGAGACTTTCCTGCTTCATCATGGAGGTGAATAAGTAGTGTGAATGGAATGTCTGGTGATGTTTATATATACTTTAAGACTTAATTTTTAATGTAGGAAGGTAAGCTGCTTCAGTGCCGTCCATTCAGAATTGACTTACCCCTCAAAATTCCTAAAGTGAAAGAAAGTTGAAAGAAAAAACCTGACAGTTACTTGCAGGTATAACTATTGTAATTTTTCCAGATTAAGATATTTTGGTGAAGCTTCTGTGTGGAAGGTGCTAGATAATGCTAGCTAGTGTCCACTTAACTAGCCTGCTAACATCACTTAAAGAATGAGTACTCTGAATTTAAAGGCTTGAAATTTGGGGATTATTATAATGATTATTTTTAAGAGTTCTTGAAAAAGAAGACAGTAGAACACAAGCCAGAAGACTTTGCATGATAAGGAGTAGATGATGTTCTTCCCTTGATCAAAGGACTGAGTTGTCTCTGGCTTTTCTAACATGGCTAACTAGGTTTTATTTTGAGGACTCCTAAAGATTAAACTCTTAACTTTAGATGAAAGCAGCAGTCAATATCCCCTTAAAAGCACTAAACTTCTTTAGAAATTTGGGTTATTCTTCTCTAATACTGTATTATGTTTCAACAATTCTGTCTTCAAGTTGCAGTTGATGGTAAAAGTATGACTGCTGCAAATGTTCTTATGACACTGGTTTTCTTTATAGAAAGTGGAGCAGTTCCAAAAAAGAAGGACCCCTTAACACACACGAGTAATTCCCTTCCTCGTTCAAAGACTGTTGCAAAAACTGGATCCACAGGCCTTTCAGGTCACCACAGAACACCCAGCTACAGTGGGGTATCATCATCTTCTGTGTCTAGACCAGCACCTAATTCTACACCTTCAACTCACAAGGTATGGTGAGGATAAACATCGAAGTATACACTTGAAATAACAATGTAAATTCCAGAACAAGCTTTGGATTTAATGCCTTAATTGTAGTGTTGTCAGAGCAGAGAGTTTTTTGAAAAAACTGAAACTCTAAATTTTTGGCCAAGCCTCTTGAGCTAGGCTGCAGAGTGGATTTTAGAAATTGGAGGGCATCAGGTGGGTGCATGGGTAAATGAGTTTTAATTATAATCACAGTAAAAAATAGTACTTGTTTTTAAAACTGCATGGGAAACTGAATGGAAGTTACCTAGGTGAAAAATAAATATTACTTCTAGTATGTAAAAGATGGAGGGGAAAAAACCTCTTACTGCAGAACTATAAGATTATTCCCCTGCATGTTCCTTCTCCTGTGCATGCATGCACAGGTTGTAATGCAGCCACATTGAAAAGCAAATTATGATTAGGCTGTGACTGAAATACAGAAGTCCTATACTAACAATACAGAAAAATGTGGCATTTCTGTTAACCCATCTTTTTTCCCTTCCATCCTTATCACAGTAAAGCAGAATAAAGAGCAGAATTGACTGAACATAAATATTCTGTTAAAACATTATTGCTGCTAAAATATTAAGACTTTCAAGTAGCCTGTTACAAATTATGACAGCAGTCGGAATTCTTGCTTATAGGTATTGAGAACCTGAGACAGTTTGTGATGCTTATTTCCAGAATATGCTGGGGGAAAATACTGTAGTTAAATGAATTATCAAACAAAAAAACCCCAAACCAAAGACCCTTCACCACTGGAGCCTAAGATACTCTTCTTGCAGCTGAATAATATGATAGTATGATTTGTAGCAAAATACAGCATTAGGATATCGGGTATTTGTTAACATACTGTATTTTACTGGAGCAAATGAAATGTAGATGTTATTTTGTTAAGTGTACTTTTTAAGTATTAATCTATGGGGGTTGGGCTTTTTTTCTTCCCCCCTCTCCAGGCGGCTCCTAAAAATAGCAGAACAAATAAGCCTTCTACTCCTACCACTGCTCCTCGAAAAAAGAAAGACACAAAGATATTTAGAAATGTGGACAGTAATCTTGCTAATCTTATCCTAAATGAAGTTGTTGATAGGTAAGTATGGAGAAAAGTAGGTTTTTCAATCCAGTAAATAAGTTTTTCATTCAGTACAATCTTGGTCCACTTGGAATGAAATTAATGCTTCTACTTTGTGGGTTTTTTTGAGGATTGTTTTGGATGGGGATTTTTTATTGTTGTCTTGGCAAAAGGATGGAATTTCAGTTCAGCAGTGCTTATGTTTTTAGATATTTAGCAATATAAGTTGTAGATTTTCTCAAAAGGGTTCTGTATAAATAGTCAAATGCATTAAATTAGTCAGCTGCAGCTGAAAAAGAGTATCTCATTGTTAGACTGATTAGTATTCCATTTCTTTGTTAGTGGGCCAGCTGTCAAATTTGATGATATCGCAGGGCAGGAACTGGCTAAACAAGCTTTGCAAGAAATTGTTATCCTTCCTTCTCTTAGACCTGAGGTAAGCAAATGGGTATTGTTATCAATCTGCAATAGGATCAAAGAAATGTATTGTGCTTCACATATGAAGTGATGATTCTTGAATCCTGCTTTTACTGATTATGATTGCAATGGGTAGCTGTGTGGTGATAGCCGTCTTGGAACAGGAGAATATAGGATTTATGTGTTAAAATACTACCATGAAATTTCTTGTGTTCTGGCTAGTCAGTGTTGGAGAAAGTGACTGGGGCAAGAGTTTTAAAAAAAAACAAGAAAAACCCCAAAAAACCCAAGCCCAAACCAAACCAGCAAACCACAAACCCCTTAAAAAACCCAAACCAAAACAAAAACACAATGCCCCCACACCCCATTAAACAAACAAACAGCAGAAGCAAACAAACAAAATTTCTCACGGTTTGTCAGATAGCTATAGCTGCATGTCCAACCCTACATGGCCATGTAAAGGACAAAGCCCAGAACTGGAAGAGTGAAATGGAAGAGATTTATATAGGTAAATTAGGTCAGGACACTATCTGTTTGGAAAAATGTTGTTGTTATTGTGGTCATTCTCTGTAAGGATGTTAAACACACTGAATAGTTTATTCAGAGATGGAGAGGATGCAAGGAAGTGTAGTGAACAAACAAGTACACTGAAGTATATAGCATTTAAGGGCAGATTTCCTCTTTAATTGGCTGTGAAAATCAGTTATTTAGGCTTTTATTAATCATAGATAGTTATGATTATAGTCAACTACTGTGACTACCTAGATTCAGACCTAGTCTGTAAACTACTGCAATTTTCTGAGCTACTTTTAAGAAAAAATTCAATTGGGCATTTTTTAAAGCTGAACTTACTAAAATAGTAAGTACTTCTGCAGTACTTTTGAAGAGATTGCATGCAGTGATTTCCTGCAGAGCTTTCATCAGACCCCACCTGGAGTACCGTGTCCAGCTCTGGGGTCCCGAGCACAGGAAGGACATGGACCTGTTGGAGCAAGTCCAGAGGAGGAACACCTAGATGATCAGAGGGCTGGAGAACCTCTGCCATAGGGAAAGGCTGAGGGAGTTGGGATTGTTAAGCTTGGAGAAGAGAGGGCTCCAGGGTGACCTTGTTACAGCATCTCAGTTACCTGAAGGAAGACCACTAAGAAAACTGGTGAGGAACCATTTACAAGGGCAGGTGGTGACAGGACAAGGGAAAATAGCTTCAAACTGAGAGTAGATTTAGATTTGCATATTAGGAAGAAATTATTCACTATGAGAATGATGAGACACTGGAACAGGTTGCCCAGAGAAGCTGTGGATGCCCCATCCTGGAGTTGTTCAAAGCCAGATTGGAAGGGCCTTTTAGCAATGTGGTCTAGTGGAAAATGTCTAGGGCATTTGTAAGTAGATGATATTCAAAGTCCCTTGCAACCCAGCCCATTCTGTGATCTTATGATTATTGAAGAAAAATTGCTGTTTGTACTTTTTGTTTGCTTGTGGGTCTCATTTGTTGCATGGATGGGTGACTGGCGTTGCTCTGTGGTTTTCCTCTTAATTCAGCTATTGGTTTTGAAGCCGCATAGGGAAGAAACCCTAAACCTGGCATAGCATCACAGAAATACTAGGTGTAAGGAAAACTAAGCTTTGGCAACAAATGTGCATGCTCAGATGTCATTATACCATCTCTGTTACTACAGTGCAATAACATGTCATGTGTGCTGTTCAGTAGCACTAACAAAATGAGCTGGATGGGAAGGACTTGGAGATGGGAGGCTTGGAGTAGCTGTGACTCTCTTCCAGTAACATGGTATATTCAATAAGTTTGTCTCATATTACTGTAACTAGCAATGGGCCTGACCTTGGTATAGATTGAGATGTAATAGGGACAGAGAATCCCATGAATTTTTAAACTTTCCTTGGAAGTAGAGAGGATGGTTTTATTCCTTGTAAATGAACATAGTAGATGTGGCAACTATAGGGGGATACTTAGTAAATTAACACTAGTTCAGTTTTAATTTTAATGAGTTTTGAGTTTAAATTCGTATTTAACAAGCCAATTAATGGTATTTTTGTAGGAGAGCAAGAGTTGAGTTACATAAACAAGAAACACTGGCTGCAAGCATTTCAGTGGTAAGATGCTAATGAAATGATAGCAGTTAGTTCAGACCATGTTTAGTATAATTAGCCTGTTAACAAAAACTTAAAAAGCTTAGTGTGTCTCAGTGATAAATGGCAGCTGAACTGTAGGTGATGATCAAGGTGAGGAAGAGTTACAGCTATGATCTGGGCTGTGTGAAAATGGTGGAACACCCCAAGAATTATTTCAAACAAAAGTCAAACAGAAAATGCACATGGTAGTGTGCAGCATGGAAAGCAAGAACACTGGAATGTTCACTTAGTGAATAGCTGGGTAACTACTTTTAGTGATTGGAGTCAAGCACAAACAAAATGCTGTGGATGATGAGATAATAGAGCAAACATGTGTTGGTCAGTCATGGCAGAAATACAGCACTGGTAATGGAGCTGTTTGTTATCATGGATGTTGTGGAAAGAATTGCCTGCCGACAGTGCTCCTTTCACCTGGGATGTATATATGAGATACTTTCCTATTGGTTTTGCTTGTTTATTGAAATTATTGGAAGCTGAAAGGGGAGGGCGAGTGTGAGACCAAAAGAGAAACTCTGAAACTTTTGAGGGAAGGGGTAAAGACAAAGTACTAGAGAAAACAGGCAACAGTAATAACTAAAAGATACCTATTCTGTGATAATTTGTAGACTTGCTTGCTGTGATGCTATATATGATAGACGCTATTACAGAGTAGGAAAGATGAATCTAGTGCTAAGTGAGAGAGGAGATGACTATCAGTAGCATAGAGAGTATAGGTGGTTGTTAAGTAATATTTTATATCATTTTGTTGAAAGCTTATCTTCACAAGTTTGATTTAATAAAGATGAAGGAGTTCTTCCATATGGAGTTAGTAGGATCACTGCTTTAGCTCTCCTACTACACACCTGTGTTACTCCCTTTTTAACTGGAATTGATGCTTTATACTTGATAGGCTACTGTTTAGTGGAAAGTGTTTTAAACTGCTTTCACAGTGCATCCATGCACAGAACACTTAAAATATAATTTAGCTGCTGTGTGGGAAACAATAGTGGTGTGCATTAGATCAAGTTAGTAACAGAGTGTAGTTCTCTCAAAGCCTGTACTGTTGTGGCACTGCTGTTACTATCAGTGCTAGCCAGGACACCATTCCTCAGTCTTAAACCATTCTCTTACAAAGGTAAAGCAGCATTTAATTCAAATCTTTCAAGACAATTTATGATAATGTCCTTTTCAGTTATTTACAGGTCTAAGAGCTCCTGCACGTGGTTTATTGCTGTTCGGCCCACCAGGAAATGGGAAGACAATGTTGGTGAGAAAATTACTTCATTCATGAGTTGGTGGGCTTAAAATGTAACCATGTGGGGTGGCTTTCAGTCTGATGCTCGGAGTAATAAACTGTACATTCTTCCAGAATATATAGTATGGTGTAATTTTATATATAAAAATGCGAAAACATTCTTAACTGTGGATTTTATGGAGAGAATTGCTAAACTGTTCTCTATTTAATTCTGTTCACTCTGACAAGTAATATTTTAAAATTTAAACCAGCAAGTCCAGGTTTCATTTTCAGAGAAAGCAAAAGAAAGAGGGTTAATTGTTTTGTACAGCAGTGATTAATCAGAAGTGATCTCTCCAGTGAAACATACTAGAAGCACATTTTGGAAATGGGGAGGGAACACAGTAGCAAGAAAGGGGATTGTCTCACTTGCACACTGCTGTGCAAAGAGCGTAAGGGCTGTGGAACTGTCTGGCTGCAGCTTGTGTTCTCAGCCTGTGCTAGAGCCAGGAAACTGGAGCAACATGGCTGTGCATCAGCCAGGGAGCATCGAGTGTCCTGATGCATCTGAGCTGGGCACATCCTCCTGCATCACATGGTATGGCTGCAGCTGCACTCTCTCTGCTGACACTGGAGCTGGATCAGCTCTGAAGTGCAGGAGTGTGAATGTTAAGCAGCTCATGCAGGCTCATCTGTTATGTTTGACATACTGGAACATAATTGCTAATCACTAAAATTAGATTCTATAACCAGGGAATCAGAATTTCTTGAATATGGTGAAACTGTTAGAGAAGAGAGTAGTCTGAATGAGCATTCTAACTGGTTATTTTTCCTAGCTTTTGTCTGAAAATAGGTTTTGCATAGAGAAAGGAAGGGGAAAAAACACCATAATTTTTTACGTGATTTGATCCAACTGATGCCTTAAATTACTACCCTAAATTAGTTAAAAATGGCTCAGATATCTATTCAGGATGAGTTGGAAGGAATTGGAGACTTCTATTCTTCCAAAAGCAAGTTGTAGTTGTCTATGGAGTTCATGTGATTAGAGAAGCCTTTAGGAGTCTGGAAGTTCTCTATTGGTTTGAGTGTGTATCCATTCTCATTTTTAAGTGGCCTGGACAGAAGTTTTCTGTACCATTTTCAAGATGCTCCCTTTGAAGAAATAGCATTTTTCAAAAACGTCAGTCAGGACATGAGTGCTAACTACAGATGCAGATAACTGTCTTCAGTATGACGTTTTAAAAAGTACTTTTGTTTTTCCCTCTTTTCCTAGGCCAAAGCAGTTGCTGCAGAATCAAATGCTACTTTCTTTAACATCAGCGCAGCAAGCCTGACTTCAAAATATGTAAGTAGTGGCTGTAAATTATATTGATCTGAAAACATCCATGCTGTAATTGGGGCTTAAGAAAGCCAGAGACTTCTGATGAGTCCTTGGTGAACTCGTAGCTTATAGTAAACACTGTTTTTAAAAAGTGACTTGGAAAGTAAAAAAATTTTGTTTTGTGCTTGTGATGAATCAATGTCAAAGGCTTTTGCCGCTCAGCAATGACACTGACAGTCATGCAGATGGGTGGTTGTGGGGTTTTTAATATTTAAAAAGAAAATCAATTGGGTCCCAGCTCCCTTTCACTCTGGTAATTTAGGTACCAAAATCTCTTGGCAGTTAACTTAGTTGTGATTGTAAGAGAAGTTGTAATGTTTCTTTTAAGATCTAAACAATACTGTTGTATGTACTGAACCAGTGATAAATCAAATATGTATAAATGGACTGAGTGTGGTTGGTTACCAGAAGATTTTCTGTAGATCCTTCTCTTGGATGTCCTGTAGTAAAAATTTTTAAGCCCTCCAAAACCTATTATTTTAGGTGGGTGAAGGAGAGAAACTGGTGCGTGCTCTATTTGCAGTAGCCAGAGAACTTCAGCCTTCTATAATTTTTATTGGTAAGACCTTAAATGTTACCTTTTATTTATTTTCTTAAATAATTTTACTTACTAAATTGGAATAGTTGGGTAAATAATAATAATAATAGTTGGGTACTTCTTTTGGGTAATTCTGCAGCGCAGGACAACTGTCTCAGTTATGACCTGCTGACTAATCAGTAGTTCATATAAAGCAAGTTAGATTTCTGTTATGTTATTTAATTGGTGGTAATCGTGAGAAGAAGTGCTTTCAAGAAGAAAAATACTGTACTGCCTTTACAGAATAAGTCCATTAAACTTCAAATATGAAAATGGGGTTTGATTTTCCTGAGTAGCAGTTTATCATCAGAAAGATTTTTTTTTTTTTTTTTCCCTCATCTGTGCTTGGTATTGCATACTCAAAGGCCAACACATTACACATGTTTTTGAACTTTGCAAAGATCTGTCTGTCTCCTAAGGAATAAAGATCTGGTCTTTCTTAATGGAGCCCTATATTAACAAAGGAACTTAGGCAAATATGAAGACTTTGATGTTGTATGCTTAATTAAGATGTATTTCTTTGCTTTTTAGATGAAGTTGATAGCCTTTTGTGTGAAAGACGAGAAGGTGAACATGATGCTAGCAGGCGTCTAAAAACAGAATTTTTAATAGAATTTGATGGTGTAAGTATTTAGTCTTGGTATTGTTTGAATTAGCTAAATTGGCTAATGTAGTGGGTGCCAGTACAACCTTTAGGTGAATTACTAAGGATTTGGCTACTGGGGCTTAGCTCAGCCTCCTTCATGACTCACCGTTATTAGCAAACAGCTTTTTTTGGTTGTTCTTAATTTTCTACCTGCTTAGTGTAGTATTCTGGAAAATGCAATTTGGACTGAAAGGTAGCAATCTGGAGATGAGCTGAAATAGTGTGTTGGAAGATTATGGACAGAGAAGAAAGGGTAAATGGCAACAGTAAAGGAGCTGTGAGGACAAATGTTTTTACAGGGCAGGAGGAACATTTGAGGGTTAGGGAGAGTTGAATCTGTGTTTGCAGTTGCATGTTTTGGTGAATCCACTTCTCTTTATTCTGGCAAAGTAAAATGAGATAAAATGGCTTTTAAGTAAGTTTTTAATTTCTAAGGAATATGTGCCACAAGCATGCACTGTCAAGGGCTGAGACTTGAGAGATGAGGATTTCAAACAGACTAGTTGAGATATCTCTACATATATATGTATGTATATCTCATGTATACACAGCTCTAACACATCAGAAAGAGTAATTTCTGTGTTAGTACACCTTTTATTGAACTATAATTTTTTTCTTGGCATCATAGGCTAGAGAAGACAGAATAAAGTAAGAAGTATTTAATGGCGTGAATGCAATACCCAGGAAGAGGAACTGGGTTTCATAGTGTGACACACCGACCTACCCACCCATACCCACACCCACACATACACAAATGAGTATCAGAATATTTTTCTGCTGCACAGCATTGTTCTTGCAGTGCATAATTTTAGTTTGTGTTCCATTAGCACAGTGGAATATTGCTACAGGGGAGAAGCAATAGTAATGAGGTATAGGAGAAGTAGATAATGATATGGAGAGACAGTGAGATTGGGAAAAAGTCCAAAATGATTGAATCAGGACAAATAATGCAACGTGACACTGATACGCAGAAATTATTACACACATATGCAGTTTTCTCTTAGAATGAAAAGGGGAAAAATGAGCATAATACAAAATTTGCTGACTTAATATTTAAGGTGTAACTATAGCATACAATATTTTTGGGGAACCTTTTGAACATAGTAAGGTGGCAGTGAACTTAAGTCCATGAAGAATTGGAAACTAAGCAAATAATAACGTCTCTGATAGCCCAATGTTTTCTCCAAACTTTGGAAGCTAGAAGTCTTCATATTCTTGGGTATAAAATCAATTGAGTGAATTGGGAAGGAAATTGCTGTGTCTTTCTGCTATTATGATTAGCTTATAGTTTATTTTGATTATTGGATTCCTGCTAGGCCTGTGTTAGATGGATGTCTGATCTGATTTTGTGGTTCTGGCTGTACTTTAGGTTAAAGTTTTTTATTCTCACCCTGTAGGCTTCAAAACAATGTTTAGTGTTAAAACCTCAGAACAGCAGAAAGTCTCTGGCTTTTACAATATAATTATGCTCTGATGACTAAACTTACGAGTGCCTTTTATCTGAGAATATTTTGAAGCTACCTTACAGAGGAAAAAAAAAGCATACATGTAAAGATCCCATCAGTGTGCTAAATACATGGCAAGTCTCTTAACTGGTTTTGTTGTATTTCTACTTAGTGTAAACTGAGAGCTGTCTTGCCTTCCTGCATTATATAGGTGCAGTCTTCTGGAGAGGACAGAATACTTGTGATGGGAGCAACAAACAGGCCTCAGGAGCTTGATGATGCTGTTCTCAGGTATCAAAATGTCTGATTTTTTGAATATACAGTCAGATGATATTCATTATGAAGAACAGGTTTTGCTTAAGTATCTTGGTGAAGGTTTGTAGTAAGTAAAAGCTGTTCAGCAAAGTTAAATTATTTAACCTCTCAAAGAGGGGCTTTTCTCTTTTGGGCTGCATCTGCACAATCTTGATGACCTTGGAATTGTCTGAAACAGCATTACCTGTTGAGATCAAGTTGATGTTTGTTAAATTCCTTGCATCTAATATGTTGCTTTTTTGTTATTTGGATCTTAATGGCAGAATAAAGGGGAAAATTTGGCCAGTATTCCAGACCAGAAATCCAGTATTCCAGACTGGCCAGAAATCCAGTATTTCCTCTCTGTGAATATTGGGCTTCTGACATCCCAGGAGATTACAGATCTTGCTGTAGATTTGCTGTAGGACCTTTTTGCTAAAAGTACTCATACTTTATTATCTTTTCATTCTTGATTGAGGAAAATAGGTATGTCAGCACTGCCTGAAGAAATTATTCTGAAGACTTTTTTTTTTTTTGTAAAAATTAAGAGATGCTTCATTTCTTTGCTGGCAGTCAGTGGTATTTCTACCTTTAGAGTGTTTCCCCTTTGGGAGGAGTCTCATAGCTTCAAATAAGAGTAAGGTGACACCAGTGACTTGTGGGTATTGTATGTTTAGTTGTTGGTGGTTTTTTTCAAATTCTGTAGTTCTGCTTCCTAGAATTTGATGATGGAGGTGAAATTTTTGCACTTAACCAAACCAAATATTAGATTTATATGTCCTAAATAGTTACAGAATAGTGTGAACAATGTATACATATTTGGGTTTTTTTCAGACGATTCACCAAACGGGTATATGTGTCGTTACCAAATGAGGAAGTAAGTATTGTTTTCCACTCATATTTTTAATATACTTACAGGCAATTCTTAACTTGCCCTCGTGGGTGAATACAGTTCTGTGAAATAACTTCTGGCCCAGCTTGACCATATGCACTGTGCATTAATTCTGGGAACTGTTTTGTTTTTACTTCCCCCCTCCCCCC
>VZTX01014530.1:0-76782 GCA_013400915.1 Pardalotus punctatus | reverse complement strand
TTCCTCCCCCCCCCCCCCCCCCCCCATTTTGCTAGTAGCAAATCTGGTAGTAGCTACTCAGTATGTCTTGACTAGTGAGGTATTGCTTACAGACTGGCAGGCATGGACAAGTCTGAAGGACTTGCAGGAGTGTGTTTGTTTGGCTGAAGGAGAGTGTTTTATTGCAAAAGATAAAAGTTATTTTCTTAAATGTTTTTCAGTTCAACAGGAGATCAGGACTTTTGATGAGGACACTATACCTGATACTAGTAGTTAGGCCCTTGATCTTGTTATTACCCAGTGCCTATCTCTTCTCCTGAAGAGATGATATTGCACAGTTTAATTGCACAAGCACTATAGGCAAGTTTAAACTGGTGAAGCACAAAAGCCAAACTGACAAAAGCGTAGTTTTGTTCTTGCAACACAATTTTAAGTGTTCCGTGAAAATGGGTTATACATCTGATAATTTTATCTTCTTTTCAGACAAGATTGATTTTACTAAAAAATCTTCTAAGCAAGCAAGGAAGTCCATTAACCCAAAAAGAGTTGGCTCAACTAGCTAGGTAAGTCTTTTGTAACTATACGAAATAAATACATTCCTCTACTTGCATTCATTCAGACTGTTGAATTCATTCAAAGTGTAACTAATGTAAATCATCTGATAGTGACAACATGAATTGCATGCATTTTGGGAAAATAGTTTCCTGTCAGGCTATACGAAAGTGTTTTTAGATACTCATATACATATATATATATATATATATGACACACCCAGGCAGGTTTCTGTTGTTGAAACATGCTCATCAGCTCTTTCCTTTGAGGAGGAGGGAGGGGAATGCTGCTTTCCACCCGTCCCTCAAGGAGTCTAGCTCTCCTCCCTGATGCAAAAAGGTAGCACCAGTTTTGCACTTGGCATTCATTTCAAATAAAAAGCAAGTTATCTTTGCTGGTGTCTCGCTAGGCATGTTGAATATGTTACCAACATAGCAGAGCAAGCACTGGATAATTTTCGATTCTTTTCACTTTCATATTTGATTGGGAAAATATGGGTTAAATTTTCCCTCCTGTTATGAAACAGAATTGTATGTTTTTTATCATTAAGATTGACACAGTGCTGCTGTTAGTCACCTAAATCTAATCATGGGTGTGAAGGATGTTAAACTAAAAAGCAGGTAGTGCAGGAAAGAGTGGAAACAGAGCATGAGACAGCAAAGATATGCAGGTGGATGTTTCTCTTTGTAATAGTACACAAGAGGTGAGTACAATTTTGTATGTAGCACTTGTCAGCCTCTTAGTAATATTGCAGAAGTTGATGTGTAATCCAAGTGAATATATTCCCTCTGTACTTGAAGGCTGTTGGCTCAGGCCACATTTAGGCTGCATAATAGTGAACTGGAGGAAAAACACAGTGAGTGTCTTGTATTCCAACTGCAAATTTAAGAACCAAATTACAAATGCGACTTAAGTACACCTTTTTTAAAGGGTTTAGAAAAAATATAAAAGTTGAGCATCCTGCCTGCTTCTTTTTCCATCTTTCCTTGTTTTGAAAGAGGTATTTAACCTCCTTTATGATTTTGTGTTCTTTGCTCCTCTGCAATTTTTTCTATAACAGACCTCATGATCTCCAGAAGACTAAGCTCTTGTTGCTGCAGCTAGCCACTGCTCTACAAGGGAGGGACTTTTTTGGTTTTAAATTTTCCTTTAGGTAACCTGGCCTATGTATTTTCATTTACGTTGGCATTTTGTATTGGTGGTTTCCTGGTTCAGCGGAGGCTGTTATTCTACGAAGTATTTAATTGGTTAACTTGGATATGAAATCTCATTCTGGAAAAGCTCCCACAGAGATTGGCTCCTTGGTTTTTTTTTACTCCCTACCCTGTATTTGTGAGTATTTGGATGATCTGACAGGTTTATAAAAATAACTAACAAACAAATCCTAGTGAGTAGCAGAATTTACCTTCCTTTCAGTTCACTTTGTATCATATTAAACATGTGGTATTGGGTTCTCTCACTGTACTGATCAGATGGAAAAAGTACAGGACAGTTGAGGTTTTGGTTTTACAGTAATATGGTAAATGTTGATAAACTAGTACAGAATTCTCATAACAGACAAAGTAAATGTGCTTGAGATCAGTTTTCATCTACAAATCCTGGTTGCTGCCTTTTTTTTCTTCCTAGAGTGTTATTTGGGACTTGAATATCTGTACTTTTAAATTTAATCTGGGAAAGATCACTTATAGTGAATGCACTTCTGATTTATTAAACTTGCAAAATAACATCAAAATAATGTTTCTTCTGATTAAGTAACATTTTGATTATCTGCAATTAAATTAATGTGGTTTGAAGTAGGTTTTTGGTTTTTCCCTTCCCCCTTGACCCCACCTCTTCTTTTGACAAAGAATGACAGATGGATACTCTGGAAGTGACCTAACTGCATTAGCGAAGGATGCAGCACTAGGCCCCATTCGAGGTAAGCTGCAGAGATTTCTCTTTAGGTTTTGACATTAGAAACATATTTTCTTAGATCTTTATAATTCTCCAAGCTCTGAAATCAAGCTTTTTACTTTGGATTTTAGTCTGTTCCTCATAATAGCATCTTTGTAAGAGTTACCTTACACAAAACCCTTCAGTATCTCACCATGTGAAACAGGAGATTTTTGTGTCTCAGGAAGAAAGCAATGTGAAGTGTTTCCTACCGATTTGTGGGGTTTTTAACTAGTGTGTCCTTCTGAGGGTGGTGTCAGTTCTTCTGTAAATTATTACTTGAATAGCAGTTGCTATTTATAAATGGGGCAAATTTCTTTAAAGGAAGCAAAACTGAAACAAGCAATTTAATGGGGGTTTTCTAGATATTGTTTGAATGGCATAACTCTTTATATTTTTAACTCTTAATGTTGAATTGTGATCCAGATGACAACTGAATTAAATAGCTTTACCTATATTTGTTCTTTCTCTGGCATTTCCAACTTGGGAAAAACAGCAGTTTTAATGTGCACACTTTTTTCCAACACCTCCTCTCTTTGACTTTTAACTAGCTAGTTATGTGTCCAGTAGCCACATGTGAAGGAACTGATCTTGTTTAGTGGAGATCAGTAGTGGGATTTTTGTGTAGAAAATATTGTGAAGATTTGGTATTAGTTTTCTAATACCAAATACTGCCATACTTGACAGAAGGGTGCTAAAGACAGGCAGAGCAGAAGTGTTCTGTAATATCAGCCTATTATGTGTAAATAAAAGTTGTTGCAACTGTCTTAACTTATTTATGGGGAGGAGAGGTCTGCATGTTTTGTGGGTGTGTTTTTGTCATTATTTTTTAAAATCCTCCAGCATGCAGTTTTGCCAGTGCACTCTCTGTTTTGAAAGCAGCTGTTGGAAAGTAATGTTTTTTACCCACTTTCTTTTAGCTGTTGAATTTGTAAAGCACATCTTTCACAATCCTGCGTAATAAGTGGGAGACAGAACTGCATTCAATGGCTCCCATAAGAGACATCATGTCTCCTAAGAATTTGCATATATTTATTTAGAGTGGTGGAATTAATAATATATGCATTTAGGTATGCAGCAGCCTTTACTTTGCTGCCAGCTCACTTCACATGCAAGTCCATTTCAAGAAGAGCCCGTGTAACATTGTGCGGCATATTTCTTTCACCTCCTCCTGGATTCCATATAAAACAATATATTTTTGAAAAGGTTTTTTGATATCATCCTTGCCAATCCTGCCTAGACTCTTTTCTTGTACCCTCATAGCAGAATGTTTGCTGTTGATACCATTACCGCATTGCAAGTAAATTTAAAAAAAAAAAAAAATTAAAAAAAATTGGTGAATGATACAAGAATGTTTAGATCCCATGAGTGCAACGTAGGGCAAGAAGCACTTTGATGTGCCCTGCCTGATTTTATTTCTGTGTTCTTGGCTGACTGTACCTTCTGTTACCTGAAATTCAGTAGGGAGGTCGTGGATATCAGGAATAATATGGGGAAGATAGCTCATGTGCTCTTTTCCATACTTTAGGAAGGAGGAGTAATTCTGCTACCATTTGTACTGCATCTGCAGTAACTGAGTGTGGGAGCAGCCTGGTTGAGGTGTTGATAAATGGGGAAGAAGGAGGCAAAAACACCATGTACATTTCTGTACATGAGACTGTTGAGGCGGAAAGGTATAATTTTTAACTGCAGGGATTTTTTTTTCCAGAATAGAAATGCTTTTAACATGTTTTAGTTGTCAGAAGTGATGAAAGTTTTCTTATGAAACTTACTGGTCTGTCTTTATTTTTACAGAATTAAAACCAGAACAGGTGAAAAATATGTCTGCCAGTGAGGTAAGCTGTTCTAGCAGCTGTATTTTCCCCTTTGAATAGAATGCATGCTCACTAGAAAGATTTAAGGTCCCTTTTTTATGTGTACTATCATACAAAATAGGATAATTTTTGGGGTATTATCCTTTTTAATCACTTCTTCAGTAAAGAAAATTCTTTAGAAATAGAGATTGAGAAGATGTCCTCAGATGTGTGAGGTTCATGGGTAGTTTGTTGGCTTTCAGGCTTAAGAGCACTTCTTTTTCTGTTAGTAAGTCTGTTGTTCCTTTCAGTTGTCCTACCTTTTCCTTCATGCTGAACTGCAGTATTTGTTACCTGTGTGATGGTGTCAGAGGCCTGGCTTTTATTTTCTCACAGTGTTTCTCCCCCAGAACATTCCCGGAAGTGTTATGTGAAATTAGTTCTACCCCCTCCACCCCATCTTTACATAAAGCAGGTTAACTTAGGGACAACCTAAAACAGATTTGTGTGTGTATATGTATAATACTTACATTCATTCATATGGACCATCATAAAGAAAAAAGTTCCTCACCACAAACTGCAGCTGTAAACATCAAAAACAAAACGAAGCAGTTGGTCCTGTGTACAAAAGTTTCTGTTCAGGTGTGTGTATGCAAACCACAGTTACCCAGGGGAAAATTAAGTAAAACTTAATTTCTCAGTTGCTTTTTGTGTTTAGCCTGAGGTCATGCTAAGGCTGTAAGTTGGAAGGATTTGTTGCAGGAGGATGACAGCATCTGTGATAATTTGTTGTGATGTCCTCATATGCGCCAACTTGCACCACCTACTGAAGCAGGAAGTAATAAAACAGTCTCATGAGCTATTAAATAACAAGGCAGACTTTACTATTAGCAAGTGTTAGTTTATTAAAAATGGTAAATACTGGTAGTCTGAAATTACAAGTCTCTTGCATCAGGTCACAGAATAATAGAACATCCCTTTTTGGAAGGGACCTTTAAAGATCATGTGGTCCGTTCTTTTGTGGGAAAGGGAGCTTAGATGAGATTATTTAGCAACCTGCCCAGTCATATCTTCAAAACCTTCAGCAATAGAGACACTACAGCATCCCTGGGGGGTCATTGCAGTGAACGACTGCTTTCACTGCAGAAAAATTTTGTTCTTATGTCAAGATGCAGCACTTGGTAGAATGTGTTTTGTTAAAAGTGAATACGCCAGTACTTCTTGAATAAACCAAACTACATAAACCACTTGTGACCCTGATGTTTTCATTTTCTGTTTAGATGAGAAATATCAAACTCTCGGATTTCACAGAGTCTTTGAAGAAGATAAAGCGCAGTTTGAGCCCTCAGACTCTGGAAGCCTACATTCGCTGGAACAAGGATTTTGGAGATACCACAGTGTGAGACACTACTTGAAGTGAAACAGTACTGCCTGGGGAGCAGTTGGTGCAGACAACTGGGAAGCAGCCACAGTTTACAGGACTTTACAGATATTTAAATATCTGCATTAAAACTTGAGATTAAGAGAAAATCATACAATGTGAAATGTGTTCATCAAAGCCTCCTTGTCATTTAGTGAGGATTTACACACTGTAAGTAAGAGCACAACAGGACTTGACATAAGATTCCTAGCAATCCAATTCTGGTTTGAACATTAATATATGTATATTGTTTCAGCTACAAGGCTCTGATGATATTGATCATTAGAAGACCTTTTCCCTATGTTGTGTGTGTGGTTTTTTGTTTTTAATTTTGCCATGACATTGGTGAACAATGAACTTGGAACAACAATGTTCAATTGGAGGTTTGTAAACTTCACTTCATTTTTTTTGACTTTTTTATCCTTAATGTGCCAAATAAAACAATTTCCCTGTGCAGAGTGGAAGAACAGCATTGGGGAATTACAATTATTAAAATGTAAAAAGCAGCTGGTCTGTTATTATTTGTCTTTTTGTTTCATTGTAATGTGACTGAATTGTTCACACAACAGGTTTAAAGAAGACCTTTGATAGCAGAACAGCAAAAAACCCCAACCTTATAAAACCAATTCAAACTGCCTTTTAAAAGAAAAATTACTAAATAAAAGAATAGACTGAGATATTCATTTACTGGCAGTACTTTCTCGTAATGCTTTTTGTAACACTCCATTGCTAGAATGTTAGCTTATGCTTACAGTGTACAACTTGAGCCCAGCTGATGTTTGAGGGAGTAAGTGATGCTAATTGTTCAGTTTCAGAAATGATGTGTTTCTACTCTGTATTTTGGTCTGTTTATGATAATTGAAAGTAAAATTTCCATTGTGATAATTTTTTTAATCTCCACATGTAAGCATTAAATACGAGGCTACATGTCTAATACATGGCACACATTAATGTTTTTATAGCTTTCATATGTTTTGATTTATATATTAAAGTATGAAACACTCAACTGATCTGCTTTTTTAAAAAGAAATTGCATCTTTGTACAAATACTTGTTTTTATTATATAAATGACAAGCTATTAAAAAAAAATCTTAAATTATAGCCTTTAAATACCATAATAAAGGAAAGGATTTTTGCCTTTACTTCTAAAGGCCCAACATCTTGTTTACAAATTCTACATGGATTAAACACAGATGTTTGCAAGGCAGAACACTAGTTCCTTGTTAAAGCAGGTTTGTGGGGGTTTTGGGGTATTTTTTGTTTGGCAGGTTTTGGTTTTTTTCCCTGGTTGGTTGATTTGGGGTTTTTTTACAACTCTCCCAACTTAGTGATATTACAAAAATGCATATTGTTTACTGTTGTTTTAATTAAAATGAGTTGTAAGTGTTCTTTCCTTTTGGTCTTAACAGAAAATTTGTTTTTAATTTTTCATTTAACTTATTTTTTTGGAGCTACTTACCTGAAAGTTGACTATAAATAATATATTATATGTATATATTAAAAAAAACCCCTAGCTGATAGATGCAGTGTAGGTGTAGTAATACTCTGAGAGGACTGTGCTCACTGTGTGGTATTGAGTACTAAATAGCAGAAAGTCTGTCAAACCTTTGAGATGCACATATGCAATATGTTTGGGACTCTTCTTTTTGTTTTTCAACCAGAGATGCTTTTAACTGATCGTAAGATTAAAAGCAATCAAATAAGAGAAGATTGTGTTACACTAGTATGCCTTTTGAAATAGTCTAACCAAACCACTTCTAGCCTTCTAAGGATAGGACTCTCTCAAATGTATGTCTTATTTATATGAAACATGTGACTTCGTTCCCCTGATTCACCTTTCTGGAGAAATGCTGACAGATTTCAGATTCTTAAATCTCATGTCTTGCTTTGCCTTAGTTCTGCCTTCAGTAGACCATCTCTGTTATTGGAGATTCCTGGCTGACTTGATCCATATTTGTAATATTCTTCAGTGATAAGCATGAATATTACTGTTGTATTAACATCTGCCAAATAGCTACAGCTAAGAAAGGGCCTTGGTTTTATTCATAAAGCTTTTGTAAACTTTCCTTGAGATCCTTTGCAAAGGAGAACTTTTAAGATAACACTTCTGGTTTTGAGTGTTCCTAAATGATTGTTATAAAACTCCTGGTTTTGTGCACTTAATTTTGAGGAATATACTGGTATTTATTTCAAATACGTACTCATTGGCATGGGGTAGGTACCTGAAATGTTGAGATAGAAGTCCCCATCATCTAAAGTAGCACCAGTATGCAGCACAGAGTCAGAATCACCAGCTACTGCATAGAAGGAAATGGGACCAGCCCTTTCATTTGTTTGTACAACCGGTTCAGGTCAAGAGGGTCTGTGTGACTGGTACAGCTGCTTTTTGGTCTTCTGTTATGCCTGGTTGTTTTCCACTTAATGGATGAACTACAGCTCTATAAATTAGTGCTGGAACACAGTAAAAAGAAGAAACTTTTGTTCTGCAGCGTCAGTTTGCCCCACAGCTGCTGGATTCTTAGCCCCTGGCCAGGTGCTCTTAGGTTCATAAATCTCCTTTAAATGTCTTGAGTTATGCTATTTTCTGAATAGTGTCTTTGAAGAAGAATTCTGTTCCCCTTAAGGTATCTTGCATCTTACTTCTCATTTTACATGTACTAAGTCCCAGCTCAGTGATTCATCTAAATGTTGGATTAACTGTGTATAAGAGCAGATCTGGGGAAAAACAACAGAAAAAAACCACCAAACCCTTCCCCCCAAAAAGACGCCCCAACAACCTCAAATTACCTGTATTTCCCAAGTCTATAGTACTTACATAGAACTTTGCAACTCTGTTTTCCATAAAATCAGGTTATGTTCTAATACAATGTCTCAAATCAGGATAAGCAGGACAGCAGTTTGGAGCCTTTAACCTTTTTCTTTTTTTTTCTTCCCCCCCCCCTTTAAATGAATCTGCCCACCACTATGAATGAGCGACTTGACCCACTATTCTTGACACGATTAGTAAGCAGCTTGTCTGACTCTCTGCAAGTGTGTTTTACAGACTTTAAAGTGTAGTAGTTACTGGAGGGAGAAAATAAAACCAACCCATGCCCCTTGTGTTTTTCTAACAACCTTCTTCATACGTCTTTCTGATTTTATTAAGCAGGTTCCTGCTTTTTATTAAGCAGGAACCACATCTTTGTCTTTCAACACACTGGAAGAACAGTGTCTTTTCAGAGAGCAGGCTGTTACTTTTGGTGGCATAACAGGAGGGGAAAACTCAAGTACTGCAGATTTGCTCTTTCTCCTTAAAAAATGAGAATTTGTTGTGTGTTATGATGTTCCCTTTACTAATGTTGAGTTTTCTATAGACTACCGCAAACCTGTAAAGGTTCTCTGAATGCTAAGAAAAAAACAACACAGAATATTAAAAGATGAGCCTTAAACTAGGATATTTATGCACAAGTAAGTTTCTGTCCTGTTGGTTTCTTAGATTTTATGGGGTTTACTGTATTAGAAATAGGCATTGTGCCCGTCTTATTGACTCAAAGCCAGTCGCTAATACAGTTCTGTTGAATATGGCCCTGCAACTTTATGTAGATAATAAATGTGATAATAACATTTTAAAATTAATAAGAATGGGGTCTCTAAACTGAGAAGGAATGTTGTCACTGCAGTAAGTAGAGGCTATTGCTGGTTTTACTGTTACATTCTCTGAAATGTTTTTAAAATGACAATTTTTATACATATAACTCAACCTTCTGATGTAGAATAAATAGTATTTTTTCTATTCTAAACAAGTGGGTTTTAGCACTGTTTGGTACTGCTGTCAAGTCCCTCTTGTGCAATTTAAGTACTTTGTACTGGGAATACTGAAGTCAGATACGCTGGCAAATTGAACTGAGACCTCTATTCTCCAACTGGAAAGCAGCGTTCTCCTTAGGGTTTCCTTAATCACCTATGGTGAGACTTTGTGCCCTAGATTTTCATAGTGCTTTCCTAGCCAAGACATGGATAATGCGTAGTTGTGCCTAGGACGTGCTTCTCTAGCTTCTCCAGTGCTTTAGTGATGCTTCTGCATGTGGCAGCTTTGGGAGGCGGCCAGTGCTACTGTGACCAGATTTTCATTCACTGTCTCTGGCAGCCTCAAGCTTTTGTGATGTTTTAAGTTGTTGGGGTTTCCACCACATATAAAAAATGGAATTAAGAGTAGCAAGCAGATAATAAATGCAACTAGTTATCTCAGTCATTGTGTTAATTAGAGGCAGTTTTATTATTAGTTTCTCTTGAGCTGCTATTTAGTGTTGAAGAATGTTGTTTTACTGACTATGTAAATTTTCATGCTTAGGATGATCTGCAGACATCCTAAGAGATGACCAATTAATCAGCTATTTTCTGTTAGAATTTTTATGTAATTATAATTTTCAATATTTTTTTCTATTAATTGTGTTAATTATAATTCACAGGATGAGGAAGTTTAGCTGTCACTTCCTGCAAATACAAAATCATCTTGTAAAGTACGGGGAAATGTATATTCTGTTTTTCCTGCTTCTTGTGTAAATCATTAACTGTCCTAAGAGTGGCAACTTCTTTCCTTGTCAATAACTACCTCCTGAGTTCAGCAATAATTGGCAAGGTGTACACTCCTCCAGTGGATTCAATATACTGGCTCAACACTGCAGACTCTTCGGAGTCTGACATTTTGATTTGCAAATGCTTGACATTAGTTCTGGAAACTATGGTAATCAACCTTGTTTTGCTGTAAGACTTTCTTGTCTTCATAAGATACACTTCTTAAAATCCTTTCTTCAGAGAAGTGGCTTTGAGGATAAAAGGTCAGTGTTCTTTGTAGTTGGTTAATACAGGCGTGTTCGTCAGAGATGCCAGGGTGTAGCCTCTCAGTTATGCAGGATTTTTTTCCTGTTGGGAGGGGGGAAGAAAGTACTTTATCTAATAATCGCACATCTGTCAAAGGGACTGGAAATACAGAAACTGTTTTTGCCACGATTCAAATTTTTAGTCATGTGAAGGGCTAGTCAGTATTTTTCAGAAATCTGTATTAAAGTGATGAAAACCAAAGGTGGAAACAGAACACCATACCCCACCCCTGTAAAATATATTTGGCAACTCCAGTCTGGGATGGGATTCATTTTTGTATTTTGTTGTTTTGAAGCGCTTTTGTTTCATTGTTCTTCTAAGAATGTTTTCTGAAATGTTAAACACCATTTTACTAATAAGCAATGTAAAAAAGCATGATGAGCAGTCACATAGCTTTAGCTCACAATAAAATGTTTCATTTGTCCTGTTCTTACTGTTTTCTTGTCTGTTTATCAGATAAAATGTCCAAAACTAAAAGCCTTTTGATTAAACTTGAAGCCTATTAAATTGCTGCTGGTTATAAAAGAAACAACTTAAAAACATCAGGTGTTGTATTCCAGATGATGGAACAATAAATATGTAAATAAATCAGTTTCTAAAGAACATAACTCAAGTTCTTAAAACTAATGTAAACAGAAGTGCTACTTCCTAAATAAATGTGCTTAAACTGAAAGTGTGTGCTCATCCTAGTCTTGCTAGATCATGGTAGACCAAGAAGTTTCACATAAGTAATTCTGGTGGTCATGGTGAAGTCCTAGAAACTTAGGAGCAAATTTGCTTGCCTTCAAAATGGCACCTTTTCCTTTGCTTGGGGGAGAGTGCGGCTGTTTATTCTGAGTTAACAATCTAAATTCTGTACTCATCCCTAACTCCTTACTGTTTGTAATTCTTTGTCTTGAGGCTGCATCTGGACTGCTTAGAACTACTGGGTGTTCTGTTCTTACAGTTACATCCCAAAGATAAGATTAATCAAGCTTTTTTTTTCTTTTTTTAAAGACTCATATTAAAATACTACATATCTGGCAGCATTAGGGGTCTCTCAGAAAACAGCCATGACCACTGCCTTCCAAACATCCTCATATCAATCACTGCTAAACAAAACAATGAAATAAAAATACAGCAATGAGAAAAAACCCCAATGTTTTGGACTGAAGCATATGAGCTATCCTTGCTTCTGTCAAGGAGTAGTTCCTTAGGATAGAAAGACATCATTGTCTATCCAAGACTGCAATCTTTGGCTGAAATACTACTGCTTGGAGGTAGATTTTGAACCACTAAAATTATTTCTATTGGTAATATTGTGTATAGGTTACAGGCATTCAAATATTTTATTTTTGTAGAGGAGATAATTTGATAAAATTAGTGAAGAAGGAAGAGAAAAAAAAAATATGCCACCACTTGCTATTTTGAAATCTACAGAGATGTTTTTGGCAGCATACCCTGGACTGAAGTATCTTGGACTCATTAAATTGTTTCCATTCCAGCCAAGGTGGGGAGACAAGGCTGCATTCCTAGTGTTAGATGCAGGCGTATCTTGGAGATCTGTTTATTTCTGTATTTTAGTGCTCTAAGTTTGTCAGAGAAAAGTGAGAAAAAGTAGATTTAAAGTTGTTGGGTTTTGTTTCTTTGTGAGGGTTTTTTTTTGGTTTAGTTTTTCTTGTTCGTTTGTTTGGGTGGGTGGGGTTTGTTTTGTTTTGGGGTTTTTTATTGCTTTTTTCCCCCCAGTTATGCCATCTTTCCACAAATTTCTAAATATGTCGTGAACTTCTGAAATCTAGCCTGTTTCCTAAAAGTGTTCATATGGCTCTGGAAAAGACATTTATGCAACTTTCTCTATATCATTTTTTATTCTGTGTATCATAGTACAACAGAAAATATGTAGTGGTGAAGGCAGAAAAATATAATTTAACTAAAATCCATCTCTCAACACTTGTGGGATTATTTCAGGTGCTGTGTTGTAGCTATATTAAAAAAAAAAACAAAAAACCCAAAATGTTTTTCAGAATATCAGCCTACAAACAACCTAATGAACAAAGTGTGTTGTTTTTATCACAGAGTTTTGAAAATTCCAGTTTTTTGGCAAGTAAATACTGTAAGAACAATATGTTCTAAGACTGTAACTTCTATAATTTTCGAATTGCATTTTAGCAATTTCTAAAAGGCATCAAACGGCTCAGTTGTAAGACATCCTTGAAGAGGGTTAGTTTTTGTGTATGCAGCATGCTAGTACCAGCTCTGCTATTTTAGAATTTGTCTTCTGTGAAGACACTTCTACAAGTGCAGTTTCTAATAACTAACTTGGCCTCTTCTGCGAAGAGATACTCTAAAACATGAAATAATCAAAAAGCGTGATAGTATGTTAATAATGAAGTAACCAGACAACATTGCATTTCCAAAGCCTCAGTAGTAGCAGTCAGCAGCAGAATCCTCTTTCAAAGTCTGCTTGGGATAGCAGCAGACTCTAGGATGGGCTTAGGCTGCGTGCACATCCCTCCTGTAATGTAATGTAAAAAAATGTAAAAAAAAAAAGGACTGCAATGCTTCTCATGCTTATCATATTCAGAGCGACGGGAGCAGTTCTAAGAATCTCAGCACACAACAAAGTGATTAATTTTCAATAGAGTTCCTGTAGTTTGTCCTTTGGGGGTTCTGCTGGGGTAAAAAAAATGCCTTTTGCATCCCGAGTCTCCTGAATGCCGAGCACGGCCGCGGGGCGAGGGCTGGCGGTGGGACGCCAGCGTGAACTCCGGTGCATTCCTGGAAGGAGGAATGCTCGTACTAGGAAGCAAACCTATCGCTGTGGAATTGCTGTGACAGACTGTGACAAGCCTAGGACTCTGACAGTCTTAAGCTGTGCCATGGGAGGTTCAGGTTGAATACTAGAAGAATTTCTTCACAGAAAGAGTGGCTAGCCATTGGAATGGGCTGCCCAGGGAGGTGTGGAGTCACCATGCCTGGAGGTTTTTAGGGAAAGACTGGACCTGGCACTCAGTACTATGATCTAGTTGACAAGGTGGTGTTTGGTAATAGGCTGGACTCTGATTCTGTGATGGCGACCACCCGCCGGAGCCCGTTCCTTGGATTCTCGCGGGCAGCGGGCAGACAAACGGCAGAAATGCGGTGGGGCGGCACACAAACCCGTTCCTTTTCCGAGCTGGGCCACCCCCTCAGCCTGCCGGGGGCTTGGGAGGAGCGAAGGGCGGGCAGCTCCAGCCGCACATCCCGCGGGAACGCGCCGGAGCTACCGCGGGCTTCCGACGGGCGCCGCTTCCGCCACGTGTCCGCCGGGCCCGCTCGTTGCCGCGGCGACGGGAACCTCCCCCGCCCCTTCCGGCCTCGCATGGCGCCGTCTCTTCCGCTGCGGGGAGTAATATGGTGAGTGGCCCCTGCTGGGGGGAAGGAGGGAAGGAGGGAGGGAAGCCGCGCGTGGAGCACGGGGTGAGGAGGCCGCTGGAAGTGCCCTTTCCCCCGCCGGGGCGGCGGCGCCGTGGGGCATCCGGGCTGGCGCGGCCCTTCGCGGGCCCGGGTCCCGGGGGCAGCGCGGGGCGTCGCTGTCCGTGCGGTGCTTCCTCCTCGGAGCTCTCCGCCCTGCCCCCGAGCGCGGTCGCCCCGGTCAACGGGGGCTGTGGGGCCGCGGGCGGGCGGCCGGCAGCGCGGGCAGGGCCCGGCTGGGTGCCGGGGCCGTGGGGGGCTCCTGTGCCGGAGGTGCGTCTCGAACGAGGTCGCCGGGCTGCGGTCTGAGCCTCGGAATTCTTCAGCGGCACATCGGTCCGGGAGCTGGGACTCGCCTCAGGACAAACAGGTTATAGTGCCCTTGGTGACCTGTGTCGGGGCTGTCACTCTGTGGCTCTCTTCCCAAAGAGGAAAAGTCCTTTTGGGAACGACCGCCGCGTGTGCATGTTCATCTGGGCGGCGAAATGTTCCCTTTCCATGCTGAGCACCACTGAAGTGACATCGGTATCAATAACAGGTGCTGTCACCTGTTGGAGCAGACAGTGCCGCTCGCTGCAGAAGCACGTCTTGCGGAGCTCTTCTGGCTCCACACGGGGAGCCTCAGGGGCTGAGGGTCCTGCCCAGCATTGAGCTCTCGGCAGAACTATAGGATCTAGGGACGCTTTTAGTGCCAAGGTGCAACACATGCCGAGTTGGAGATTGCTTCCAGGGGTGGGCTGTGACCTGCGTGAGTTTGCAGGAGGTCCCCTGTGGCAGAGAATACACAGCTTTGGTGAACGTCATCCTTTGTAAACAGGGAGGTGTGGCTGGGCGATGGACACAGTGTCAACAGCGTGGGAAAGCGGTAGGTTCAAAGGTGACAGGGAGGACTACGAAGATNGCGAAGGGCGGGCAGCTCCAGCCGCACATCCCGCGGGAACGCGCCGGAGCTACCGCGGGCTTCCGACGGGCGCCGCTTCCGCCACGTGTCCGCCGGGCCCGCTCGTTGCCGCGGCGACGGGAACCTCCCCCGCCCCTTCCGGCCTCGCATGGCGCCGTCTCTTCCGCTGCGGGGAGTAATATGGTGAGTGGCCCCTGCTGGGGGGAAGGAGGGAAGGAGGGAGGGAAGCCGCGCGTGGAGCACGGGGTGAGGAGGCCGCTGGAAGTGCCCTTTCCCCCGCCGGGGCGGCGGCGCCGTGGGGCATCCGGGCTGGCGCGGCCCTTCGCGGGCCCGGGTCCCGGGGGCAGCGCGGGGCGTCGCTGTCCGTGCGGTGCTTCCTCCTCGGAGCTCTCCGCCCTGCCCCCGAGCGCGGTCGCCCCGGTCAACGGGGGCTGTGGGGCCGCGGGCGGGCGGCCGGCAGCGCGGGCAGGGCCCGGCTGGGTGCCGGGGCCGTGGGGGGCTCCTGTGCCGGAGGTGCGTCTCGAACGAGGTCGCCGGGCTGCGGTCTGAGCCTCGGAATTCTTCAGCGGCACATCGGTCCGGGAGCTGGGACTCGCCTCAGGACAAACAGGTTATAGTGCCCTTGGTGACCTGTGTCGGGGCTGTCACTCTGTGGCTCTCTTCCCAAAGAGGAAAAGTCCTTTTGGGAACGACCGCCGCGTGTGCATGTTCATCTGGGCGGCGAAATGTTCCCTTTCCATGCTGAGCACCACTGAAGTGACATCGGTATCAATAACAGGTGCTGTCACCTGTTGGAGCAGACAGTGCCGCTCGCTGCAGAAGCACGTCTTGCGGAGCTCTTCTGGCTCCACACGGGGAGCCTCAGGGGCTGAGGGTCCTGCCCAGCATTGAGCTCTCGGCAGAACTATAGGATCTAGGGACGCTTTTAGTGCCAAGGTGCAACACATGCCGAGTTGGAGATTGCTTCCAGGGGTGGGCTGTGACCTGCGTGAGTTTGCAGGAGGTCCCCTGTGGCAGAGAATACACAGCTTTGGTGAACGTCATCCTTTGTAAACAGGGAGGTGTGGCTGGGCGATGGACACAGTGTCAACAGCGTGGGAAAGCGGTAGGTTCAAAGGTGACAGGGAGGACTACGAAGATGGGAAGGGTCTGGAGGGAAAGCCATACAAGAAGCAGCTGAGGATACTTGGTCTGTTCAGCTTGGAGGAGGAGGCTGACAGGAGACCTCATAGCAGTTACAGCTTCCTCGTGTGTGGAAGGGGAGGGGCAGGCATTGATCTCTGTGGTGATCAGGGACAGGACTGAGGGAATGGCCCTGAAGCTGTGCCAGGGGAGGCTTAGGTTGGTATCATGGAAAGGTTCTTTACCCAGAGGGTGGTTGGGCACTGGAACAGCTCCCCAGGGAAGTGGTCACAGCACCAGGCATGACAGAGTTCAAGAAGTGTTTGGATAATGCTCTCAGGCACATGGTGCCGCTCTTGGGGCTGTCCTGTGCAGGGCAGTTGGACTTCTATGATCTTTGTGGGTCCCTTCCCACTCAGGATATTCTATGATTCTTTGTGGTTCTGTAACACAGCAGCTTTCATAAGTGGGCAGTCCACTGCCTGTTAGAAAAGCTTTCCCAGGTGTTCTGGCATCCTGCATGTGTCTATTAAGAATTCAAATAATCATGTAATGATTTGTTAGTAAAGAAAAGAGTAAGTGCCAGTGTTTTGTCCCAGATGAGCTGAACTTGGGATCTGTAATAATGCTTAAATTTTAATTCATGGCACACTTTTATTTGTCAGATAATGTGAAATGCAGCTGTGTTGACAAAATGTCTGAAAGTTAATTGAATTTATTTTGGTGAAGAGCCCATTAGTATATCTTTTTACTTTCTGCTGGCAGCAAAGGTGTGATAGCTTAAAATCAAGCCCTTTTTTAATCCAGCCCCAAACTGCTGCAGATGACAGACCATCCATTACAAGTCCACAAATTTCTATTGCAAATAAGGAGGGCTTTTCACGTGGAAAGCTTACTTTGTGGGGAGAGCAGAACGGAGGACAGCCAGCTAGAACCTTGGGCCCTGTGAGGAAAGGGAGCCAAGTGCCATGGTGGGTGAATATCTCTAATAGTCTGCTCCTTGTCACGCTTCCAGGAGAGCCATGTGTCACCCCCTCATTCCCACATACCTCCTCTCCACACCAGGACAGAGTTATCTGCAGGTCACTGTAAGGTCAGGGAGGGAGCACCTGCACTGACCTCACCTACTGTGCACATTTAGGTTAAGCCATAACCAAGGTTGTTGGTATGTCTTGTATTGTTACTGGCCTTATGTCCACCACATCATCAGCATTGTTTTTACTTCCATGGTAGGTTCTCCTTTATAGATATATAAACAATATTTTCCTGTTTAATAAATCTGTTGCCTTTGGGTGGGAAGTGTGCTTTGATAAAGAAAAATATTTGTGTTTTCAGACTGTCTGTAGTAGTTTCATCTAGATAAAAGTTAAAACCCATTCTTAAAATGATATTTTAGTAACTTTTTTCAGTAAACCTGAATGCTGGATTATGTCTAAATGAAGCTTGATTCTAAGTCACTCATCATTTTCTAATATAATAACGATGTGAAATGGTTACCAAAATACTGTTGAATTTAAAGTTTATGTGATATTTCTAGTTAACAAAAAATTCACCTTAGTCTTTGATATAATTATAAAAAATTATGAAAATAGTTCATAAATGAAGATTTCCTTGTTGGTAGTTTAAATTATGGTGTAGGTAAAGTTTTTAATTAAAGTGTTCATTTTTTTTTTAAGGGGACAATACACCTGTTCCGCAAATCACAGAGATCATTGGTTGGAAAGTTAACACATGAATTTAAGTTGGTTGCAGCAGACAGAAGGGTAAGTATCACTTAAAAAAAGTACGTTAGCTGTGATAAGTTAAAATACACTATTAAGTATATTTTGAAATATTTTCTTTGGATTTTTCTTGCTGTGCTTACAACAAAAATCCAGCTCTGAAGCTGTATTTCTACCTGTGTATTATCCCTGTCAGTTAGTGTTCTCCAGAATTATGCTTATGTCTAATGGGTTCAGTAGAACTGTAAACTGAATATGTGCAGATGTTTTTGGGACCAAAGTTTCAGCACAAAAAACGAACCCACTAATATAAAGCTGTACAAATTGGTCTCCAAAAGTCAGATGGTGTGTGCTGTAATAAAATGCAAGTATTATTGATGGGTGGAATTTTAAGCATGGTGCTTTTCATAAATAAGTTTTAAAATAATCTGTAAAGTTTACAATAGAATAAGAGCTTATTGTTCTGAAATGAGTGGTGAATTTTTGGGAGGGAGAAGCCAGTTCTGTTTGCATGATGAAGTACTGCAATTTTTTTTTTTAAGACCAGATAGATACATTTTTGTCCTGTAAATTTTATAAGGTATAAAATACATATTTATTCTCATCAACAGTCTTGGAAGATTTTACTGTTTGGTGCTATAAATTTAATATGTATTGGCTTCCTGCTCATGTGGTGCAGCTCTACAAACAGCATAGGTAGGTGGCTCTCGTGTACTGAAACTACAACAAACTACCCTGTGTTTCTTACCTTGTGAAGTTCCAACTCATTGAAAAAACCAAGTCTAGTAGTCAGTGGAGCTAGGGGCTTGCACAGCCAGGGTCAGAAAATGCTTGCTTTTGATTTGCCATGGTCAGCTTAGAAGCGTTTTTCATGGATAAGTTTGGATGGGTGAAGGTCCTTTGAAGTTTGCAGTTTTTCAGTCCTGCTGGTCATTTGCGTCCTGCAGTAGCTTCTTCATCTTTAAGACTGAAAACCTGTTCCTTGTATAAGTAGCACCAGTGACATACAGAGACCCTCACTTGCAGTTGAAGGAGGATGTTTGTAGCATGCCAAAAGGCTTAAGACTTCTTTCATTCCAAGAATGCCTCCTGCTCAGCAGTAAAACGCTGGAGTGCTACCAACACCTCTGTAGCTGCCAGTGCAAAGCACAGCACTGTAAGGGCTGCTGTGGGGAAATGAACTCCAGTTCAGCCTGACCCAATGCCATTTTGTATGCCTTCTGCTTTTGGATAGGGACTTTGAGGTGCTTCCCATCATCTGTACTGAGAATAGAATGCTTTTTTAGTTTTTAATTTTTGATGCAGGTTTTCTTGCAGTTTCAGGATAGGTTAGAGATGCAAAACAAGTAAAAAATCCTCTTCAACGTACTTTTCACTGCAATAATGCACATAAGAGATCTCTTGCTTTGGTAAGTGATATGTTTCTGGAAGATCTCCTGACTTTTCAGTACTTAAATTCCTAGTCACAGCTTAGTCACAAATATGATACACTTTGTATCTGGGCTTTATTACATGCTTTAGTTGAATTAGGATTGCCATAATCAACTTGTTTATGACATTAAATATATTGGTGTCTGTAGAATATTCACAGAGAGTTGTTCTGTCAGCAGAGGCAGTTTATGTAGGTAGACAATTGAAAAGAGCTGCACAAAGGGGACTTGGAATACAAGTGATTTTTACATTGAAAAACTAAATTTTAAGTTTTAATATTTACTTCTTTTTACAGCTTTAACTGCATACACGTATTTGACAATCTTTGACCTTTTCAGGTGAGTTTTTTTTCCCATTTTGTCTTACTGTTCATTTGTGCCTGTATATTTCTATACATTTAAAATTTACTTACAGATACAGAGACATGTAACTTAGTCATCAGTATTGAAACAGTAACTGGTTTAAATATAGCTTAAATGAGTATAAAAGTGTGCACCACAATAAATAGATTATAAAAACCACCACAGCTATATTGAGAATGACTAGTAACTGATCAGTTCAGTCATGGATTCCTCTGTGCAGATGTGTGACAACATAAAACAACATGGCATAAAACTGTCAGTCTGCTGGTTCTCTCAGAACATTTTCAAATGCCATTGTCACTGATGGTGAAGTAACCCTCAGTTTTAACATCAGGAAACAAGAAGCCTGCAATTCTATTTCAAAAATATTTTGTAAGGTGCATCCCAGGCACTCTTCGCATAAGGTCATTAGATACTTTTAGTATTTTTCTTGTTTCCTAACAAAATTATATTAAAACAACTTTAAGTATTATAGTTCTGAACACTTTTGGTAATATTGGTAATACAGACATGAAATACATTCAGTTCTTATCTAAGTTACAGAATGATAGCAGTGGTTGGGAAATAAAACGCATATATTTAAAAAATATTAGCCTACATTGTCTTCTTTCCTGTCTCACTGTCTTATAAAAGGTATGGATCAGCTTTCTGACTCATACATATGTCCACTATATACTATGGCTTATCTGATTTACAGTAAAACATTTATAAATAACATCAGCAAACATGCATAAACAAAAATGGCTTGTTGGTATAGGCACAAAAATACTTAAATTGATCTGTGACTGCATTAGAATTGTGATTTAACTTTAATGAATCTTATATTTCTCTTAGAATTTTGTATCTACTGAGTTTTGTCGTCTTGACTCAAAATACCTTTTTCACCTTGGGGAAATTGGGGAAAGTGTTGATGTTGTATTTCCTATTCATNTTTTTTGTGGCTCTGGAAAATCCAAAAGGTTTTTTTTTTTTTTTTTTTTTTTTTTTAGTTTTAGAAGGTAGCATACCCCTGGCACTCTCATCTTAGGTTAATTAGGAGTTGGACTAGAAGGTTATTCTAACTAACAGTAATCTCTTTCAAGAGTTTTGATTTGCTATGAGGGAGAACAATGCTCCATAATTCTGCTGCAAAAATCAGTCTCTGCTTCTTTTCTTTTTGTCATTTTCCTGGTTGTGTATAATAGTCTTACTGAGTATATGAATTTACTGTTCAGTATGTGAACTCTTGTTTCCTGTGCTTTTATTCTACACAGCTGAGGGATCAAGTTGTGAGGATGTGATTGTTCACCAGTTGTAGGGATGAGTTCTTGATCCAGTCTGATTTAACATTGTCACTAATTGCAAAAGAACTGCATGAAAACACAGATGGCACTAAATCCATGTAGATTCTAACTGAAAAAAATATTAATTGGGTTCAATAGAGGAAAAATAGACAAAGAAAATTATACTTATCCTTGAATCATTCTGGCTGCTACAATGGGGATAAAATAATTGGAATTCTACATGTTCAATATGAGAGAAAAACTTGGAAAGAAGATAGCAAGAGAGACCTGTGGTGGTCAGTGAATGGTCGGGTAGATTAGAGCTTGTGTAGGTGAATGCAGTGAAAGAAAGTAAATCTGTTTTGGGCATATACTTAGAAAAATTACACTGTGAAAAAGAAAGGCAATGCTCGATGTGGCCTGAGACTTATTCTAGAATGCTAGATCTAATTCATGGTATATCTCTAAAAGAAGAGTTTAATGGAGAGCTTTCTTTGCTTCTTGTTTCACTCTTGTGTCTTATCAGCTTCCTTCTAATTTAAATGGCCCTTCTCAGGTTACAGCATTTCTAGGCAAGTTCAAAAAGCGCATGTGAGGAGCAGTTAGAACATCACTGTGACAGTGATGGAGGTTGAGTTCAGGGTAAGACGTGGTTATATTCATTTGTTGAGTTCTGGTGGCTCAAGTGTCTATTTGTAGATTGTGCGGTTTGTAACGGCTACAGTTATTTATCATAGTCTACTTCTCCCCCTTTTTTCAGTTTGGTAACATGTCTAATAAGCTACTGGGTAATGATGAAGAAACCCAGCCCAGTCTATTCATTTGGGTAAGTGCTAATAATCAGATGTAGTGTTTGATTATACAGCGTTTCATATGTTGCTGACTGTTATTGCCTGGATCCCCTAAAAACCATCAGTAGTAATCTGTATGTGAGAGAGACTGAAAATGAGGAGGGCCAAGACTTATTGTAAAGAACAGTTTCAGAGTAGGGGACGGACAGGAAAAAGAATTAAGACATGCTTAATTTTAAGGTGTCTCTGATGAGTGGGGTGTTAAAAGAAACTGAAAATAATGCCTGTTTCCTAAAACTTCCAGTTTTTTCCCATCTGTTTGCTGTTGAATGAATTGGCAAGAGTAGGTGTATCCTGCTGGTTCTTGCGCAGAAAAGATTCTCTTTGATGCATTGCTCAATGTTCAGTGTTTCTAAACTTAATTCTCAAATTTCAGGTTTGAAAGATTTGAAGTTCTAGCCGTATTTGCATCTACAGTTCTGGCACAGCTTGGTGCTCTTTTTATACTGAAAGAAAGGTACGGTTATGTACTGTTGTCAATAATTTTTTTAACATATCAAAATATGGTTCAGATCAACCAAAAGCACATGCATTCTACAAGTGCTGTATGTGAAGAGATATTTTAGAAAAAAGGTAAGATTTTTTTTAAAAAAATACTGCTAAACCTTACTGCTTGCTTACATTTATTACACTACGTGTAGGCTTTAGATGTAAAGATGGGATAAATGTACTTAAAAACCTCTCTAGGAAAAGTTTTAATGGTTTTAAGAATACTTTTTTCCAGAAAAAAGGGTAATTAATTTAATGCATTTCATTATGCATCTTGACTTTTTAAAGTTCATTAGCAAATAAAACGTTTTTTGGTTGTTGAGGGGGGGTTGTCTGGTTTCTTTTACTTTTGTTACTTTTTGAAGTGAAGCAGCTCTATAATTTATCAAGGATCTGAATGTTTAAACCATCAACTTCTTCACTCCCTCAAAGTTTCTCAAGTATTAATTTGCCATACCATCTGTGCTTGGAAGCATTTGGATTTCAGGAGGTTAGCGTAAAAAGTTATTTTAATTTTTAAAGATGAAGAAGCTTTTGTTAACATCTGGAATTTAAAACTGGGGCAATATACCTTCCCTTTTTCTCTTCAAGGGCTCTCTTTTCTGTATAAATGGCTTTCTGTATAGAGGGTTAAAACTTAGCAATTTTGTGCTATAAGGTCAATGTATTGAACTGACAGTACACTGGAATGAATGACCCTCTGTCAAAACCTCCAAGTTTTCCAACATCAGTTTTAGGAAATTCCACAAACTTAGCAGGTTTTTCTGTTGCAGCTCAAGCTCATTTGTTAATTCACTGGTGGGTGAAAAAAAGATCTGTATTTCCACCACAATATCCAGTGTCTATCCAGTGTTTGATATTGCTTAGTGTGAGGCTGTAAATCAGGAATGTCAGACTTAGTTTGTTGTGGTCACCACTGGTGGTGGTAGTGCCAGAGCAGTATTTTTTGGCATGTTCATTTACAAGCATCTTTTTATCATATAGGCAGCATTCATGGTAGCTAGTACATATGTGGCATAGTTTCAAAATGTTTGGGTAATCTAAATTATGTCTGCTTCAATTCAGTGTTAAGTGCTTTCATTGCTTATAAAAATTGCTGTGTTTATTTAAGCAATTAATTTTTTTTTTGCTATACTGTATCTATCAGTTTTTGTTTATGAATGGCAGCTAATGCTACAGAACTGTAAAAATATGCTTCAGGTATCAAGACTTTACTGTATGAATATAACTCAAATTTTCAATTATTTTTGTAGTGCAGAGCGGTTTCTGGAACAGCCTGAGATACACACGTAAGAAATTATTTTGACATGTAAAATGTGTCGTTGTCCCTTTATGTTTCTAATAATTAATCTAGCAATACTAGTTATGCAAGTACATTCAGTACCAAATTGCTTTTGGTACCTTGGCATTTGTTTCAAACTATGTGCAATCTATATTGCAAACAGTTCTTTTCAAGGTACAACTGAAATGTAATGCTCATGCTCTCTCAAATAGTGATTTAACTATATACTGCTGCTTTTCCTAGTTCAGTTCCTTTTGTTTCTTGTGGCCTCTTGGAAGGCCTGGTATGTGGGGGGAAGGATGCTGTGGTCATCAGGGAACCGAAGGTGTTGCAAAGGTGATGAAGACTGTAAAGAACATGGGGAAAGGAAAAGAAGGTGTTATGGGGTAAAAGACTGGGACATGGGATGGATGTTGAAGTTGTAGTTCTAGGAGAAACTGGGGGTATATGGCATAATTCCATAGAAAGCTAACCTTCTTAGTTGTGCTGCTGAGGGGACAATGTGTTTATGTCTTCAAAGGACAAATATGTGTGTGCCTGTTAGTCAAGAGCTGTTATTAACATTATGAGTATTATGTGATAACAGTAATGTACAAAGCTCAGTGGTCTCATATGACCCTTGCAATGATAATACACTGCTGGTTATGAAGTATTACACTAGTTTATCCTACTTTGTTTTCAGCCTCAGTGAACCATACCAAAGTGTTTTGATATTGTTATTGGTAGTTACAGCTTGATGACATATTCTGTGATGATGGGAAATTAAGATACCTTTTTTCCCCTCCCCAGGGGACGACTGCTGGTTGGTACTTTCGTGGCTCTCTTTTTCAACTTATTTACAATGCTTTCCATTAAGAATAAGCCTTTTGCATATGTCTCTGAAGGTATGTGATAAATTAGACCATAACAAGAATTGAGAAAAAAAATGTTAATGTTGCTATTTTTATCAAGGTATAACTTGTCTGGTAACTTTCATATCTCATGGGTATCTATTATTATTACCTCTGTTAGTGTAACTTGGTGCAGTAGAATTGCCATCTGATTTTTAACTCCAGTTTGCTTATAAGGCTCTGAGTAGTATGTGGTCATTAATATGATAAACCAAGTATCATTTTAATGTACAGTATCCTTTATTTTCAGTCCTTCGAATTCAACCAGTGAAGCTCATGTGACAGATATCAGAACTTTAAAGACATTTTATGGATCTATTAATGGATTAAAAATAAGTTAATGTAGTAGTTATTTTTAAATACTCTTTTACCTTTTTCATTGTGAAGTAGATTTGCAGTCATTCCTGCAGTTGTAAATTGTTCTAATTGTCCTGTAAATTGACCACAGTTATAAATATATATTATACATTATATTATATAAAAGATAATGGTTATAAACTGCAATTATATTTGTATTTTATCAGTTCAGATTATTATGAGAGATGGGTGTTTTACATGCTGCCTGGAAAAGTCAGTTTGAGCTTTTTTCAAGGGTCAGGGTATCTGTTGAGATATATTTATTTGTCCACAGTGTATTTATTCTTCCCTTAAAAAAAAAACTTATGTGTACTTTAAAATGGATGTATTTACTTGTAGTAACTTTATTTCCTTCTTTCTTTTGCAGCTGCCAGCACAAGTTGGCTTCAGGAGCATGTTGCAGACCTTAGTAGAAGGTAAAGCTTTATATTGTTATTCAAAACCGTTAATTTCTGGAAGGCAATGTTGGTTTTGTGTGTATAATAACAATTCGGAGGGGTATTGAGGCATAAACTTGTATTAGAGCTTTTAAAATAGCTTTACGTACTGTAGGTCTCAGGTGTGAACTCTGGAGGAAGCATTGTCTCCATATTTCACAGGTACATCAGTTTAACAGAAATATATCTTTCTGGGTATCTTTTCTTTTGGATATATGTATTCAGTACATTGTATGTAATACTGCTTGGATGAGATGAGGAAAACTGGCATTATCCTGTACATACTTGAACTGCGTTTCATAACACGCATTACTGAGTGATATATTTTGTAATAATTTATGTTTATTTACTTTGTGATCTGGACAAATGATTCAGGTGGTTGAGTTTGAATGGGATATATGAAATAGATTACTCACTGAACCATAGCTATAGAAACTCCTCACCTGTCCAGCAGGAAACAGTAAAGTCTGTATCTTCTAGGGGTATAAGCAGTGGTGCTCATTCCTCTTGTCTGTTTACTGTCTTGCTTGTATTGCATATCTGAATGCAAGATAACATTGTTTGCAAATAATTTTGTCAGATGTCAGGAAAGTTTATTTTAATTTGTATATGTTCTTCCAAGTATCTGTCAATATCAAAAGAAGAATGTTAAACCAAGTTGTAAAACATGTTAAGTATGCTTCAAAGCCCATCTGTTTCTGCATGTTGTGATCTTTTTTTACATTTAAGGAAAGCAGAGAATGCTGACTTGATAACAGAAGAATTGATTTTATATTGCATATGAGATGTTGCACCATCAGAACCAATATCTGCAAAGTATTTTTTGAAGACTAAGAATTAGGTTGCCCAAGTACCTGGAGTTTTAGTGTAAAGAAAAAAAAAGGTGTATACCAATCACAGGTAGTAGCACAGTTTCCCTTTTATCAGTGTAGAAATACAGTGTTACAGGGAAGGACACTAATGGATAACGTGAAGGGGTCCCAGATCAATAGTGTATAATTTCTACTGGGTTTTGAGATAACCTGTATACAGTTAAGCCAATATTAAAAAAAAAAAAAATCAAATTAGTATGTATACAGCTATTTCAGATGTGTTATGTGAAGCAGTGCTGATTAAAAAATATCTGCACCTGTATATAATTATGTTGATTAAAATTCTTACAGGAGCAGGCCAGCACATGATGTCTAAATATAGGTTGGCTTTAACCATAGTAACAAAACATTTCATGGTGTCTTCGTCTTTAAATTTTCCAGGACATGACATGCACTTACACTCACTGGGAAGTACAGAAACTCCTATCTCTCTTCATACTTTCCTTGACAGGAGATAGCTATAAACAAATAACTTGTCCCAGCATTCCCTCATGGGCTTTTTTGGTCCCCTGTTATTCAGCTAGCTGGTCTTCTTCCTCCTTTCAGACTCCATGAATTAGTTAGCTTTGGCCTTAGGACACTTTGGCCCATCAAGGTGGCGGATGGATTGAAGACTGGTGATAGGTAAATCCCTCATGATGTACATCTGTGTAATACCAATATCGAGCCCATAAAGTACTTGTTGCACACAGCTGATAGTAGAGCTGTGTTACCAGAAAAAAACACTTGATTAATTTTTGCTGACAGCAGCCTTTGAGCAGAATTAGTAGGGCCTTTACAGTACTCATCATATGCTATGACTGCAGGGTGTGTTAGAAGTCAAATGCGAAAGAGTGGGTGTAATTTTTGAATTTCAAAGTAATGAAGAAGAGCAGGCTGACAAGTGCTTTTTCTGTTTTGTTGCAGTATTTGTGGAATCATCCCAGGATTGAGTAGCATCTTTCTGCCACGGATGAACCCTTTTGTCTTGATTGATATTGCTGGAGCTCTGGCTCTTTGTATTACATATATGCTCATTGAAATCAAGTACGTACAGCTGTTGTTTTAAAACAGTAGCTCTTTTTGTGTCCAGTCTGTGGGAAAATACATGTTTTACATGAAAGGAATGATCTCATCTAGAGCTGCCTTTTGTATGAATGACGCTGCAACTCTACGAATGCATCTATTTTCCAGGATGTATAGTTCAAATGAGATTACTATGTGTAATATTCTGTAAGTGTATATCATTTAAAAGAATGAAAAAAGAATCATAAATAAGTTCCTCAGCCTTTCAAAAATGTGAATACCAGAGTTTCTTTTAAATTGCTCTTTCTCCCTAGCAACTATTTTGCTGTGGACACAGCCTCTGCTATAGCAATTGCTTTGATGACATTTGGTACCATGTATCCAATGAGTGTCTACAGTGGGAAAGTACTGCTCCAGGTAAGGCAGTGTCACACATCAATGGATTTTGTGGCTTCAGTTTTGTTAAGTGTCCTCATTAAAAAAAAAAGCCTTAAATCTGTTTTAAGCTTGCAGATAGAAAGTGTTCCCATGGGAATTTGTAATGCGCTAGAGGAATGTTAAGAGTAGTGGAAATACGCATCATGAAGTCATAAATTTGTTTATAATGCCATTGGTCTCTTGTGTGGCTAGACCAGACTTAAAAGCTTTCTTATTTAAAACAGGGCCAGTTAATCTTTATATATATTTTTGTCTTTTCTTTTCCTCTTCTTTCTGAAGACAACCCCACCTCATGTGATTGGCCAGTTAGATAAACTTCTTAGAGAGGTAAGTCAGTGTATAATACATAGCACAGTGTTTTATAGCTAATAAGCATTCAGTAATGTGAAGAATTTTTCTGAGTAGTCCAAGAAGATTGCTAAAAATATTTTTTTATATTACTTTTTAACTGCATGTAAAAAATATGAATCTTGCTTTCAAAGATGAATAGTGTCATTTAGGTACCTGGAACAAATCTGTTTAAGTAGTGCAGGCTGTTTTAATTTAAATGTGATCTACCATTGAAGTGGTTTACAAATGTGAGTTGAAGGAGGAAAAGGAGTATTGGCAGCTGTTGAATTACAGCGTATCAGGTTGAGAACATACTGCAGTTTGTCAGCAAAGGTTACTTGAAATAAGTTCTTTAAATATTTTTTTATGGAGTTGGATGTTTAAGAGTAGCAAATATGCAGTAGATAGGCATTAGTGACAGTGACAGTTACAGACATCTGTTCTGTGTATGGAGCTTTTATTCCAGTACTGAAAATTATTTGTTATTCAGTTATCCATAAAAGTACATTTCTAAAGGGATTTGAAACTTCTCATTTATTTTCATATTTGTGGATGTTTGTGTAAAATTAGGTTTCAACTTTGGATGGTGTGTTGGAAGTTCGAAATGAGCATTTCTGGACATTAGGTTTTGGCACTTTGGTGAGTTATGTCTTTATTATCTTTCTCGTCTTTAAAAAAACTTGTCAGATACTACTTTAAAATTGTAATTTAAAGAAAGATATTTCTTTTGAAATATTAGCTAAAAAAAATTTGATGGAGTCAGTACTCAGTCCTTGTATTTTACTGCAAAACTTCTCTTCCCCTGTCCTTTATATTTTTTTAAAGCTTTGTTACTGGTTAGTGTTATTAATATATACTGCAGTTCTGGCTTAAAGCATGCATTTTTCAATTATAAAATTTCTTTTGTATTTTGGCAGTGAAGGAAATCGCGAACAATAGAAAAGATGTTTTTCAAAATGGTGTGTTAGTGTAAATTGTCTAGGAAGAGAAAAGAAGAAAACTCTAACGTAACCCTCCAGGCACCAAAGGTCTACAGTAGACAGTGTTTTCAGCATTTCTAGGGGAGAAGGTAGAACAAAATAGCTACAGTTGTGTACCAATAATTCTGTAAGATGAAAGAAATTAAGGGATATTTTTTGTGATAATGATCTCACAGAACTTGGTTATTCCTAAATTGGTGCAGATATGTTGTGACAGCTGGAAAATTAAGACTCTTAGAATATTTCTTTGCTGATTTCTTCCAGTATGCTACCCTTCTTAAAACAATGAAAAAGGCGGCAGTTCTCACTTTCTGATGTAAAAATAGCTTTCGGTTTACTATTCTGCCACTTATGCCTAAATTTGGCAATGAGGTTTGTCTACACTTTGTTCTTCTTTTGAGCCAATTTTTTCCCCCGTTGTTGGCTTTCCTGCCATCACATGTTGTATTGTATTGTTTGGTTCTAAGACTCGCTTTTCCTGCCTAATGATATGTTCTTAAGAGATCAATGAATTAGGAAAGATGAAAATGTATTCTGTAATAAGGTTCTTCATTTAATCAGTAGTCTCCACTGCAAAAGGTCTTTTTGTAATTCTCTGCAGGATAACTTACCTCTTGAATGAATGTGGGCAATCTTTATTGGAGTAACAATTAACAGCCATCTTATTTTTATCGCCTTCTAGGCTGGATCAGTCCATGTCCGAATTCGGAGAGATGCAAATGAGCAGATGGTACTTGCCCATGTCACTAACAGATTATACACATTGGTCTCTACCTTGACTGTTCAGATTTTCAAAGATGACTGGATCAGACCTACCTTATCATCTGTGCCTATTGCAAACAATATTCTGAACCTTTCGGATCATCACATTATTCCAATGCCATCTTTGAAAGCTGCTGATAATTTGAACCCGGCTACGTCCACTCCAGCTAAGCCCAGCAGCCCACCACCAGAATTTTCTTTTAATACACCAGGCAAAAATGTGAGTCCTGTCATCCTTTTAAATACTCAGACAAAGCCCTATGGATTGGGCTTTAATCATGGATCTTCACCCTACAGCAGTGTACTCAATCAAGGACTTGGAATACCAGGAATGGGAGCAGCTCAAGGATTCAGAACTGGTTTTGCAAATGTCCCAAGCAGATATGGAACAAACACTCGTGGTCAGCCCCGACCATAATAAACACCATTATTTATTGTATTTAAGGGTATTGACTTAATTCTTTTATTACCCAATTTTTATAAACATTTGGAATGTCAGATCATTCTAAATGGCTGGGAACAAGTGCATTGTTCATATTCATGAAGTGGTTAAATAGCTGTTTTTTTCTTCACATCAGCAGTAGCCTTTGTAAAACCACAGGCATTTTCCAGACTTACAATACTTTACAAGTAGATTTTATAGGGTGTCTATTTCTACTCATCTTTTTTATCCACTTTTCTGCATTTATCCAAGAATGTATTGAGATACAGCACAACTCTGTAAGAGAGTAAAATTGTGACCAGGTAGCATTTTTTCTCTGATGAGAATTGCTTGCTGAATGCTGAATAGCTGAGAGAATAGGAAATGGTAGAAATAAGAGTCCCAGTTTTCAGAGATGTTTGATTACTGTATTAAACCATGTTTTAGCCAAGTCCAAATTAGTTTTTGGTTGCAAAAATCCATCAATGTTCATGTTGTGGCCATGGTGAACACAATCTGGCATTTCAGGTTGTAATTAATTTTGTGAGACCATGTTTTTACATTTTTATTGATGCTTTTATAGAAATTCAGATGGTTCAGCAACCACTTTCTAGTTGTAAGTATTCCATTTTCATCTCTGATATTTCTTAATTTTTGGTTTAACTGCAAAATTATTTAGCAATATACTGGGAAATAAAATACTTAAAACTTAAGGTTTTACAAGCACCTCTTTTTTACAATTAACCCTATTTAGGATACAGAACAGATGACTATTGTTTCTGAAGCCAGTATTTCATTTTTGACAATGAAGAGTATTCTATGATTTGATTGTGACTTTGTATTTTCCTCTTTGTATTTTTTCCTGTAGTTTCAGGGGGAAAAGTAATTTATTTATATTCCTGGTTTGTATCCAGAGTCCTGGTCATTGATGGCTGACAGTTCGTAGTCACTGCTGGAGTGTTTAACCTTTGAGGCACACTTGGAACGAGACCACTTAACTTGTCTCTGTTTTTGCATTACTGTTCTACTGTACATTGAGGTGTCCATACTTCTGCAGGGCCTTTCTCAGAGAGCTCTTCCCTCTCATTCTTGTCTGTTCCTTCTCTGCTCTGACAACAGGGAAAGGCTTTTTAGAAATACTTCAATATTTTTCTGTTTTCCTGTACGGTATCTATGTTAAAATTGCTCTTCTGCATATCCTTCTGCATCTCTTGGCCGTGTGGGAATGGGTTGCCCATTCCTATTGTGTCACTTGCAACTCAGGGTGCTATATATTGGCTTCCACTTTGTTCATCTGTGTGCTAAGTCAGTCTCTCCATTTCTCCGAGGTGGTTACACGGAGCTGTAGTATCTCAGGGATTCCAAAGATACTATGTTACCTGAAGATAATGGCTTTGATAAAGAAATTCTTTCTCATGTAGATTGGAGTGGAGAAAACAGCCATCATTAAAATTTTAAAGATCTATGGCCTGTTCTCTGACTGAGGATTTCTTTTTCTGCATCAGAGCAACGCATTCCTCTTTTTTTCTTGTTTTCTCCCCCCTCCGTGACCCGTGTTTCTTGAGCTAGTGCTTGGAGGAGGGAGTCATTCTTGCAAAAGCAAGGTGACGTTCTGCAAGATGGAGATGTATCTTGTGAGGATGTTTTAGGGTAAGGGTAGTGTCCAAACTGCCACTGGGACACTGTCCATGTAAGCTACAAGTAGGGAATCTAGTTCTGTACTTCATTTGCAGCAAGAGTGACAATTTCATTGCTCTGTTAGAAAATGTAATGACCTAGAAAACTTTCATTTAAAGATTTCCATCAACTTGTAATGATTGGCTCTGTTTCTGTGAGGTCAGTATTAAGTCAGTAATCACCTCTGGTTCATTACCCTGTCTTTCTGTGAGTCTATTACATGTGCCATTGCTGCATGGAAATTCACTGAAGTACAGAACACTTGAACAGATTTTCTGTACCTCTTGGGTGCTGAAATAGAGTGCACTTTGTACAGCATCTGCAACACCTTAGAGCCAGCAGAATGTTTACAATATACTACTCGTGTGGCCTGTTTAAGAATTGTTCCTTACTCCAGTTTCATAATCAAACACATGGCCTTTTTCTGATATTTTCAATACATTGTATTATATTGATTGCATGCTTACTTGTTTTCAGTAGAAAATTAAAGCTCCATTTTATAAAAAAATGAAGCTGATCTTTGATTTAAAATGAGAAGGGAGGGTGAGAATCCCAGAGTTCTGAGTGCAATATAATCACATTAACAAAAATATTTTTTGAGTGATTGTTTACAATATATATCAAATGTGCAGATGATAAAGATTCTTTTAGATACTAGAACAGCTTTTTAGCTGCTTTATTGTTATGAATATATTAAGAATATTTGTTAAATCAGCACTGAGCAAAATGTCTCCTTTTATATGAGGAAAATAAAATCAGTGTAATTCTTAAATGACAAGGAAAAAGTGGTAATTTGTGTTCACAATTTTATACTTATCTTCCTTATATATTAAGTGATGCTCTCAGGTGATACATCAATCTCAATGAGCAGGTACGTCAAACTTCAGAACTGTTTTGCTGGGTCTGCTACCACTGTAGACTGGGTCCCTGGAATAATTCTATAGAAAGTGTTTTTGATGCATTTTGTCTTTCTATCCATGTCTGGATATTGTGTTTTATTGTTAGGTGGTCACAATCTAAATGCTTATTTGATATGTGGTGAATAAGAATTGTTAATTTATATGCATCATCATTCCTAATGCTAGGAATGCTGTCCCATCTAGTGAGAAAAGAGGACTGGTACTCGCTGTCATTTCTGTCTGCCTGAGGTTTTGGCATGGTTACTCCCTTGAGTTGTTCCAGCTGGGATTGCACCGGATCATGTCACTTGTAGGGAAATGCATCCAGCTTTAGAGAGTTTGAGGGGCGTATATCATTACTTGGCTTCAGATTCTCGTGAGAAACTGACTTGTCCTGATACAGAAAGAGCCACAGCACCTATTACAAGACAAATTATTACCGTAATATGGTTTTTTTTCAGCTTTACATGTTGAGTGATGGCTCTTGAGTTCATTGTGTTCTGTGTTCCCTTTACCCAGGAAGTAACCACAGACACCTTTGGCATGCAAAGCCAGTGACAGCCTTTTGTAGGTGGTAAATTGATTTTTATTCCCTTCCCCCTGACTGATATGTGACAAATCCTTTTCAAGGAGAGAACCTGTGCAGCGATTCTGCTGATCAGATTAGTTGATCCCTTGCTGCCACCATGCAGCAGGAAAGGAGAAACTATCTGGGGATAGGTTCTTCAACATAAAGCCTCTCTCTGAATTCTGAAGTGATTGTCTGTCCTGTGCTTGTCCAGACTCTATGGATCTGGATATTTAATCATATTCAGTGTTAAAACTAAGAGTAGAAGAGATACCAGTCCTGGTCTTTTCACTTACATTTTTTGTTTTCTGGGCATTTTATCAAATGGTTTTGACTTTGTCCTACGTGCTTTTTTCCCCCCATCTTTGTAGCAATGAGAACCCACCTTGTACCATGTCTTTGCTTTACTGACTGCTTCAGGTTCTTGTGCTTTTGAGAGCTTAGATTCTTGGATTCACATGGTTACTGGGTTGATATAAGTTTTCCTTCCAGCAATTATTTTTTAAATGAGTGATGGATCATATAAATTGCTAAGATTATGACCCTTCCCTCTTTAGGTTGCATCCAGTTAGGAGATGACCCTTTTTTCCTGTACCAAAAAAACCCCCCATCCCAAACCCAAAACACAGGGAGGAAGAAAAAACAAGCCTTTTCATGTTTTCTTCACATTTCAAGAAATATTGAATCATATTACAGCAACCTATATCGCATTTCCTTGGACTGACTAAGCATAACTTGAGAGCTGCATGCTCAGGTAGTAAAAAGTTAGTGACAAAATTGACATGATTTTGTGTACTACATGGTTAAATTATGGTTTCGGCTAAATCTTAATAGAGATTTAAAAAAAAAAACCAGGATTTTCCCAGTTATAACAAGCCTCTGAGCCAACATTTCACAATGAAGCCTGTTTTAAGTTAACTTGGAAATTCTTGAAGAGGCAGAGTAGCAGTCCACACTGCAAATGTGTACTGCATTTTTCAGAGGTCCTGCAAAGCATGAAGTACCGTAAGAGTTCACCAAAATAAATCAGCCGCATGAACTCATCTTTAATATTTCTATATTTTAGCTATTCTGTTACTTTTTTTCACCACTTTGAGCCTTATACTGCTCAAAGTATTCAAACTTCAGAAGATTTAATTTAGCTTTTTAGACTTATTTTCTCATGGGCTGAAGTAGAGGAGAATATGATTGCAAAGAGTTTAAATAGTTTTTATATATTTACACAGATGTACAGTAATACCTGAAAATGAACACATCTGTCCAATTTTTTAGAATTTTCCTTGTATTCTATTTCAGAAGTTGCGTGTAAAATAAACATTTCTCACCAGTGTTAAAGTGATAGGAAGACACAAAATGCTTTTGTTTCATCTTGAGCAACCAAAATCAGATTGAGTTTAATTTTCAGGCTATCCTGTAATAGTGAAATTTTACAAATTTCCGTTGCTGTAAGTACATATTTCTGTTACAACTTTATAATATGGACTTAAATATTGTCTTAGGCTCCAAATGTTTGCTTTAGGAAAATAGTAAAATAGAGGCCAAATCTGACAAGTCTATAACTCCATGGCTTGTCTCCTTTTGAAATCTCTTTGCTCAGGATAGAACTTTGTGGAGAATAAGTTTGGAGCAGTGAACTGCTGACTTGTACTCTCTCAGTTCATCTTTTACCAGCTTGATATTTAAATTTTTTTCTTAAAATGATCTCATCCTTTCCTCACCAGTGGAAACAGTAATTCTGTCAGTAGCTTTTGAATGCTGTTTTTCTGGTTCCATTGATCTCATTCCAGGCTTTCTTTTTGCCAGTGTTACACTAAATTTATTGAATAATTCCAGTACGGATTGTAAAAGCACAGGGTTGTTTAATTGGTATCTTTTTGGTGCCTAAACTTGTCGTCTTGCTTCCAACATTTTATTTTTGATAGCACTTTGCCTTTAAAATTGTATTTAGATAAACTGTAGTTTCTAAAGTGATCCCTTTCCTAGTATGATTATTTCTGTTGTCGTCTGTATTAAAAACAGGTGGGTGGTGTTTTGGAGGTTTTCGGGTCAAATTGCGAATGATTTTCACGTGACTGAATGGTATGGACTGGGGCATTGCTCCCACACACCACCTGATCTTCTGTTTGTATCTCCTGTGTTGCAGTCAGAGCACATGGATATCCCCACATACCTTCCTCTTAGCATCACCCCCCACCACCCTTCTGCATCAAAAAGTATCCAACAAATGACAGGGACAAAACTGAATCTGGGTTATTGCTCTGTTTTCTGGTGGTCAGCTGTCTGCAGAGAAGAACCCTTGCAGCCATATTTGTAGGGGAAGGAGGAGAGAGGGACCAGAGAGGATTAAAAATCACATCTGTGTGTCAGGAGTTCTAGCAGTTCATTTCAGCATGAAGTGGTTTAGTTCAACCCAAAGTAGCAGTCTATTTTAGCGTGTCTTGCCTCCTTTGATAACATGGCATAAATTTCCATTGCTGAACACTGCAAAAGTTGGTCACACCTTGTAAAAACTGTATCATACAATTATGTCATGAGGCATTCCCTCCTGGGATCATAATATGTGACAAAAGACAATGATAATAATCTGGAAAAAATTTGGGGCTTTTTTTTTATTCAGAGATAAGACATGGAAAGATCAAAGTCTTTCCAGGCTGAACTAGTTCTTATTTAATGGTATCTTATTTGGCAACATGGACCATTGGGCCAGGAACAGCTGAACAAATAATCAGTCTAGCAAGAGCTATCATATTTTTCTTCACCTTGGCACTCTCCAATCAAATAGCAAATGTGAAGGTGGGCAAACAGTATTGTGAGTGCAGTACAATTTGTTGATGTTATGTGTGTCACAGGTTGAGATATTCCAGTACAAACACTTGCAAGATTTTGTTGAGATTGTCGATAGTGGCTTTGTCAAGGTTTTCTTCTGTGTCCTCCATGGTATGCCATACTGCAGGAAAAGGGGATGGAATCAGATGCAGGACTGGAACCCCTATAAAAAGGAAAGAAGAAATTTGGAGAAGAAATATTGGAGAAGCTCTGTTAAGTCAACTGATACATCACCATTTATTAATAGAGTCAGGTAACTCCTCGATAAGCTTGCTTTATAGGGTGTGTCACTGCAGCTTCCTTTTATCTTCTCTTGTTTTGATGCTTGTGACCGCATTCCATCATTAGTGTGCTGTGTAAAATTGCCTCCTTCCTTTCCTTTGAATACTTTTCCCTCCTTTTTTTTAAGGCACATGCACTTACTTGTTGGTTTTTGTTTTGCTTTTTTTTTTTTTTTTTTTTAAGATTCTTTGCATTGTGTATTTAGGAGCTGCAGAAGGACAGAGAAATCACTGCAGCTCCTCAAACTGAAAACTGATTACCATGTTTTTGTGGAAGTGTTAAGACTTGAGTATTTTTGAAGCATTTTTTCAGTTCTCTCCATAAATGGTAAAATAGGGTGTCTTATTTTTACTCTGTAAAACTGAACCAGTGTTATCCTTAGATAAAGGAACTTCCACTTGAAAGGACTGTTTCACTGCATAGATATATATGTGTATGTCTGTGTGTGTGTATGTATATATATATATATTTATATATGTACATCAAACCACATATACATACTCCAACTTTTAGGTAAAAGAGGAATTAAATCAGTCTTCTGCTTCCTGATTGATTTTGGGAAGGAGCATTGTTTTTTTCTACAGCCTCTTCCCTGTTTTACTGCTTTTTCTCTGTGATTTTTCAGCTGCATACCCCTAAGGAATCCATATTTTTCATTAGGTGTTACGTTTTTAGAAAAGGTTTTGAGGTGTAGTCATTGTTTTCCCCCATCAGCTTCTCCTGTGTAGGATTTTTTATATCCCTGGATATGCATGTGATGGCTGTGTCGGATTTGTTGGACCTGGGCCCGGCTTTGATGTGAAAAATGGAAGATTTGTGGAGCTGAAGGGCCCTTGAGCAAGAGAGAGTAAGCACAGCTCAGTGAAGAGAGCGCTCACTTAGAAGTGGATGGGTGCAGCTGCCCTTGTGCCTGCTTCCAGAGCTCTGTGCACATTTTACATTACTCACTAATTAACAGAGCATAAGCAATGGTAAAATCAGGGGCTGGATATGAAGATACCTTCCTCCTTTCCTAGGGAGACACCCTCTTCACAGTCAACTACTGTTGCATTCCTTTTTAGTTAACCCTTCTCTAGCAATGTGACTTTTGTAGTCCTTGCTGTACTGCAGAAAACTTCAGTCAGAAGAGTTCTCTCATTTACTAGGCTTATTTGGCCCACCTTAGTTTTGAAGGTGCTCTGCTGAGTGGACCAGGGTCACTTAACTTTTCTGCAGACAGAAATTTCCATTATCTCTGTACCATTGAAGCTCCAGCAAATGATGATGGGTATGTTTTATTGCTGCTTTTGTTCAGGTTTATTTTTCAAAGTTGTGAAGTTGGATTCAGAAGCTTCAAGTTGGGGCAAATAAGCTTGAAAAACAGGATGATATGCACTTGCTCATTCACTAAATGATGCATTTATTACTGAACATATACTTCAAAATATGAGAATTGCTGGTACCTCTTAATAGAAATGGAATGTGGTCATCTTCAACCAAGCCTCGATGTAAAGTACTCCGGAAATACTGACTTTCAACACGGTGATTCTTCAGCAGATTCATGTTGTGTAGCTCTTGCTCTGTAATGCACAATGAAAGTGATTACTACAATTTTTGCACAATGAGGCATGTTAGCACATTTGAATTATTTTTCCTCTCATATGGAAGCTTTTGCCGTCAAAGAAGAAAAAGGCAGTGGTGACTTTTGCATTTGTTTAGTACTTAGAAGACCTCAAGATTGGCACTATTACCATAATTTTACAGAAGTGAGAAATAAAACAGAAGTGAAGTGGTTCCCAAGAGTCACAGAGTAACAATCAGAATAGAATAGTAGAATCTGTTTTGTTGCTTCCAAATGTCTGGGAGTTTCCTCAGTTGTTTTATTCATTAAATAACAATGTCTTAATATAGGTTTAAGATGAAACAAATTTAACATTTACAATATTAAATATTATTGTAAAGCAGAAAATTAATCTAAAAATATAATTTACAGGCCTTAATACATTCAGAAACTACACACTAGGTCTTGAAATTCATCCAAAGCCTGTATCCTTCTGCTTACCAATTGCTTGAAGCCTCTGAAACCATCGAAAAGTATTTGGAAAATAACTGGGAAAGACTGGGTTTGGTGCACCAATTAAATCCAGAAGTACAAACAGGTCCTGGAGAAGAAAGAATCTTTAGTACAGAATGCTTTACTACAACACCAGCAGCAGCAATGAAATCTCTTGATTCCTGTATGGGTCATGAGCAGGTTTTCGCTAGCTCTGGCCAAAGATCTGGCTTTTCTGTTGTGGTGCCTAAGGAGAATTCACTAGCAGAACTGGATTCCAATCTGATATATTTTGCTGTCTTTCCAAGGAGGCAAAAAATAGGCTATTTCTCTGTTCCTCAGGCTGAAGCAGACTGCTTAGCTTAGATTGCAATTTGTGTGTTATATCTCTTTAAAAGAAAAACTACAGTAGGTGGGGAGAAAGAAGAGGAAATTACTTCTTCCCCTGAGAACAACGAAGTCTGTCAAGGGAAAGACATTTTATGAGTCACAAGAAGCAGTGGCAGAAGAGAAGTGCCTCAGCAGTAAACAGGGAAAGTAGAAAGGAACAGACAACCAGAATGTTAGTAGGAATCAAAGGGAAACAGAGCTTGCTGTAGCTTAGTACTGAGCTAGGGGAGATTTGTTCATAGGTCAATACATTTCATGCTCTTTCCTTATCGCTTTGAATTATCTTTTCCTGAAGAAGGTGGCTATCCTAGTTTACATTCTAATAAATTTCTGTATTTTGATTTTTCTGTGACTCCGCCTCATACTTGTATGCAGCAGGTTCTAGTCACCTGAAAAGCACTTGCCAATTCTTTATCATATTTCATAATATTTCCAGAAACCTCCCTCTTCCTTTAACTTTAGTGGGATCATGGTTTCCTGAGAATTTGGCCAATTACCTACTAATTAAATATTTTTTAAAATGCCATTTACTATTATTCATTAAGGAGGTGAAAGCCACTTACTATACCCTGCAGCTGGTTTGTGGTTGTTGAACCAGGTGGGTGGGGAGTAGATAGCATTTTTTGAGCTAAGTGTTGAGATCCATAGAGGGAATCGGAAGGGGACCACCGGACAAAGGCTTCTTCACCATCAAAAAAAATTAGCTGAAGTGAAAGATCTGGTCTCGACGCTGAGCTGGCCTGTTGGAGGAAGTTAAAACAACTGATTCTGGCCAGAACATTAAATAAAGGGCAAATACTGTAGTCATATAAACAACATTAGTAAGGGGTTTTTCAAGGTCTGCTATGCAAATGTTCCTTTGGCTGCTGTTACGGTGTAACAGTGGTATTAATCAGTCAAGGCATTGTTATTTATCTAACACAGTGACACGTTCTCCATTCTCGTATCATTCTGGTTCTGGATAAAAGTTTCATTTCTGATTTTAGAGGACATGAGCTGACTGTTGAGACAGGTCTGCAAAACCAGGTAGCAGCAACATTACCTCAGATAATGAGGACACATGTCAGTAACAGCACCTGATGGGAGTGCTAATATTATTATTTGATTGCACCACAGGGATTAATATAATTGCTACAGCTGTGCATCAGTGGAGGTGAATGATGCATTTGTCAACCAATTTGATGGTTCTTTGAGACTTTGTTCACGGGAACTTGCAATCACTGAGGCAACTTTACCCAAAACCAAAGCAAAGGGAATGGGTAGATATGCCCTTCCCTTTCAACAGCCAAAAATATAACAGCACTAAAGCCTGAGAATACATATGATAAATGTATTTAAGGTCACTAAAAAGACATTTGTATGACATTTCTTCCCAATGTGAAAGGAGTCTACTACTGAAGCCTTGTTTGAACTGTCAGTATTTCCTAATCATCTACAATATGGCGAATCCCAGACTGGCTCCATTAAATGAACAGTTTTGGGAACTGTGGTCTTGACAGTTACTATAAATATTTTAACCCCTCTATGAATCAAGACTACTTCAAGTAAAATTGCGTGATGTGGTTAAAAAGGTGGGGACTCTGGCGCGGCAGTCATGTCCTGTATGGGCTACAACTCTCAAGCAGCTGGAGCTGATCCAATATAAACACCAGTGGAAAACTTCTGTAAAATGTCGCTCATGCAGGCAAGATGATATTGATTTTGTTACAGTGATATTGATTTCTCTAATGGCAATGGTTTGCTGCCTTTTGTCCTTTGCATGTGACACAGCTCTGTGGACAGCAGTCATTTTGCATTACATTCTGCAGGAAACTACATCAATGTCATTTGAGTTTTAGAAAGTAGCATTTGTGTTATTATTACTATTACTGCTTAATACATTTTAATAATGTAGAGAGATATCTTTGCCCATTAATTTTAAACTTACTCTATAACTGGAGAAGCATCAAGATAAAAATCACAGCTTCAAGTCAAAGTATAAATAGATTTGGCTGAAAACATAACCAAGTCTGTTGTGCTACCATAAGCAGAGCAAAAACATCATAGCTATGTATTAAGCAGATGAATCCCAAAGTATATTTTGTTAACAGACTGTACAAATGGTAGCCTGTGCAAAGTAATTAATTGCCTTTTTGTCAAATGCTGTCATCTTCAGTGATAAAACAGTTTTCATTGTAAAATGACGTATTAGTAGTGAGCCAGTCTTTAAAACCAGTGTGCAGGTTGTTTCATTAATAATCACCAGGCAAGTTTATTATAAATGAAGCTTCTGAATGAAAGCATATGTATTACAGGAGTGTTTTGTTTTGGGACTAAAAATATTGTCATTTTCTTAATCTTCTCATTCTTAAATATTTGCATGTCAGAAGGCACCAAACCACTTTCTGGAAACTACTGTTGACATGTAATCTTAATACCTGAGCTGAGTGTACTCCTGACACTTTATAAAGTGTCTCTCACATTTGAGAGACCTTTTCCTGTGAAAGATCTGTAAGCGTTATGAGAATTATTTTTCTGTAAAGAGAGAATACTGAACCAGTAGATGGCACTCGTGAATCCATAATCCTACAAATTTGTAATCCTACACAGTTTTACAGTCTGTAGGCTCAACAGATTTTTGTGCCTAGCAATTGCAGCCCTTTGAAGCAGATTTTTGTAGCATTGGTAACACACACTGATAATATTATACTTCTTTCAGAAATAAACCATTCAAATTGATAAGAGAAAATAAGAAGAAAAACTTGAAATCCTTAGGGATGGGGGGACTTGAGTGTAATTCTTCTGCACAACAATTAGTTCATCTGTGTCCCAAAGCAGAACACCACTGAGAGATTTTTGCAGGATTCAGAATGCACCTCTAAAAAATTTCTGCAGGATTCAGAACGCAACAAAAATCTCTGCAGGATTCAGAGCTTTGTCAATGACCCTAAATGTTACTGGATATGATAGGAACTTCTGAGTATGGTTCTGTGCCTTTTAGATAGAAAGTAGCATTATATCTTTCCAAATCTATGAAACATCTATTATTCATGTATCATTTGTTATTTTTATATAGTATATGTTTATGTAGATAACTTTTAGATATCCACCCTTTTAATAAGAAATTTTAATGTGATAATGTACTTTAGAGCACTAGATAGTGATCTCTGTTTGTTCTTGAAGTCAATGGGAGATTTTATTACAGGCACAGCAATCAGAGAACCCAGCATGCAGGCTATGGAAAAGAATGTGGAAATGCCCTGAGGCCTGTTGCTGTTGGAAAAGCAAATGAAAATGAAACAAAAAAACTACCTTGATTAACTGAAGCTTGTTATCCAGGGCGCGTGCCAGCTCCAATATCATAGCACAAGGCACAGCTGAATCTGTTGCTCCTACGAACACTCTGTCCTGCCATTGTTGTCCAAAGAATTTTGAGTCGTAGTGGCAAGCAAGTACTAGATGGCGTTTTGCAGAGGGGTCAAGAGTGCTGATAATATTTGAAAATGTTTGATATCCATATGGTGTGTATCTCTGAAATGTATCTTCTTCAATTTCCCAACCAGCCTTTAATATGTGAAGGCGATGTTTGATGTGCTGCAATTATGAAAAACAATAATTAATATTTCTTTTTTCAGAAAGATGTTGCAGCCAAATTGTCATTATCTAATTAATAGTGTCTCTTAAGCTTATTTCTGTAAGTTCATGGTATTTTAAGGGATAAACTTTATAGCAAAAAATGTAATGTCACTGTATAACTTTACTACCTGACCCTTTGACTGACTCATTTACTTTTTATTTCTTCCTTTTGACCCTTGTCTTTGGAGTGTGAAGGTGTTTTGAATGGTTGCCAATTACTATGACACATTAAGATCTTGATCTCAGAAGTTTTCAGGGGAGTGTCTTTTTCAGGTCTAACTAGACCAGATTTGATGTTAACATCTTCAAATCTTTACTCAGATGTGCTCTTAATGTAAAAGTCAGAATTGGCTGCAGAGATCTTGGTGTGGCTGTTTAGACAATTACCACACAGATGCCACAGCAGTATAGGAAAAAAAAAAAAAAGCTGGTTGGTTTGTTGGTGCAAGGTGGCTGGGCTTTTTAGCTTCTGTGAGAAATCTGCCTTTCAAGTGACATAAATTGTTTAAAAGGCCAAACAATAGATTCCTTTAAATTAAAGAAAGAATTAAACATTTCAGAACAGTTTTAAAATGAAATTCTGTAAATGTTGCACATATAAAGATAAGAATTAAGACAATCTATAAAAGAAATCAGTCACTTTAGCTATCTTCCTACCTGAAGACAATACCTCTAACACCCTCAGCTATACTTCAACCAGAGTTCTGGCTAACTCATATTAGAGGGACATCTCTGTTTCTCTGTTGAGCAACTTATTTTTATGTGTCCCTAGAGTGCTTCTTCAAGGCAGATTCCTCTCTCCTTAAGTAAACATTAGGAAAAGCCTCTGAGGAGAAAACAGACTTTGAAAACTTGTTCTGCTCTTAGTGAAGCCAGTAGGAATATTGCCATAGATTTTAGTGCTAGAACAAACTTCCACTTTGTTTGTGGTCACCCTCTGAAAGCTTTTACAGCATTGTATGGTCTATCAGCTATCAGTGGGCAGAGTAAAGGATGTCTGTTAAGGATTAAGGGGACTATATAAGCCTGGATGGAGTTCCCAGTAGCCTTTTCCCTTAAAGAGTCTGATGCTTTCTGTGTCTCAACAAAGAAGTGTCATTCATTTCAAGCTCCATTATTGTGTTTTGGCAACAGGGGACTCTTTCTTCTTTGGTGGGGGTCTAATTTAATACATGCTGTTACCTTGTAACAGGATGATCCTATTTTGAACATGATCTGTGGTTTTCTAGCCTAGGCTCAGCTGATTTTTTTGTTTTTCTTCCTTTTCCCCCTTTCATTTGGCTGCCTTCCAGACTAAAGAAACCGCAAAACTAAATCTATAGAGACATGCGCACGCACACACACGAAGCATAAAAAGCCTGCATTTTTCCAGTCTACCAATTGCATAGGGGCAAATAAATTCATTGTAGTTAGGGCTGTCTTAGAGCAGCTGAGTAACTGCCCGAAGGGCAGATGAAGGCTAGTGAGATGCTGTGAATGTCTTCTAGCAAACTTAGCTGTACCATTGTCTGTCTCCCGCTTGGCTAATGTAATCCAGAGGCAGCATGGACACTGTCCTGAAGCTGCCCACGCTGCAAGTGCAGAGCAGAGGTGCTGACAGGGCAGCAACCCAGTTGTGTGGTCATTTCTTGCTGCTCAAAGACAATGTGCTGGAGTCTTTAGTGCCCTGGGGCCAGCTGCAGTCAGGGTTTGTTAGCCCAGCATTAGGACACTGCTGTGCTTGGCCCAGCAGAGCTGGAGTGGTTTGTGGACCAGGGCTGCACTTTGTTGTGCTCACCATTTCATCTGCCTGCCCCTTTGGGCCCCTCTGATCCCCTGTTGTGTTGATACACCCATCTGAAGCAGCATTCCAGGGCACTGTAACAGCACAGGACAGGGCATCTCCAAAAAAAAGTGTGTGGTGGGGTGTCTTTATTTCCTCCCATGCATGGTTTTGGGTTTGAACCAGTGACCAAAAACCTGCTCATGTGAGGGAAAGGACAACCATTGTGTTGTATTTTGGGTCCCAAACCTGAGCCAAGCTTTTTAATTTAAAACACAAATTTTGAAAAGAAGATTTCTTTTCCATCATGCTAGGCAGCCCTGGGAAATAATGTCAGCTAATGTGCAAGCTGTGTCATGTAGGCACTATGCAGTCTAGACTTGAACAATGATAGAGTTCATCCTACTGAATGAAAGGAATGTGACTGTCACTTTATTGGGATTGTCTCTTTAGTGGCGGTCACCAAGGGCATGACCAGAAAATAAACAGATATTCTTAGAGGTTTTCAGGAAGTGTTGTCTTACCTGTCGCACAATGTAATTTCCTGGTGATCCCGGGTATCTTTCTATCAGGATAGGGCGCAAATCATTCTCCCACATTTCAGTAATATCTGTGTTGGCCACAACTTTTTGAATAGCATCCGAACCTAAAATTCTTGGTTGGTGAGAATACTGTAGAACATAGAGAGAAGAAAGACTGCTGTAACTACTACCAGAACTTTTTAACCATAGTTTTCTTCAGAAGTACAATAAATGTGACATATTATGCTACTTTGATTTTTACTCCCAACAAAAAGTAATTTTAAAAAACCCTTTTCACTCGGAAATTATTTGCTTCTATATCATTCATTTCCATGGAAAATGTGCTAATATTGAAAGTATGGGAAAAAATTTTACCAACCAGCTAGCTGTAAAACCTCAACCCATGAATGGGTTCTCTGTTTCCTAATATCTTAATTCTACATGTCAGGTCTGCAACCATGCCACCTTCAGCTGAGGTTTCTATTGAGACAAACACCAGAGGCTTTGTTTCTAGTCGTAATAGTATTTAGCTTTATGCTGTGTCTGTGTTATAAGATGCAGTACTGCAAAGAAATGCATAAGACACCTCATTCCCAGAGGGAGTAAAGCTGTGTCATTGTGGCCTCTCCCCACAGCGTGTGTTTGAGTGTGACTGCACAGAATGCTGTGGCACATTTGGGGCTAGCTGGGGCATTCACCAGCTTGGTGACACATGGGTTAACCTCAGAGCCGACAGCTTGTCTCCTGTGACAACCGCTAGTACTTGAGCTACCTCCCAAGTGACTTCCTTTCTGTTGCCCAAGTGCAGGCCTTTGGGGCTGTATCAGGTGACCCAGAGCGCCTGAGACATCCTTATGCAGCTGGCAAATGCACATCTTTGATGTGCAAGAGCCCTGTAGTGCTCTGGAGTGGTAGCTGAATGCCAGGTGGGATTCCCACGGACACCTCAAATGCCCCTTTATGCACCAGGTTTGAACCTATCCAGACTCTAGCAATTGTCTTCTCAGAAACTTCCTGAGCCACTACTGTTTTTATAGATTCCTATTTCAACTGCTATCATAGGATGCTCCTATCATACCCATTCTTCATTTATATCATAGGGCCTTCCCTCTATTCCTGTCTTTCTCCTAATGAAAAATACTGCTGTTAATTTGTTCTTTTATCAGAAATGCCTCACATGATTGATCAGACTTGCAGTCTTTCAGTGTACCTTGTCTATGTCATCCTTTTTGAGATGAGCAAAAGGAGAGAAACTGGAACATGAGCACACCATAGTTTATACTGTAGAACAATTTTTATTTTATATTTTTATTTTATGCTTTTTTAAAAAATCTTATTTTTATTCTATTTTGTATTTTTTATTTTATTCTTTTCCTTTCTTCAAACTGTTTAACAGCTGAGTTGCTTTTGGGCTGCTCCTGCATGAAACTGACTTTTTCATAGATATCTGTAGTCTAACCCCATCATTGTATGTGTTAAAAAACAGTAATTCCCCCTCATTTTCCACTCTCTCATGTGTGTCATTTTACACGACTGAAATAACATCTAAAACCCATTACTTGGCCAGAATGTGAACTGACCTCAAGAATCAGGTATCTTACTACCTGTTATCTTATTACCCTAGGTGTTGAATATTGTTAAAAAGTGGGGGTTGCCACACTATTGGGCTTCTTTTCTGCTCTGTTTGTGTTTGTACAAGCAAGTATGAGCACAAGTATTTTCTAGACTTCACTGTAAACATTTCATTTTACCCCTCTCTTGTTTCCTAGCTGTTTATCTCCGTGTGAACATCTCCTCTAATTCTACTTGAATTTACTAGTGAAATTAAGGAGAGGGGTGACAGAAAGATACTGAATATCATTGTGCCAATTTTAATAGTGTTTAAAGCTGAATTTTAAGACTATAAGGACACCAAAATTTAGGATGGGCTGTTAACATTTTTAACGCTAGCAAATTTAGACATAGATTAAAGGAAAATTGCATTTCATTTGATATAAAGATGAACTTCTGAAAGTTTGGAAATTGTACCGTGGAAGTTGCAAAACGGTCTTTTGAAATACTAGAAGTTTAATATGGTGGAACTTAGACCAGTGTAGAAGAGGCACAGACAAGAGAAAATGTTGTCAGGGAGCTGTTCAGTTTAGGAGGAGCAGGCTGTAAGGGCAGAGAGAAAAGATACAGCTATGTACTTCAGAAGAGTGTAGGAGGACAATTCAATTAAGAAAGTTCAGAAAATATGTCTGTGGTTGAATAAGTGAAGAGCATGCCTGGTAATTGGGGTCATTGAATCACTTTGCAAAGAAACACTATTAAAGTACAAATGCATGAAAATGCTTCAGAAGAGAGGAATCAATTCCCACTTCTAATAATGGAGATATCTTCAAATTTGGGAAGTGAGAAGAATTACAAAAGTGGTTATGAAATAAAAGAGAAGCAAAATAAGATTTGTAAGTGACTCATTCTTTACAGTGTTGGTCAATCCCTACTTTGCCACAACAGGGAGGCAGAACAATGTATTTATGACAGGGTTGTCACTACACCTGTTGTACTAAGCTGTATAAAACTGAGAGACTTCCAAGTTCTACAAGCCCAGGCTTACCTGTAGGACTTTGAATTTCTGGCTCACACATCCTTCCAGGGAGAAAGAACAAAATTTGTTGAAGGACGAGAATTTGATGAGAAAGAAGAAGTTGTTCTTGCTTACTGTGTACACAGGCGAAGGAGTTCAGATGTGATGGTTCTGTGGTTGGATGACAGTACTGACAGCACTGGCGAGGAGATTGGCTGGTCTGAATGGAACCAGCTAAGGAATGAAGTGCTGGGGCTCAAGGGGGCTGGAAGAAGGAGCACTGTGGCTACATGGTTGTTCACTGACTAGTGTGACTAAAGATTTAGCCCCACATGTATGTATCTATTATATATGTGCATATATACGTATTATGTGTAATACAGATGTATTATGTTACAGATATGTAGTCTATACATGAGCTATATATATTATATAGTGAGCTATGCATATATATATATATGTGTATCTATGTATGTATTGTAAGATACAATTAATAGAACAGAATGACAGAGTATCTTATTAACAAACAAACAAACAACCCAACATTTCCCTGAATGGGGAGTGAATAAAATCAAGGAGAAAGAGAATGACTAAGGGGAAGTGAGTGTAAAGGTGTGAGGGAAGATTCATTTTACCAGTTTGCCCTGGACTCTGATCTATTGGTGAAGAGAATGGTGCACGGGATTAGTGGAATTCAGTTGCTTCTTGCTGAACTTTGAGTTCAGCTCTTCCACAAACACTTGGGGAAGGGCTCTAGAAGTATATTTTCCATTTGGAAATACCTGAAATATTTAGTCGAATGTGATTTGCAGGTTTATGCTCTCCTACGTTTCACGTGGTTTAGTTCTTTATTAAGAAAACTATGTTAATGTTTCATAATGGACCACTAAGAGTTGCTACATAGAGAAATCTGTGGTTTAAGGCTTACCACTGTTTAATTAAACCTTGTCTCGAGATTCCTTTTTTCACTAGTTCACACAGTACTTCAAATTAGACACAATACAGTATGGGTCTACAACACATTAGAACATTATATCCCTTCAAAACAATTTTGTACCGGCTATCAGCACAATGCTTACTTGTTTTTCCTAGATATGTGTACATACATCACTGCTGGAAGAACTATTTGTCTTCTCAAACTAAGTCACTGTCCTCTGACTCACCATAATCACAATGGAAGTTGGAGTGCAATAGAATGTTATATGGAATGTAATTTCAGATTTTGATCCGTCTTGTCCTTGTTTGGGTTTCCCCTTAATTTGCTAGCTGCCCCTGGCAAAGCTTATCGCTCTTGCTGCCCAGTACCAGGGGGTGACAGACAAACGTGTGAAGATCTGTTCTCTGCAGCCACCAAGCTGGGGCTAAGAGGGAAGCCATGTCATCCACCCTCACCTGCGGGACCGCGCCAAGGGTGACCCCAGCCCCAGTTCACGTTGGCGGCCAGGACAGGAGGATGAGGCTGTCCCCCCGCCCAGCCGCTGACCCCTGCCCGCCGGGAAGGCGCTCCCCCCTCCACCAAACCAGAGGCGAGAAGCGCCTGGGAAAGGCAAACGCGACCCACCTTCTCCAGGGTCCACTGTGCTCCGGCGTCCCGCCCGGGCACCAGGGGCAGGCAGGCGGCGAGGCACAGCGCCCCGAGCAGCCGGGCAGCGACCCCCGCCATCCCTTCCCTCCGCCTCGCCGAGTCCCGGGGGTGCAAAGGAGAGAGCCGGAGCTGTGCCGGCGGAGGTGGAGGCGGAGGGAGGGAGGGAGGGAGGGAGGGAAGGAGGGAGGAGGCTGCCGCAGGAGCGGCGCTGGCTGCTGGAGCCGCAGCCCTGCCAGCCTCTCTCGCAGCCCGTGCTCCCTCCGAGCGGAGCCCGGTCCCCGGCAGCGCGTCAGCAGTGCCAAGGGCTGCCTGCCGCCCCCAGCCCCCTCCCCGCCCCCTCCTCCCCGAGGCCGGAGGGGCGGCGCAGGCACTGCGCGCTCCCACCGCGGGGAAAGCCCGGAGGCNGGGGGTGACAGACAAACGTGTGAAGATCTGTTCTCTGCAGCCACCAAGCTGGGGCTAAGAGGGAAGCCATGTCATCCACCCTCACCTGCGGGACCGCGCCAAGGGTGACCCCAGCCCCAGTTCACGTTGGCGGCCAGGACAGGAGGATGAGGCTGTCCCCCCGCCCAGCCGCTGACCCCTGCCCGCCGGGAAGGCGCTCCCCCCTCCACCAAACCAGAGGCGAGAAGCGCCTGGGAAAGGCAAACGCGACCCACCTTCTCCAGGGTCCACTGTGCTCCGGCGTCCCGCCCGGGCACCAGGGGCAGGCAGGCGGCGAGGCACAGCGCCCCGAGCAGCCGGGCAGCGACCCCCGCCATCCCTTCCCTCCGCCTCGCCGAGTCCCGGGGGTGCAAAGGAGAGAGCCGGAGCTGTGCCGGCGGAGGTGGAGGCGGAGGGAGGGAGGGAGGGAGGGAGGGAAGGAGGGAGGAGGCTGCCGCAGGAGCGGCGCTGGCTGCTGGAGCCGCAGCCCTGCCAGCCTCTCTCGCAGCCCGTGCTCCCTCCGAGCGGAGCCCGGTCCCCGGCAGCGCGTCAGCAGTGCCAAGGGCTGCCTGCCGCCCCCAGCCCCCTCCCCGCCCCCTCCTCCCCGAGGCCGGAGGGGCGGCGCAGGCACTCGTGATTCCCACCGTGGGAAAAGCCTGGAGCCTGCGGTTTTGCCCTGAAAGCCGGTTTTGTGTTCCGAGGGGCAGCTCCGGAATGGGCCGCGGCTCGGTGGCCCCGCGTGATCCCAGCGCGTTCGGGCACCGGTGGGAGCTGCGGGCGCTGGAATGAGGGAGGGCTCTGCGGCGGCCCGGGCTCTCCTGCTGGGAACCGGCCGGGGTCAGTGCTCGTGGCTGATGGAAGCTCGGAAGGGGTATTCGGGACGGGTGTGACAGCTAACACCTACACAATTGCAAAGAGGTTTAATTGATTATTTTCTAAGTTCTTCTTTTGATCTTTTTTAGGCCTAAAACAACAACAATGCTTGCTAAAATGAAAATCCACTCTTCAGGCATTTTAAACTCTGTAATTATACTATCAGCTAACAATTAAGCAAAATCTCTGGTGAGAGGGTATTTTGCAGCACACCAATTAAAATTATTAAACCAAAGATACACCTTTCTGAGCTCACGTTCTCTTCTTTACGTTGACATCACCGTTCTTGCTCTAGGATGTTGTAGAAAACACCTGACTATTCTTCATCACAGATGCTCCATTTATACTCTCTGATTTTTGTATATTTCTTAAAGTTCAGGCTTACTGTCATAACAAATTAAAAGAAAAAAAAATAATAAAGGAGGGAAGCAGCAGGATTAATCATTTTGCTGCTCTTCAGCCTTGTACTGGAAAGCCACATTCTAGCAACTACAGCTTTGCAAGTATTCAAAGTGTCCACAAGGGTGATGTTAAAGAAATGGAGCAATTTTGTGATTTGCAGATTGTTGACCCAGATTTCACAGATTTCCTGGAAAAGCTGGTGGATCTCCCATCCAGAATACAGACGGCATCTCTGGTGGTGATAGCTTCACTACAGATGCAGCAACCTTCTAGTTGATACTCAGAATGTGGCTGTATCCAATTTTTTCATGCGTGGGATAACAAAGAGTTAATTTAAATTGGTGCCTTTTTTTTTTTTTTCCAGTCATGAAAGTCCACACATTGCTTTGTTAGGAAATTGTTCCAAATTCACAGCCAAGTCACCAGTTAATTGGGAGAAATGGGCAATCCTTTGATTACCAAGAAAAATCAGCATGGTTGACAGATTTTTAGACAAAAGCCCCAGTATGTCAGCGATCAAGTCATGGGAAATTAGTCTAAATCCAACTACCAAAATGATGGTGATCCCAACAGAACTACACAACGGAAAAAAAATCTGTTGCCCCTCCATGAGATTTCCTGTGGTTGTCTATATAATCCAGATGCTGGACAGAATTTCTGGGTGATGTGCCAGGGTTCTCATACAATTTAGTAGAAAAGAAAACAAATACAATAGCTACAGGAGAAATCTGACAAGAATATAAGCTTCAGTTAGAACTAGCTAACACTGCTTTTCCCTAAAGCATTGTGGTTGCTCTGGGGGTCACAATTATTTAATAGATTACAAATTTGGCAAGTGTAAAGTCAGATTAAAGCAGTGTTAATATTATCTACATGGGAAACACACATAAAAATATAAATGCTGGACCAGATGTGCAGAGAGATTAAACGGGATTTTTAAAAGCATTACTTTCAAAATTTTGAGTGGAGATGTCCCCCCTCATAACTACCCCAGAAAGTTCTATGTCTATAAAGAAGACTAAGGGGAAAAAAAAAAATCCATGTAAGAGAAATCAGAAGACTTCACAGCTGAAAATAGAATTATGTTACTATTAAAAAAAATAATAAGCACACTTTAAAAAAAATTATCAAAGGTGATGGACATTCTGTTTTTCCAGAGATTTATAAAGGAAAGAATGTATTATTTAGTCCTGCTCCATAATTGAAAATGTGTCAACAAATTGCACGGACGTCAGCTGTTCTATTATATACATTTAAAATAGTTTGATTATTACTCTGAAAAATCAAATAGAGGCAATCAGATGTCATCTGGGGGTGGGGGGGGAAAGGGGTAGTTTATTTGAAGGAAAGCATAGACAATCTGTGACAGTATGATCTGTACATCGTCCTTTCCTGTGCCCAGGAAGTGACAGTTGGTGTGACAGTGCCATCTACTGAAGTCCCGATGGACAGTCGATGGAGGCACCGCTGTCAAAAACCATTCCTTCTGCTGTCCCTTCAACATATCAGCATTTCAGCCAAACCACCCCTTGGAAGCTGAGGCTGTGTGCTCCGTCATTGCCTTAGCTATTAACTCTGGAGGAACGCACTGCCCAGTGCTGCGGATTTAATGCACGCCAGTTTTCTCCAGAAGGGGAACTCCTTGCACTGTTACAAACACAATTTTAATGCTCGGCTCTTCCTACTGGCAGGCCCTTGGCAGGGAAAGCAGAGGAAGTGTGATTTGCTGTGGTTGGAATCCACACAATGAAAAGTAATTTTCAAGACCAGGTTGGATGGGGCTCAGAGTAACCCAGTCTAGTGGAAGGTGTCCCTGCCCATGGCAGGGGGTTGGAACTTGATGGTCTTTGAGGTCCCTTGCAACCCAAACCACTCTATGATTCTGTAATTTTGAGACTGAGCTATGGCTGATTTTCCAACAGCAGTAAGGCAGCAGACACAGTCTGAGATTTCCAGTGTTCAGCAGCCTGGCTGCGGCAGACTCAGAGATCCATAGGGAGGATTTCCAGCCCAGAGGGAAAGGGTGGTGAGGCTGAAGTTCAAAGAGCAGCACAAGGGCCTGCAGGTGCCCAGTGCTCACGTGCATCTTGTGGGCTTGAGCTGCTGCTATTCATCCCAGTTAACTCATCACCACTGATCTCTGTGGAGTTTGGAACATCCTTTATCAGGCTGTGGAAGCACCCCATTCAGTGATTCAGGTTTAAGAGACTCTGTTCCCAATGGGCTGATGCTTTCACAGACAAAGCTTTAACAAGTGAGATGTGTGAAATGTGTTAGGTTAACCCTAAACACTTCTTTAGGGAAGTAATTTTATTTCAGAGCTGATAGTTGATACAGTAGAATTATATATATATGATACGAATGAGGCTACCCATATAGCAGATGAAAGGATCTGTGAAGTCATTCCTTAAACTAGTGGGGGGGGTAAGTGAATTCTAAAAGTCAATTACCTATAGCTTATAACACAAATATGTATTCTGTTTAATTAAAAAAAAAGTTTAAAATACGTGTTTATACCAAGGTAAATTTTGATTCCATGTTTTTTAAGTCTATACTAAACTCTTCACTGCTTTGTTGGAGGTGGATTTTGGGACAAAGTTCAGCTAAGGGCGCAAACCAAGATGATGAGGTAATTCAGAGACATACCCACATTTCAGGATTTCATCCAAACCAAACCTGAACTCCTAACTTTTTTCAGTTCCCTTATGGGAGATGTTGAGTTGAGAGAGTGAGAGAGAAAAGAGACAATGAAGTGAAAAAAAGAGAAAAAAGGAAAAGAAAAGCATTTCTATGTTTTGTGCATAGAGATACTACTTCCTCTTTTTACAAACATTTGTTGCAGATCTTGCAGATCCTAAATGGGGGCCTTTGCTATGCAACACCAGCATCAAAAGCAGTGAAAAATAATCATGGCAGCATATGCTTATGGAATTTCTAAGGCAAATGCACCAGTAGAGTCTCCCAAGACATTGCCTTGAATATGAAAACATTCAAAATATTAGATTGGTAAATAGAAATGAATATATTTTGTATAAATTTTCAGATACAAAATACCCAAATTCTAGCAGTATTATTTTCAAACTGGAAAAACTTGATGCATTTTTAGAGTTATAAATCAGTTCTAAATGCAGTTTGTTTATACAGACCTTGTGGTCCATACAGAATGAAAACCAGTTTTTTGTTTATAAAAGCAAATAAATACAATGAAAGTTATCTGTTTCCTGGAATCTTGTAGATGTAAGAGAGAGTGATTTGTAAAGCACAGCTGGATTCAGTGGGGAAAGCTGAGCTGTGAAAACAAGCTGACCATCTGAGGGAATGATGTGGGCTCAGAAAAAAAATCAAGACCATTGATGAAATCCACAGGAAATCACTAATTATGGTAGTCATAAAAATAACAAACCAGAATTCTTGCCCTGTCAGTTACTGCAGCCAGGGCTAATGCTGTCATGATGCTACAGTCACACAGAGTCAGCTGTGCACATGCACAGATGTTTGTGCTGCTCCATACATAGATGCTGAATGCAGACCTGCTTTCAAACATGTCTTTACACAGAGATCTTTACAAACAGAACAGGGTTTGGATCCTTCAGGAATATTTGTTTAATAGAAAGCAACACCAAACAAATACTCACAGCAATTTGGTTTATTTTGGTTGATGCGGTCCTGTATTCTGTAATGAATGATTGTAGCTAATCCATCTTCTGTTTTCATTTATGAAAAAGCAGCTATCGCAGCTTAGGGCAGCAAATTAAATGGCACCAACCCTATTGGATGGTGTAAAGCTAAGCTTCTTTACAAAGAAATAAAATCATTGCCCAGTGACTGTGGTAATACCTAATATCCATCTGGTGTTGTCCATAAAGAGTTATTTTTAGGGCTGCTACTCAAAATGTGAGAAGCTTACTGCACTTTAAGTACAGTAGAGTATGATTCCTTGCTGTGCTCAGCATCAGAAATCATGTTTACGGAGGCAGGCTCTGTGTTTACAGTGGTGGTGTGTGGGAGTCCCACTTTAGAGGGAAAAGGAAACGAAGATTGCTCAGTTATCTGGTGCAGAGCTTTGGCAAGAACATCATCTATTCATGGAATAGCCTTCATTAAAAAGTCCCAGGGTGGTTTTTGGCATTCAAAACCAGTTAAAAGCAGAATCAACCATTAACTGCTACATTTTTAGTTTAAAGTACTTCCAGATTTTGACAAGAAATTGCAGGCTAATTATTTTTCAAATAAAATGGCACCAGTCAGAGCAGAGAGCTGTTTACACTCTCTACCAGCTACACTGTGTAAAGGTCTGATGCAAAATAGGGTGAAGAAAGCGGAAAGACTCCCGTCAGCTTCAGTGGGTTTTGGGCCAGGCCTCAGGAGCACAAGACGAAGGAAATGAGAAATGTACGTTACAAACAGAGCTATAAATGACAGGGCACTAATCTGCTTCTCCATCTGTGTCTCACTGAGCTGAGGATTAGAAGGCCTTGAATTTGACAGTTTGCCTTTTCAACGTGTTTTCGATCTGGTATGTAACTTAAACTTCAGCAACTTCCTATGGTAGTGCATATTATTTTAAGACTTGTACACAGAAATTGAATCCAAATTCAAGAAGGAAGATTATGGGTTGTCTCTTAACAGGGAGCTTTTGGGCTGGAGGGAGGTTACAGATGCAGTTTTGCCTTGCACCAGCTCACTGTTTTTGCTAAGTATCTTGCATGCAGAGATTTGCCGCTGATGCCAGGAGTGGGTGGCATCATTAACGCAGGGCAGAAGATGGGATTTGGGTGAATCACAGTAATAGAAGGGGGGGGGGGGGGCTGGAACGCAGTAAGAGACAGCCAGAGTCATGTCGGCAAGCGTCTGGAGAACTTCTGAGTTCTTGCTGAGCTGCACGCACATTCGTGAGGGCTACCGGGAGGAGCACGGGGACCCTGAAGGCCATTTCCAGCTCCCAGGTCAGCGCGGCCACTGAAAGACCAGCGCGATGCTGTGACACACTAGGTCAAGTATTTCCTGTGCAGCGATGGAAGGCCTGCCTGGCCCAAGGGACATCCCCCTGGGGCTGCGCCACCCCGGTCCCGGCAAGATGAACCGGGAGCGACGCGGATGGAGAGATGGGCTGTGGCTGCCCCGGCCGGGCGGAGGGGTCGGGAAGGCGCGGGGCGCGCCCCGAGGTACCGCGGGCAGGGCGGGGGTCTGCCCAAAGCCGCGGCCGGCGCTGACACCGCAGCCAGCGGTGTAAGCTGGCGCGGACCCAGGGTATGGCACGGCTGGAAAAGAGAAACCAGGGCGGCAGCAGGGCGGCAGCGGGGCGGCAGCTGCAGCACGGAGCGCAGGGCCCCGCAGCCAGAGCTGCAGTCCCGCTGTAGCGGTTCGGGGCAGCGCCCGCCACGGCCAAGGAAAACTAACGGAAACTCTTTAGGGGAGTCCTGCGCGTGCGCCGCCGCGCGCGCCGAGCCCCCCCGCCCGCGCGGGGCACGCCGGGGCTCGTGGTTCAGCCGGGCCANGCACCACCGCGCCGTGGAAGGGCGGGGGCGGACTCGGAAAGTTCCTGCCGTGGCGGCGGGAGCGGCCGGCGAGCCCGGCACGGGCCGTGCCCCGGGGGAGCACCCGCCGTCCTCGCGGGGGGAAAGCGCCGCGGCGGCAGCTCCGCCCTGGGTGCCCCGGGGTGGGGGTGACGGGCCAAGGCCACATCATCTCCGGAGATGGTGCCGGCGGGGGCGGGTCGCGCAGCGGGGATTTAAACCTGGGAGGAACGGACGGGACGGGCCGGGCGGCTTCCAGCGCCAGCCCGGACGGGGCTGCGTGACCCGCGGCAGGCAGGACGCGTCCCGCCGGTCCCGCCCGCGATCCGTGGCGGGCAGCTGCCGTCCCTCCCGGCGGGAGCAGCCCCCGCGGGGATAAGAATTGCGAGTGCAGCCGCTTGGAGCGGGGTTCGGCGTCCGCATTTCGCTTCGCAGCGGGACGGAAGGGCGGGTTAAGTGCCAGGGGCTGGAGAAGCTGCCCGAGAGCCGCTTGCTTTGGGGGCAGCAGGAACGGGAGGGACCGCGCTTCGGGGCGAGAGCGGGCTGCGAGCTGCGAGCTGGGAAAGGGGTCAGAGGGGCTCCCTTCATAGCCCCTCTGCCTCTGCTTTTTGAGGTGGAGGGTTTTCTTTGCATGAATAAAAATGCAGACTTGTAGACTGCATGTAAATTTCAACATATGCTTATTTTATTTGATGTTCGGAAGAACTCTGTCCTCACTACAAAGTGAGCAGTTTCTGTCGCTTTCCTTTCATAGAAAGATCCATTCTTTCCTACCAAGTAGCAAAAATTAACTTCTTCAAAGGCTTGCATGTAAATACACATGATATAAAAAAGCTTTGTCAATGCAAATGCATCATGTTTTTGGTAAATATAATTAACATTCTAATTAGGCAGCTGTGGGTGAACTTTGACAGTGTGTTTTCACTGTGTAAATTAAAATTGCTTAGTAGACTCATTAATTTCTTCACCTCATAAGGCTTTTCTGTTCTCTCTTATGTTGGTTAGGCAATGTTTTTTGTAATTCAGATCCACCCCTAAGGCTTCATATTTGCTGTTTCTGATATCTATGAGAGGTGAGGGAGAGAAAAGCAGTAGGTAGAAAACAAGTCATCAAGTAAATTTGAAGGCACTGTGAAGCTGCTTTCTTGAAAAAGGTGCTTAAATGTTACTGTTGCTGCCTTTACTCTTTCTATTTGTTACTTTCATCTGTATCATGTTTAGTGTGTTCTTTAAGGCAGAAGTTTCTTTTCAGGTGTCATTGCTAAATGTCTACTAAGTCTCGCACGTTTGAAGACAAGAGTTTCAGGAGGTATCAATTGGTTCTCTCTTCCAGAGCCCCTGTTAGGAATTTTTATCACAGTACTAAGAGCTTATTTTCCTTCCAGTACTGCAATTTGTGTACCTCTCTTTCTTTATCTACCTTTCAGAATGCAATGGCAGTGGGGTTTTGAGCTGTTACACTGGTAAATACCAGGAGGGCATAGTCTGTTAAATGGACTGTTTTAGCAATTCTCAGCCTTTTTTGTGGGAAGGACAGCTTCTACTGTGTGCAGTAAACTGTGGCATCTCTCATCTGAAATTTCCTGAGCAGTCCTCTTTCTGAGACTTTATTTTTTTTGTATATAAGGGAAGGAAAAAATACGTGAGCTTACTGATTTTGGTATCCTGTATGGATCAGTGCTCCTTAAAGATTGTTAGCAATACATACTATCTATGTATTTGGGCCACTTTTGCATTCATGGAAAACTTTTCCTGTGGCAGAAGTTGCATGGGGAATCTAGAAATTCTTTTCAAACATTTCAATTGCTCATGAAATGCTTGAAATATTGAATCAGGTAGCATAGCATCTTGTAACAAGTATCCTGAGCCTGTGCTCATGCAATTGTTTATTTTCAAAGGTTGTAGCAGATTTGCTTTTTTAATCTGATGTGTGAGCATTAAATGATTTTTTTTCCAAAGGAAGCGATGCTCAGTTGTATGCTCTGCATATCTTCCTATAGTTAGAGTTTGTGCAAGATGTTCTTCAGTTTTCATGGATAACAGTATTTTAAACAGTATCCTGAGTACATGCTGCTGCATAGAGTTTGCGTTTTTATCTTGTATTTTTTTTTATGTTTCAATGCATTTAATGAATTTCCTCCCCTACCCACCAGCTTCTCAATATAGATGTACAGAGCAGAGCTGTGTTCTACCGCTCCCTCCCTCTACCTTTTTTTAGTTTTTTCCTCTTAAGTGCTAAGTGCTTTGCTCTGCTAAACTACCATTAATTAGAAGTTGTGGTAACATACTGGTCAGTGCTAGATCTGATTTTTCTTGTGTATCATGCAGTGGGCAAGCAGGTAAGTTTAGCTTACAAATACAGAATGCTACTGAAGTAACACATTCGAGTAAAAGGAGTTGGTGATGCTGCTGTTTCAAAGTAGAGTGGTTATGATGTGGGTATGCGACTTTATGCATTTCATGTGAAATAACAACTTTATCTTTTCCCCTACAGGCAGAGTACAATGTTTCAAAATGCTGGAGATTATCTGGGTGAAGCTAGAGATTACATTTAATGTGATTGTGTCTTCAACCATTCTGTTCCTCCATTTCACAAGCTAAAATATTTTCTAAAAATGAAATCAGATATCTTCATTGATCTTCAAATTCACTGCATCCTGTGAATTCAGAGAAGACTTTCTAAAGGAGGAATAGATACATCACATATGTGGACTTCTGCTATTGCTCAAGGATACCCTTTTTTTTGTCAAAGACTATCTGCATGAAGATGAGTCTACATTTAAGATACCGCCTGTATAATTAGGTGAACGAGGATACTTTTGATGAATTACCAGCATCTACTTCCGTCTGTTTCTCCAGCTTTTGTTTTTTAATAAAAATGAAGGACAAGTATAAAGCAGCAGAGCTGATGTGGTTCTGTGAGGTCTTTATGTAAGCCTCAGTGTCTGGATGTGGTGCTAAAGGACAGGCAATCTGCTTTTGATCAGCTGATTGTAACTACAGAAAGAGAACCTTTAATTTAAAGTAACTTGTAGCTGTAATTATTTTACTCTTTGGCTTGCACCAAATGAAAGGGAAATTTATATTTTACTGGTCAGAAGCATTTTACTGAACTAAGAAAGGGAAACTTATATTATTCTTGTTTTCATTTCAAACCAAGAACTGATAACGTATTTTTCTTAGAATTTGACTACTAGGGAGATCTCGGCAGAGTAAAGCAAGTCAGATGTCAGCAAACGACTCTTCTCCCCCATCCTTACAGAAGTTTTCCCCACCTACGTGTCATGCTGCTGCACCACAGACCCCAACTTTGTCTTCAAGTCCCCAGTCGGGGCTCTCCAGTCGCCTCTCCAATGGCAGTTTCAGTACCCAGAGCCTCACCAACTCCCGAGGCTCTATGCATGGGATCTCCTTCCTTCTGCAGATTGGTCTCACTCGGGAGACTGTCACCATTGAAGCTCAGGACCTGTCCCTCTCTGCTGTTAAAGACCTCGTGTGCTCAATAGTTTACCAGAAGGTATGGTATGATGGCACCATGTTCTGCTGATGGCAGCAGTTGTTTGCTAACAGGCTGTTTAGTAATAGCAACTGAGATAGGCCAGGGAATTTGGTACAGTGACAAAGATCCATGTTAGGTCTTTGCAGTTATGCAAAAAAAATTTTGGTAACTCTCAAGAGAGAAGCTTTGAGTTCAAAAGGAGTAAACCCTTCTCTTACTCTTTTGCTTGTAAAATCTAGTAAAAGAAGATGTAGTTGTAAATTTTCTGAAGGAATGCCTTTTCACGATGTGGACAGTTTTTTCCTTTCAGCAATTGTCACTGATACCTTAGGTTTTTGCTCACTTATGTTTACGACTGTTGGGAAATATTCTTGTATCTGTATAGCTACCCATAGTGAAAGGACCAGTTGTGGCTGCAGACATGCATTGCAGGGCTCCAGACATGTGTGATACTAGCTTTTCTTTTGTTTCTAGTTAATAATTAGACACTAAATAGCTAATAATGTCCTAGTGCTGTTTTTCCATATAAGGAATACATGTGCTACTGTTTATATAGAGGACTAGTATCAGTATGATTTTTGTTAAGAAAGGGGTGACTGAGAAATAAAAGAACCCTAGCGTACTTTTCTGTTATGTATTGGCTATCCTGTTGCAAATTCTGTCTCACTAGGAAGAAAATAACACTGATCTTCCTGGTTTTGCATCCAGATTTTATCTTTATTTAGGTTAGGAAGGTTAGATCCTAGTAAGCAACCTGAAAAGAAGTTAACCGTATTTGATAAAATAAGAAATAACTGCTCTTTTCCCTCAAGGTCAGGTGTGGGTGAGAGGGAGGGAGTTGAAGGTGGGTTATTTTGTAGGGAATTATCTCCATGTCTGTCATTGTTGTGATTGGTATGTATTGTTGGTTAGTTTTACTATATGATTCTTTTTCATCCAATAGCCTGAAAAACATAAGCACATTATGTTATTTGCTTATGCTTGTGTATGTTTTTTCCCCATCTCATAACTTATTGCATTTTTCATATTTTTACAAACTAGTTGTCAAGCAAGCCAATTTCTTATAACTTCTAAAGTGTAGTTCAGCATGTTAGTTCTTTTCTGAAGAGATGAGTTATTTGGGTCAACTTTTTTTTTCATGTACCATGCATGTTAGGTGTACCTTTACGCAGCCATTTTAGGGGCTGTGTTTTCTTTCTATATCAGTTCCTTCTCTTTACATCTGCATATTTCCTGTCTTCTGTCTTAAAAGAAGGATGAAAACAAGTACATTCACACTTTATTTTTCTTTTTTTCCTTTTTCTTTTTTTGGCAGGCTCAGCTAAAAGTTTAGCTTGAGGCCGTCTTGTAGCTCAAACTTCTTTTGTACTGAGCCTAATCTACTGCAAAACTGTTGAGGATTTCATGATCAGTTTTTCTCTTTTGTCTGGCTTTGCCGCAGTTTATGCTCTCCGGCAGCTGATGCTACCAGTAAGTGACTGCTCAGTGAAAACTTGTTTGCAGGCAGCAGACTGATCAGGAAACAACCTCATGTGTGGTGGATTCATCTTTCATAAGTAGTTTTGCAGCTAGTGCACGAGCGGCAGTATTCTCCCTGTACTCTCTATTTGACGGCAATACATCCTGCCTTGACTTTTTTTCTCTTAGATCTGGTGACTGTTGCAAGACTCTTAAATATGTATTAGTATATATGTAATGTAAAAATACTGAACTACATTCTCTTTAGTCATGAGAATGGCTGCTTGTTTTTTCCAGTTGAAAGCTTTGAAGCTACTGTATGCTGTTGAGATTCAACAGTGTCAAACCTTTGCTTTGGGTGAGGCTTTTATTCAGAGCGCTTTCCACCTAGAAAATTTGTCTCTAACCTGGGACACTCTGGTATTCCACAGCCCTCTTAAACTGTATTGTCTTGACTGCAGGATACTGTGTGGTTTGTTCTTGTGATAGTTCTGTACTTAACAGTATCTACGTACCTTTGCATTTCCTTAATGAAAAAGGAGAAATATCTTTTTTTTTTTTAACTTGGAATAATAATTTATAGCTTTTCTCCTCATTTGAGTGTTATCTTTACTAGAGTTAAATGGATATTTCCTTACTTCAAAGTCACATTTCAGGCTGTATACCTCTATGTAATCTGGAACAAAACAAAACTTTGAGGAGTCCTTCTTCACTTACTTTTGGAGCTTGAACCACCTGCCTAACTGTATTTGAGGCTACAATTACAGTATCAAAAATGTTGGTTAGGACTCTGCTTTTCTGTGTTTTCTGCTTCAGGCACTGGTGTTCAGGGTAGCTCGTTCAGGTTTTGCAGAAGGGTAATTAGAAGCAGCATCAGCAGAACTGAAACTAAAGAGGCATGTGTCTGCAAGGAGAGCAAGATGAGTAATACAAATATTTGGTGTGTCTCTTAGCTCTATTACAGATGTTCTAAACATCAGGAGATGTTTTTTTCTTTTCAAGTGTTTTTCTTTGGTTTTTTTTCAAGTTTAAAGTTAAGTTTGGGGGGCATTCTGTTAGGGTTATTGTGTACTGGAATGCTTAATAGAAGTCCTCAGAAAACCCAAACTTTAGACTTTATAGGGATGCTTCAAAAAACTTCTTGCTTATGGACTCCAGCACATTCATGCTCTTCTCTGTTCATTCCTTATCCAGGTTTCTGTGTGTTAAAGTATCAGACATACAGTAGTTCTCAGGGGCAATCTGAAGAGGAGCCTAAGCATGGACACATATGACTGCTGGAACAGAGGGAGAGTGTTTAGAAACAGAAAAAGTTGTAGCAGGTAGACAGTGTGTGTCCTTGCACAATGATCAGATATTACAGAAGCAAGTTCTTAATCCTGTTCTGTGTTGGAATACTCTTTCTTCATTCCACACATGAGAGGGCACAAAGTAGAACAAAGGGATTACTGATTTAAAACCAGAAACTCACATGTGGTGATGTTCCATTGCCTGCAAACTGAGAATTATGTAGGACAGTATATAATAGATGCTGTATTCTAGCTTACTTAATTTTAGTCTGGTTAATAGCTGTAAATGAAAAACATTTGATTACTGTAGTATCACTTGTGTAGTATCAGTACGTGCAAGATTTGTTGTAACATTTTCAGTAAACTTATGAACATTTACTTTCGTGTTTCTGGAACTTTTCCATCTTCTTTGGTCCACAGACCTGTCCTTCATTGTTTTCACTTTCAGTCATAGTCAGCATTCTCCTTCTTTATATATATTTCCTCTGGTGGCTTTGTTACATTTTGCTCTGAAATAGACCAATTGCTCCCCTGCCTTAGAGTGTTTGGCTGAAATTCTCATGATCCTTTAACCCTTGCATTCTTTTTGATTGAGTACTGATACAGTACTTACCTGTGCAATCTGTTTCTTACTCTTTCCCACCTAGTTTTTCCAGCTGACTGAACCCCCCCCAAAGTCACCATTTAGCAAAATCAAAGGGATATTTCTTATGTACTGATTAGGTTCCTCTTCTGTATTTTCATCTCATTAGAAGGATCATATTGCAATCCATCCGTATTACAAATGGATCTCTACAACTCTTGCAGTGACAACTTAATTGAATGTAATAAATAAGTAACAGTACTGCAACCAGCATTCTGGGTTTTTCTCCAGGTTAAGATTGTAATTGTTCATGGTATTTATTTTTGAAAGAATCTAAAATGAATGCACATCATCTCTTCTGTTCATCAGATGTGCTCGAATCTATTTACCCCCTACCGCTCTGCCTTCTTGACTTGTCAACTGTTTGCTTCATGTGAACTAAGTAATGCAGAGACTTAGCAAGAGTTGAGGCGTGAGAAGCAAACATCCTTGTGAGAAGGTGGGAGCTGGGGAGTTGCTGGGGCTACAGAGGTGTTATATGTGGGGCAGATTAGCATTTCTAGCATGGTAATAGGTTTGTGTGCTGGAAAACCTAGCCAAGCAGTAGTCCAAGTATGTCTGTACTGAGGCATCTGGTGAGGGAAAGATCTCCTGCAACACATTTGAAGCTAATTGTCTGTGTGATAATGTGATTTGGCACATGATTCTAAAGAGTGGGAGTGCTGGGTAGGGATGCAGAATAATAGAATGGATGATTTCAGTGAACGAAGAGACTTTCCAATGGTGTTTTGGACCATTAGACTTTGGAATTAACTTTCAGTGGTTTGAAGCATTTGTTTTGAGTTATGACGGGTCATGAGATATTGGACCTTGAAACAATATCCGCCTACACTTTTCCCTAGTGTGAATTTTTGGCCACTAGTCCAGAACTTTGTAAAGTAACTCCTGGAACTTGAAGTAAAGGGATTTTTCAGTTGCTGCCAAGACAGAAAGAAGCCTCAGTTGTGTTTTGCTCAGTGATACTGACTGCTGTATGTTGGTTGATTTCTTCTGGACAAAAAGGATGGTGCAATGCACTCTCAGTTAAAGCTAGATATGCTGTAATACTTACAGTATGAGCATTCTAGATAACACCGATGATTTTTTTTTTTTTTTTTTTTTTCCTCAGTGTAACTGCAATAATGCACTCATTGTGTTACTTGTGCTAGTACCACCCAAGTATTAAGAATTGCATATATTCTTGATGTACACCAATATCGTCCATTTACCAGAGATTAATTTTGGCACAGTCTAGTGCATGCGTAGACATCCCATAATTGATTTCCTGTAGCTAGATGCTCTTTTGGAGCTGTTAACACTGGGAACAGTCATCTCTTTGCTTTTAGGAAATTTAGTAATACTAGGATTAGCAGTTTATATGTCCTGAGTAACTCTGCAGATACTTTAGGTATTTATGCAAGAAAGTAATAGCTGTATAATCCCATAAGATAAAACAGGCTTAAAAAAATTCTGCTTTGAGTTTTGTTTTCAAGTTTACATTATGAGCTCTTAACACTTCAAAGGAACTGGATAATGTTCTTCCTTAACGGCTTCATGTAATTGAGCATAAGGAAAGCTGTAAAAGCTGTTCTTTGCTGCAGTACAATAAGGAAGAATTTGGTAGTGTACAACTTGAACACAGTTCAACTATTGAACATAGTTTAAGCTTTGCGTAAAAATTCGTTCAACGATACCACTTGAAATAAAACCCCTGTTAATTGATGAGGTTATTCTTGGCCAGCAGTCTGCACACAGCCTTCTGGCCAAGGTGCTAGCAAGGAATGCTGTATTCCCGAATGGACTGGAGAGCGGAAGAGAGAGCGGAGCGCCGCACTCCTGTAAGAAGCCAAGCTGCTAGCTTGGAGCTGATTGCTCCCCCCAGCGAGGCCCGGCCAAGTGCCTTAGACGGGGTACCTGCAGCTCATCAGAGCTGGCCGTGCCAAGGGCAGTGAGCCAGCACTTCCACGGCTTGGGTGCACAGGGCTGGAGTGGGGGCAGAGAAGAGGAATCTGAGCCAGAGTGTGTGGAAAGGAGTTGGGAGGCAGATATCTTCCCGGTAGAGTCTGTTCTTTTGTAGCTGGGAACTTTTTTTTTGGTGGGGGAGGGAGGGAAATGTGTTAGGAAGAAGCAGGGTTTGTTCATCTAACTTGAAAAGTTTTGTTAGGGATGATTGAATCTGGAAGCTGCTGCAGCTCTGTCCTTATGTGCAGGCATGGACAGCAAGACTGACTGTGTATTCCTGATAGGCACTAGTATTTGGATACAGGTGTGCAACACATACATGAACACCCACAGATCCAAACAGATCAACAGTGTGTCTGTCTGTGAGTGCTCACATGAACACAAACAGCACCAGTGGTCTCATACTGTACCCTTCTCTGGTGGTTCAGGGTGAAGGTCCGGTAGTGCAGGAAAAAGCCACACTGACACATACCCACTCACTCCGCAATAAAAAACGTAGCAACAACAACAAAAGGGTATGTCTCCAGGAGCTGGCCTTGAGCACTCTGCCCAGTAGCAGCTGCTGGATCTTGGTCATTCCATTTGCTGACACCTGGATATTCAAACTCTTGATTTCACTTACCCTGACCTTGCCAGTCACTGACATTACAGGGTCCTCTTTCTCTGGTTGGTGGGACTCAGACCCCACCCCATATACACACACGGGCTCAGAATGAGAGCAAATCATCCAGGAAAACAGCTAGAAATTTGATTTAATGGAAATAGAGGACAGGTGGTGCTGATCAGGCACAGGGCATGATCAGACAATTGTTCTGACCAAACCCTGTTTACAGGTGACCAGCCTCTTTTATCTGCTTATCCTTTTGTTTTTCCCACGTTTATTCCTCCCTGAATCATCTCTTTCCTTGCCTTTGTTTCCTTTCATAAACATTCCATAGGTACTGTACAATCCTAATTTCCCAGTATATTGTAATCTGTACCATACCATTGGACAGCAGCCTCTCTCAGCCCAAAAGGTGTTCTAGTGTTGACTTGCCTGATCCGTGTATGTGTGGAAACTGGGTCTAAGGATGTCCTGGGAGAGCCCTGGAAGGGTCTGGACAGGGTATCCTTTCCTCGAGGTTCTTGAGTTCCCATCTGCCCTTCTTTCTTTGTGCTCCCCTGGCTTGTGGAGACGGGTTTTGGTGGGCTCATGGCTCCTGTGAAGGGCCTGGGAGGACCTGGGCAGGCAGGGTGTTGTGTGGGCTGCCCCACCTGCATTGTTCCTCTGTGCTGCTTTGTGGATGTGCAGCCAAGCACCTAACAGGCAGGACAGGTAAAGGAGCTGTTGCAAGGTTCCTCAACTGCCTGTCCCTCTGATGGATTCAGGAAAACCTCTTAGCAGCTGAAGCTCAGTATTACCAATGAACAGGCTACCTCTGTTCTCATGCTTTTAATCTTTGGGATTATTATTTCAGAAATGGAGATCAGGTGTGCACAATGCCTAGAAATACATGTCCTGGTGAAGTCTTGTCTCATACTGTAGAAACTGTATACAGAATCTGTGTTCAGTGATTAAATTCTTGTACTCAGTACTAGTGTAGATTATGCTCTTGTTAGTCCTGGGCTTTTGATTCTGCATCTTAGTCTAGAAGCCACTGATAAAGCTCAAACTTGTAAACAGAAGAATTACCTTTTAAGGAGGTTAAATGTTACAGTTACAAGACCAGACGATTTTTCATAGTAATTTCTTCTATGTGTATATGTTTTTGTATTGGAAGAAGAGGGCAGTAAATCATGCCATGACAATGTGAGAAGCATTCATGATACCCAGCTTAAAAGGTCAATTTAATTAATGTAGAACCAAATGAGGGTGTTGATGTCAACAGTTCTAACCATCTGCAATAGACGATTTTGCTTTGTTAACAGTACTTTTACTCTGTAGAAATTAATTTTGCCTCTGTGTGGAATTTATTTGAAAACCAAAATCTTAATTATAGGCAATACAGTATTATTTACAAACTTTGGAATTAATGTTGGTGCTGCTTTCTAAGGAACATAATGTCTCATATTTTCAGTGATTACACTTGCTGTCACAAAGAGGACTCAAGTGTTCATTTGTAACTTTAGTTTATTGTGTCAGGCGGTGCTTTTTAGTAATGAAAATTAATGTAGTATGTTTAAAACATTTTAATAAATCCAAGATTTGTATATGAGAGTGGGTCAATGGTGCATAGGCAGAATATATTTGGTCATAGCAATGAAGATAAGTGCTGCTTGGCATGTGACCTCTGGTTACTGAGGTGGGGGATTATGTGCAGGGATGTTCTGGCAGCTGCATGACAGGGTTATGGTCTTAAAGAGTGGAAAAAAAAAGAGAACTGAAGATATATCTTTATCAAAAGAAGGAGACTTAAATCTGTGAAGTATTGTAGAGGTTTCTTTAAAATCTGTGGTGTGTGGGTGGTTTTGTGAACTTAATACAAAGAGGCAATAGTTCATGCTGATTCCTTGAGTCATGAGTTGTCCCTCCTGGCAGCTGAAATTAATATTGGCATTAATAAAAAGTGTCATGTGTATCTGCAGACAGATATATATTGTTGTAATATTGATTTTATATCCCTGTTGTTAGAATTAAGTTCTTCAGCAGCATGATACAATTGATAGAAGTTATCTTAACAGTGTATATAGTATCAAGGAAGAAAACCTCACAGCACTTATTTTAATAATGTAAGTATGACTTGTTTTCTTGTCAGTCAGTGCACAGTGGGATTTTGGGTTAGAGCTTAAAGTAGGTTTATGAAGTGTTTTAGGTATGAAGAACTGTCAGTTTGCTTGGAAGAATTACTAATGTGCTGTATCTCTGCGTGTTTTGAATATGAATTCAAGTCCTGTGCATGCTTGCAGAGATACTGAGACACATATTTGTGCAGCACAGCTAATTCTCAAGCGTTATATTTTCTTTCATATTACAAATGGTCTTTGGGCAATTGAAAAAATGTAATTTTCAGATTATTCATAGACGTTTCCTATTTATCAAGATGAATCAGCAGGTGACTATACTGAAATATAGCATGATAAGACAAGAATTCTTGCAGGTAGTTCCAGATGATCTAAGGGATCTTAGGCAATAGCATTTTATTGTATAAAGGTTTAAGAAGTATCTGGTTTAGGGGAATGTAGTACTGCTGTAATCTCTGTACCATCATGGCTACTGTACGGAGTACAAGAGAGTTTCAAGTTTATGTAGGAAACCTGGGAGTGAGTTGAGAGACAGAGGAAGCAGCTGGCTGCTTTGGCATCAGCCCAGTAAATCATTTTCTTGGTGTTGTGGACTAAATATCTACTGGTGTCATTATAAATTTGTCAACTCTGTCTTTTGCATTTGCAAGGGATAAATTGCACAAATTCTGCCTCTCTTTGTGACTGTCCAAGGTAGATAGTACACGTTCTGGAGCGTGGACTTCGTCAGTATTATGTATCATGTAATTGTGTAGTGTGTACACACCAAAATAGAGAAGACCAACTCGATATTTCAGATAAAATTGCTGCTGTAAAGAGGACTTTATTTTTTCTCTGAAGAGAGTGAAAAAACAATGGGTATGATGGATACTTATAATTATGTTTTTGATTAGGTAGAACAAATCTTTGATTACTTAAGGACAATGAATATGTCACAAGCTTCATGCAGTTTAGATCCTGTTACTTTTACTGACTGTAACATGTAAATTACTAAGCTGTTAACTCATTAATTGGAAGTTTAGCCTGAGCTTTTCCATATTTTTCCCCCTCATTCTTCCTGTTTTATTCTGTGCGTGTTCCCGCCTCAAGTTTGAATTCCTCAAGTTTGAATTTAAACCAAAAGGTCAAAGGAGCTGCTTGAGTGGTACTCTTTCCTCTCCAGGGTCTGTTCCTGCTCTTTTCCCCCATGAACTGTTTACTTTTAAGCTTTTAATTTTAAGAAGTTTTCCTTTTAAGATGTTTTACTCACACTTGACAATATTTTGAAGAGTAGGGAAAACACAGAATGAGAAAGCTTTTTTTCAGTGAAGTGCCTATGGAAAAGTGGCATGCTATTTAGTGTGTCTATTTCCTGTATGGATTTTCAGTATTAACTTCTGTCCTTGTGGGGATTTGAATTTTCCTTTTCACAGAATCACAGAAAAGGGGTAAGGTTTGAAAGGACCACTGGAGGTCATAGAGTTCAACTTGCCTGGTGAAACAGTGTCCTCTGGAGCATGTTACTCAGGATTTCTCGTATCTATAGATCTAAACTGTTGTGGAACGATGGAGACATCTTGTAGACATGGAGCCTCTTACTGGCTTGCTCCTCAAGAAAAGTGTGGTGGGTGCTGCTGGAGTCTCTCAAGCTAAATACCTGCCTGACCAGAATACCTGTGAAATAAAGGTTATAGGTGGTGGTATCCAAGTTAAAGGCCTGCATTGGCTTTCACTTGCCAGACTAGATTATGCATGTCTGAGAGATTAAAAACCCAAAGAAACAAAAACCTTAACATTTTTCCTTTTCAGCTTTAAAAAAAAAAAAATCATAAATTTTCAGAAAAAGTTTTGTTTCTGCAAAAATAAGCAGATCAATTTTGTTACCATGAAACATTTACAACACTTGAGTTCTGTAGCTGTTAGTAAAAACATTGATGGATAGGATTATCAAAGAGCGTGTATTAATTTAGAGTTTGATTTCTGTTGCAGTTCCCAGAGTGTGGTTTCTTTGGCATGTATGACAAAATTCTCCTGTTCCGTCATGACCTGAACTCAGATAATATTTTGCAACGCATTACATCAGCAGAAGAGATACATGAGGGAGATCTTGTTGAGGTTGTACTCTCTGGTAGGTACTATTGTAACAGTGGAACAACTCTTTATTCAGTAGATTAAAAGAAAATAGGCCTTCACAGAGCATTATTTTCATGCCTGCCTTGAGATCTTTGGCTTAGGTCTAATATACTTTGAGGTAGAGGTTTCCAAGAAAATTCAAATGTCGCTGGTGCTTCAGTACTCAGTTTTGTTATTTTTTCATTGTTCTATTTTAATCTTCTTCAGGTTTATTATTATAAATGAATCTGAATTATACAAATGGGAAATTATAAGTATAATAATATCAGTTCTTAATTTTTATAATTAAGATGAAATGCAAGTAGGATTTGGAATTTGTTCTTCCAACTGTTATGGGTTTTCCTTTGCTTAGACTTGACTTTTTGTTCTGTAGCTTTTGCTATTGATGGCTTATGCTGTTGTAAGGCTTCATATAAATGTAGTTGCTGAATCATACCTATAAGAAATGAGACTCCTAAGGGTTATTGCAGTTCTTAAAAATGGTTTATTTAAACAATATAGTCCTTAGAGTGGTGGTTATTGACCAATAATGAAGACAAAAAACTCCAGTCCTGATTCATATTGTATGTGTTTAATCAATACAAATTCAAACAGAAGTCAGTTGTAGATAAACTACAAATAAAAGCTGGACTAGTGCTGAGCAGGTTTTTAAGATTTTGAGGACAAAGTGCCAAACTGAAGTTAGGTTTTAGGAAGAGAGACTTTTAGACTGTCATGGACTTAGATTTGTAAACTTGATCAATAAAGTATGAATTTGAGAGCTGTAAGGCTGAGTCCTTTTCTGCGTTTCAGGGCATGTCTAGGATGTTCAGTAACGGATCATCTTAGTTTGAGCTTTTCATTGCTTCTGGTGAATAACATATTTGGAAAATTTGTTGTGTGTCTCTCAGCAATCTCTAACAGTTTTCCTTACAGACAGTCAGACCACCAGGAACTGAGGCATTTTGTAGACGTGTAAATCTCTTTCTAAAAATAAGAATCTGAATAGGAAGTGTTAGTACATATTTGATTAAAAAATATTAGCCATCAGGGCAAGACAGTGTTGATATAAAATACCTTTTCTTTTTTTTTTGCTCCAAAGAAACAGGACAAAAATAATTTAAATATATTGATGCTTAAGGAAAAGAATATTCCAGTGTTTTGTGGAAACTTTATCCACTTTTGATACACCAAGAGTTTAATCTGATAATCTTTTACTGCAGAAGTCTTTTAGAAGATAAAAATCTAACTTGTAGAACTGTTTTTTGTTTGAAAATATTGTAATTTTCAAAATTTCAAAACAGCTTGAAAATTAAATTGCTCTTTCAAATGTTTACTGTTGCTCTTAGCCTTCAACTTAGTGAGGTTTTTAGCAGTGTGATTCATACTGTTAATTAGTTGTGGCCATTAGCCTGTAGAGTCCAATGGGTTTTTCTCTCAATAAAAACATTTGCTGAAAACGGTATAGTTTTCAAAATGCTTATTAAATGGTACACAGTAAGGTGCTGATTTCTAAACAACTCGTTAGCATTCCTTGAATTAGCCATTTTTAAAACATGTTCTTTTTGTAAATCCTTGTTGATCCTGTGGCAAGAACCATAACTTACTGCAATTTTTTAAAAGCTTTGGCTACAGTTGAAGATTTCCAGATTCGTCCTCATGCACTTTATGTGCATTCCTACAAGGCTCCTACTTTTTGTGACTACTGTGGAGAGATGCTTTGGGGTTTGGTACGACAAGGATTAAAATGTGAAGGTAAGTCTGTGATACTCAGTATATTTGTCTGTGTGTATATCTATATATGATGAGGAAAAAGAAATTGTGTCATGTTTGGTGTGTTAGCAAGTGATAAATATAGTGTTTCATAGTTGGAAGGGTCTGTGCATTGGAAAAGCCGAGTTCTGATCTTGGTGTTATTGCAAGCTGTGTGTGACCTTGGGCAAACAACTTAAGAAGTGTTGTTGTTTCCCACTTTGAAAAAAATAGCTAGCTTACAACCTTGTGTTCCTTGCACAAGGAACACATAATTTGGAGAGAGTCCCGAAGGGGAATCCCTTTCCTTAGGCTTTTATCCAGCTGGCTGTCGAGCACCCTGCAGCCTGCTGTCAGGTACTGACGCTGCCTTCTCATTGAATTCTTCTTGGCTCTTGTGCTCCAAAGTTAGGGAGTGATGAAAGCCTCCTGGTGGTGGGAGATCAGCTGCTTCTGAGTCTTGGACCCTCCTAGTAGAACTGGGCTTACTGGAGACTAGTATTGTAATAAGTAGTGCAGAAAAAGCTGTTTCTGCGAATCGCATCAGGAACACTAAGAGAATTTAACACAACAGTCTATTTCTGCCTTTACTGTGTTCCTGGATTGTCTTTTTAAGCTGTATCAAAATATTAGTACTGTTTTTGTTACTTTGAACATTGGGAGGTTTTTTGAATAAACAAACTGCTCTTCCAGGTTGTGGGTTAAACTACCATAAGCGATGTGCCTTCAAGATTCCAAACAACTGCAGTGGAGTGAGAAAGAGGCGCCTGTCTAATGTGTCTTTACCAGGAGCAGGGCTTTCAGTTCCAAGACCAGCACAAGCTGAACACACATCCTCTGCCTCTGAAGAAGTATGTAATGTGAAAGGAGAAACAATTTCTGGTTTTAAATTCTTTAACCTCTGGGGAACTAGATAGTGTTTTAAGCGGCTTATGATGACTACGTGGGAGTTGAGCTTAACCATTATGATTGGTTTTAGTGAATTTTAAAATCTTGTGATTCTTAGACTGTCAGACTTACTGCTTATTATTACTGTGAGTGATGAAACAGGAAATAAATTATAAGTTTTATATGTAATTTTGTTATTAGTCTTTCACTCATGGTTATATGAACTATTGAGAGCTTTGGCTTCAGAATGATAAAACATCTTGCCTTCTTTATAATACAGATTCATTGTGTGATTATTGTATCCACATAGAATAGTTACTTGGCCAAAGCAGTACCAATTGTAAACTTTTATGCTGGGGAAGAGTGTTCCTGATCTGTTGTTAAGCTTTTCACAGAGTTAATTTAAAAATACCCAAGGCCTATCAAGGAGGGTGTAGGGGATGAAGGGCTTACAGTAAAAACAGACATCCATACTAGTTCTTTGTTATAATGGTTATGATGGTTGCTGAGATGTTATGAATTATATAACAAATATCAATTATCACGTATATTCCAGCTATGGATCATAAAGACAGGACAGGCAGTGATTAGATCCATTTGTTTGTGCCTTAGTCTTTTCTAATTATGTTACTTTACACTATAACTATTCTTGCCCTGGTTTAAAATGCAAATTATATAGTCTAGTTCAAGAAGATAATATTTTTAGCTAGAAGCTATAAAAACCTAGTCTTGAGTAATGAAAAATATTTGATGTTTATAACTATTGGTAAGATTTATTCAGTGAATGTAGAATTGTTACCATTCATCATGGAATTTAACTATGATTTCTATCTGCATGTTTAGTCCCTTTTTGATATGTCTTTGTTTTACTCAATGCCTTTTCTGTTTTTTTTTTTTTCTAATTGCTGAAGTTTTTCTTTTAACTTCATTTTGAAGAATTTTATTAGGGGGGTTAATTTTCAAAGTAATTTTTCAGTTTTCTAAATATTTTTGCCTAAAAAGTTATCCAGGTATGTAAGTTATCCAGGCATGCTGTACATTGGTTTTAAAAACTGATAGTTTGAGGTAGTGATTGGAATTTGGTTTGCCTCCCTCCACTGTTTTCTGTTTTACCTTCTATATGGAGGTTTGTGAACCTTGTCAGGTTGCTTAAAAAAAATTAATGTCCTGGGTGAATTTTTAGCATTTTATCTTCTGTAAAAATAAAGGTTCATACATACTTTCCTGATCTCTGTAAGGCTTTTCCATCTGGTGTTTTCATGGTTTTGTTTTACAATACCAGAATGTCCTCTTAAAACTTCTGGGCCAGCTTGCTTTCTTGTCTGGTCACTTTCTGAGCCAACAGCTCCCTTATGGCCCCATGAACTTTTTTTTCATCCACCAGGACCCCCAAGTCCTTCTCCTCAGGGCTGCTCTCAATATGTTTATCCCCATCCTGTGTTGATACCAGGGGGTGCCCCAACCCAGCGCAGCACCAGCATTTGGCCTTGTGGGACCACATAAGTTTACATAAAACCACTTCTCAAGCTTATCCAGGTCCCTCTGGGTGGCATCATGTCCCTCCAGTGTGTCATCTGCACTCAGCTGGGTGGCATCCAGAAACTTGCTGGGGCTGCACTCGCTCCGACTGTCTGTCATTGGTGAAGACATTTAATTGCACTGGTCCCAGTGTCAACCCTGAGGGACGCCACTTGTCACTGGTGTCTGTCAGGACACCAAGCCATTGACAACTACCCACTGGATCCGACCATCTGACCAATTCTTTTTCCTCCTAAAAATCCACCCATTGAATCCATCTCTCCAGAGTAAAGGATGTTTTGGGGGACCACGTCAAAGGCTTTACAGCAGGCCAGATAAATGGCATCTGTAGCCCTTTCCTTGTCCATTGATGGAGTCACTCCATCACAGAAGGCCACTGGCTGTCCTTAATCACCTCCCTGTCCTTCATGTGCTTTGGCATAGCGTCTAGTAGGATCTCCATGATCTTCCCAGGCCCAGAGGGGAGGCTGATAGGTCAGTAGTTCCCAGGGTTGTCCCTTCTACCCTTTTAAAAAATGGGAGCAGTGTTTACCTTTTTCCAGTCACCTGGTATTTCACCTGACTGCTGTGACTTTCCAAAACAGTCATGGCAGCAGAATGGTTTTGGTGCCAGTTATGTATTCCTTCTTTATTCCAGCGTTGCTGCCCAGAACCTAGTAAGAGGATTCCCTCTTGGAGTGGCCGCCCCATCTGGATGGATAAGATGGTGCTTTGCAGAGTGAAGGTCCCACACACCTTTGCTGTTCACTCTTACACTCGTCCCACCATCTGCCAATATTGCAAACGGCTGCTTAAGGGCCTTTTTCGCCAAGGAATGCAGTGTAAAGGTAAACATTTAATTTTTTGCTATAGTAGTACATTTCATTAAAGGTCTTATATTTAAAACTGGTTCCAGCTTAGGTTGCTCTATACTGCAAAATAGGGGAGTGTAATTTTTGAAAAATTGCATAATTTTCAGAGGATCACAACAGCTCTCATTTTCATTGTAGTAGGCTGTGCATTATACATTTTTCTGAAAAATAAGATTTAATTGTGTAGATTGAGAACACTTTAATTCTAGAAGGATAATTCTGAATTAATAAAGATGGGAAATGCTTCCTTTTGTTCAATATTTGTGTTCTCACCACTAAAGAATCTATGAGTTTTCATTGTATTATTCTAGTACAAGATACTGGTTATTACCTTTCGGAAATATTTTGTCCAGATAGGTGCCTGTGCTGAACTTGTATGGTTTTTATGTAGTATGTGTTAACATGCATGGCTTCAGTTCTCAGACTCTTCCGTGTGGTTCCTAGGGCATAACTATTGTGATCTCCTTCTGGCCCTTTATTGCTGGTTAGTGCAGATCTGTCAGCTTTGTTGCAGGAAGCAAAAGTCGAGTGATGAATCATAAATGTTAATATGGAAAGGAGTTTCCATTTCTTTCATGTGAGCTTGTCAAATGGGAGTATCAAAGGTGAGCTTTTTGAGAGAGGTTGCTTAATACATTTACTTGTTTATTAGAGGGGACAAAAAATTGTAAGCTTACAGCTGTGTTACCTTTTTTTTTGACTAAAAATACTGCTGTCTCATGTAAGTAAGGAAGTAGTTTTATCTTTCATTTCTGTTGTTATTTGCAGTCTCTGTAGTCTGTTTGAAGTCTGCATCCTGAAATGCTTTTGATATTTTTTCTGGTCCATGTGTCTTTTGGATACACATAATATGAAAATAATGAAGCGTGAAAAAGATGTTTTGCGGTTTTAACATACAGGTGCTGCTGACCATACACAATTGCTATGACTATACCCAGCTGAATCAATGAGGTTATCACATCAGTTTCAGGGAATTGAATGACACTGGATAAAAATATTCTTGTATGCATACTGTAAGCATATATGTATGGCAAACAAGCCTGGAGAAATGCTATGTATATGTGCAGGACAGAAATAAGTATCTTAATAGACCTCCATTTATGCAGTACGATCCTATATTTATTTTTAATATATCAAGAATTGATATCAAACAGTTCAAATATTTTCATACTGCCTTCTCCTACAGATTTTTAAGGTTTCCCACCGACTTCGTCGTGTGCATTCCTAAAGCTTGGGGTCTTTTAGCAGTTTTATATTTTTGAGTACCCATTAGAGGCCTGGATTTCTTGATTCAATTCAGGTTGCTCTTTGGGCTCTGAGGATGATCCTTTGAGATGCTAAGACTGTATTTGTGATAATAAATTAAATGTGCACAGAAACATTCCCGGACAGTGAGGTCAGCTGGAACAGAATGACCCATGTTCATGAACAAGTTTTCTTAGCATCCCAGCCTGGGTGGCTCTATGCAGACTGCCTGTTTGGAGCAATTTCATAGGATGCTCTGGTTTATGAGATAGGTCTTGGAACTGTTTGGGATTGTGTTAATGCTGTGATGCCAAAAGCATGCTAGGGGATGTTTGTAGCTATTTACTAGACTAGAGGATTGCTTTGCAGTATCCAAGAATGCTTCTGAATGTAGTTTAATTTATTAGGATAGACTCAGTCTTCTCGTTTCCTGACAGGATTTGAAATGTCTGTTTCTTCCAGCCTCCTTTAAAGTAGTGAAGTAATCGTATTCCATAATATGGATTGAAGCCACAGCTGTAAAAGAGACCATTTGTGCGTTTCCTAGGATGCATCCTTTTAGGCACTCAGAAGCTGAGCAGTATTGTATTCTGCTCCAGAGTTTGGCTTTTCTGCTACTAAAAATGGAGAGAGAATGATTTTTCTCTTGTCTGAGCTTAAAAGGAAAACACATTGAGCTTGCTTCGGATAACAAAAAGAAGCTAAATTATCAATATGAAAACAGTTATGGGGGCAGTAGGGAGTTTTGGAATTCATGGTGTTGATAGAGTTGAAAATCACAGGGATGCTACTAATAAAGGAAATTTCTGTTAATACCAGTAATTTTGTGTGCTGGACTTTGTTCAGTAGGCTGCATCTGATACCTCGGGTGCAGAAATGGCACACATCCAGGTTAGATTCCATCTCCACATCAGGCCAAATCTGGTCATAACGTTTATTCTGTCTGCCCTATGTCAACAAGCAGAAGTGGAGCTTCAGTAATGAGCCAAATCTGTAACCTGAATGAGAGGGGAACTGGACTTTGGGATGTGTAGAGAAATGGCT
>VZTX01014525.1:230-63332 GCA_013400915.1 Pardalotus punctatus | reverse complement strand
GCCGTCTCCCTGGCAACAGCCGCGCCCCGCACCGCCATTGGTCGCCCCGCCGCGGGGCGGTCCCGCCCTGGCCAATGAGCGGCGCCGCTCCCGGCCCCACCCGCGGGCGGGTTCGCTCTCAGCCGGGCGGTATCGCCGCTTAAACCCGGGGTTTAATGAGCTCCCCACCCGCTCGTCCTATTAATTAGGCATGGATTCCCCTCCCCTGTTCCCCGTGAGGATGCTCCCGGGTAGCAGGTCCCTCCAGGGCGCAGTGCGAGGCAAGCAAAGCCCCGCTTTCTCGGGAAACGGGCGTACGGCCGAGCCACCCGGGGACAGGGAAAGCACCAAGGACACGCGGACACCGCAGCCACGGCTCCGCTGGTCGCTGCATCCGCTGACTGCGGCTGTCAGCCGGCACCAAGGTGCCCTCCGCCACTCCCGGCTGGGAATGTCAATGCTATGCTGCTGCATGGAGCACAGAGCACGGCAGCCCCCCGTCCAGGGGTCCCTGAGCCCCCTTCACCAACCTCAGCTCCAGGAGAGGCCCGGGGAAGTGTGATCCGAGACCCACCGTCTGCTGCTCCTCCTCTCCTCCCTCCAGCGCCCTCCCATTCCCCAGAGAAAGCCAGCAGAGCTCTGCCGTGGTGCTGTAGTTTCATAAAAACATACATAAATATATTTCCATTTCTATAGCAGAGAGCAAAGCTGCACTGGCACCTATAAAACACACAGTTGCTTCTCCACCCAGCGCTCCCTGCCCAGGTCGTATAAAACATATAAAAGGGGCGCGGGAGACAAAGGCTGCAGGTGAAGCAGGGGTATGGTGCCAAGAAGACCCTCGCTGGGGCACAGGGAGCTGCTGGGGGTCCCTGCAGCATCACCAGCCTCAGAACTTGTGCCTTCTCCGGCGGCAGCCTTTGGTCTGTTGCTGGCTGCCTGCACGGAGAGCCACACGTGGCTCCAAGTCCACCACGCTGTCCATGGCTTCCAAGGAGATGCCGGGTTTCGCAGGGGAGACATGGAAAGGAAGGTGCTGAAGGGAGATGGGACTGTCTGCCGATGGCTCCCCATCAGCAGCTGAGAGTGTGGGAGAGGACTGTTGGTCTCCTAATCCAGCGAGGGGAGTCCCCACGTCAGCACCTGCAACAAGAACACATGTCAGCCGTCCTGTGTGAGCCAGGGGTGCTGCTCAAGAGCATCTCTTCCCCCTCACCTCCTCCTGTTCTTGGGACCATGAAGGGAAGCACTGGTGCCGTACCATCACAGACAGGGGACAGCAGAAACCTCCCACATCCCTCAAGACGTTGGACGTGTCTTGGTGCAATAGTTCACAGTATACCCCTATCCCTGCAAGCGCTCTGGGCTCTGGTGTGGGTCCAGTGGGTACTGGCAGGGATGCGTGCAGCCAGCTGGGGAATGCTGACTGCCAGCTAAGCCCACAGCCTCCTGCTTTGCTCAGAAAGAACAAACCCTTCCAAGCGGAATTTGCTCTCCCAGAACAGCCCAGGCTGAGCCATGACCAAAAGGGGAGAGGTAGGAAAGGGGAGCCCTGACCCAGCCAGGCTGGCATAGAAAGTTTTCCACCTTCAGACTTGCTCTCCGAGAGCTCCAGCATCCTGAGGAGTCCTCTCTCCTGCCTTCCGCTGTCCTGCTAAGGAGAGGAGAACCACCATCACAGCACTGCACAAGGGAACCACTTAGCCAGGATGGCCCCATGAGCATCTGTACCCCTGCCCTCAGGGTCAGGCTAGGCACGAGAGGGAATGCTGCTTATCCAGGGCCTCCAGCCACCTACAGGAAGGGCACTGCTCTGTGCCCAGCCCAACTAGTGCTCAAGCAGAGGCAGCAGAGAGCAGCTAATCAAGCAGAACCCGGTAAAGAGGGAGGCCAGGGTACGGGACACCACCCCCAAGCCCAGCCAGCAAGCACAGGGCTGTGACAAACAGGCACCAGGGGCTCTGGCACAGTTGGCACTCATCCCCCAGCACTGCATGTCTGAGGGCAGACTCATCCCACTCTGTCCAAGGCTACTGGGGCTGGGTGCTCGAGGGAAGGGCCTTCCTTCAGGGCACAGCCAGACCACAAACACACCTCGTGCCCCTCTCTCTGCCCCTGGGAAGATGCAGCCATGCTGGTCATACATGCTAGGGGAAGACCATTTGGCCTGGCTGCTTTGAGCACCACTGGCCCAGCAAAGTTCCCCCTCCTGGTTGCTCCTTGCCCCCAGAACTGCTCTGGAAGGCACTGGCACCCTGGCTGCAGGTTTGGAGCTGCAAATCACCCCAAAACGGACCATAGCAGGAAACTGCAAGCCCAACAGTGCCACTAGAAAGTTTGCAACAGCCCAGCCCATGCCCAGGCACCCCCAGTGAGCTAGCACATCAGCACAAGGCAGGGCCAGAGGTAACACAGAACCTTGCTGAGCCTTTCCAAAGAGACCCCTGGCTTCAGCATCTTTGCCCCATACCCTGTGACCGTGCCTGCTTGCAGGACCCACACACCAGCCGGCTGTGGGGCACAGGGACAGTCAAACAGCCCCCGCAGAGCTGGTCACATGCAGGAGCAGCCATGCCCTGCAGTACTCTGAACCACACAGCACTTGGCTGTACCCCAGCCAAAATCATCAACCAGAAATCTCATCATTTGCATCTGAATCCCCAAAGGGCTGAGGTCTGTGATGGATTTAAGGGATTATACAAAACTAAGACATCATGTTGCATCTCCATGCCGTGAATCACGTTTCTGAGCACAGGCAAAGCCGCAGCACTAGGGTTTTGCCTGCAGGAACCAGCAGGAAGGCCTGGAAGGACCCTCTCTGTGCTCCCCTGGGACCACCACGAGCAGGAAAAAGCACAGTGGAGGCTGACACCTGGCAAGTGACTGTGAGCCAGCTGCCACCCACACTCCTGCCTCCCACCTCCTGTAGCAAGGCACATTCTTCACACCCAGCACACCTCCACCGTGCTCACTCCCCCACAATTCTCCCGGGACGCTGCCGTTTGCTCCCAGGACTGAGCAATTCCCCCTGCTCTGGTTGTGGAAAGAGTCAGATAGGCTTGTCATCCTAACACTGGCCTCCACTCCATCGACATTCAGCCGAGGAAGGCTGCAGGACTGAAGCATGCTGGCTGGCAGCGGCACAGCCCTGGCTGCCTGCCCACTGGAGAGGCTGCTGGCAGCTCTGCTGGATTAGCTCACCCCTGGGACTGGTCCGTGCTCTTGCAGAAGCGCACGGGAAGGAGGGCAATGAGTTCTCTGTCCACAGCGGCCCACAGGGACAGGCAATCCTACATCAGGTCAGCTCATCCCTGTCAACCAGGGAAACAGCTCCTGCTGCCAACCCAGCCCCACACCCAGCACAAAGCAAAGGCATAGATGGTGTGCAGGGTCGTCCCTCACCTTGGCTCTTCGCAGCCTCCTGGTTCCCTGAGCTTGCCTAGCAGTCTGAAGGCAGCTGTCCACGTGCCTCTGATACTGCAGCAGTGGCACCAGTGACTTACAGAGGTAGCACTTCTCACACCTGCCAGGCAGCAAAGGACAGAGCACTGCATTAGGATTCACCCTGCACCGGGCTCCCAGACACCAGCGGTGATTTTCCTCCTCCAGGCCACACCACAGAGAAGATGTGTCACCAGATCCAGTCTCGCTCAGTGGGGTCAGGCCGGCACCAATCGCAAAGACTGAGTGATTATCAGTTTTTCCTGCCTGTTCCTCTGTATCCTGCTGCTGCAGCAGCAGGACGGTAATCAAATCTGCTCATCTAACTATCTCAAACACTGCTGATTTCTCCCCAGACATAAAGCACCCTGTCAAAATCTACAGAAATGAAGTGCAAGGGCTTTGCAAAGGGGAGTTAAATTTTGCCTGAAAAGCAAACCAAGTGTGTTAAATCAGAGAGACATTTTACCAGGGCTGGATGAACTTGTCTGACTAGTAAATCAAGTCTTTCTCTGCACTGTCTCCATTTTACATCATGCCATGCAGGGAGAGGAATTGCAGAGCACATGCTCCTGCTGGGGGTTGGGTCAGCCTGTTTCTCAAACCCCCTTGTTTGGGTGGAAGATGCTCAGGCTCACACAAGACAACTGAGTGTTCTTGGGAAGCAAATTATTCTGGGTGAAAGGAGATGAAGGTCAGGCATGGATTTACACAGCTACACTTGCTTCCACACCAACTCTCAGCAGGGACTGAATCATGCAGGAGAGGACACTGGCTCTTCAGGAGGGGAGCTGCATTCAGGAATGGACTATCTCCAAGAAGAGACAAAGCCCCCAGGGCTCAGACCCAGCAACATTGTGTTCAGTTTGGTAGTGGTACTCTCTTAGTGAAACACCCCAGGCTCTAAAATGCATATGGAGAGCCCCCATCGAGCAAAACTCTACAGCACTTTTCCCCGTATTTTCTTTCCAGTCAGTGCTGATTACCCAGATAATGTGTCTAAACAGAAGCTGTCCTCTCTATAATTAGCCTAATTCCATTAGTGATGTTGCCATCCACTGTTTGTAACAGCAAAATTGCTTCCATAGCAGGGATTTTACTGTCAGATCCTCTCTTATGATGCTTTGTGTGGGTGGCAGGAGGAGGGGCTGCATGGAGAGAGATTAAACAAAGCCACTGCTATTCTGAAAGTCTAATTTAATTAAGAATATCACTACAGGTGCCATGTTGACAGCCTCCATGTCCTGGCCTCTTCTTTTCCCGGGGTTACCAAGCTCAAACCTCCCATCAGAAACTGGCTGAGTTAGCATCATTTTAGCTACAGCTCCCCCCCAGCAGCCATGCGCCCCTGACCCGTCATGGATTGGGCTGAAAGGAAATCAGTGCAAAAATAAACAATCTGAGAACAGCAAATTCCTCTTGCTTCAGTTTAAATATAGCCAGCACTGCAACAGGAGACACTGAGGAAAAGCAATTTCTTAGGGAAGCACTGCTATAAAGCCAATGGCCAGCATTTGTACAGCAATAAAGACATTCATAGTCAAGCTAGGACAGAAGCACAGAAACAAGCTTGGAGGAGCAGGCATACCTACTTACTTGTCAATGTCTAAGGATGGTGGGCTGCTTTCACCAGTGGCAGCTTTATTTCTTGCCTCTCTCTGGCGCCGGGTGAGCACTGGAGGAAAAACAGAAAGGGTTAACAAAAAGGGTTACCACTATCCACCCCCAAACCATCCATACACCATGTCCAAATGCACCAAGTTTCCATCACTTCCACTCAAAGCTTCAGCAGAAGTGATGGTAGAGGCAAAGAAACACTGGAATGGGACAAGCAGGGTCTTCTTTCCGGCAGAAGAAGTTGCTGGACAAGTCCTTTTTTCCTGAGGGGATACTGAAGAATTTACCTTTCCCAGACTGGGAAGCCAGCTAACCGTTTCACACCTAACTTGCCAGAAACAGCTGGATCGACAGTCTGTAGTTTACAAGAATTTCAAAGCTGATGCACAGCAGCACAATAGCCTGGGAGCAGTGTTATCCAGCTGCTCCAGCAGCACGGCACCGCTCCCTGCCAAACCAGGCTCCCGTGCCTGCTGCAGGGCAGGACAGTGCCAGCTGTGGGCTCAGGGGGATGCAGAGCTGAGGCAGGGGCTGTGCAGAGGCACCAGATCTCTGCAGATGTGGTAGAGAGAGCCTGGCTGGGGAAAGACACAGCTCACACTGGAAAGGGGAGGTAACAACAATTAGCCCACACTCATCACTTTCCTGCTGCCCACGTGAACCGTGGTGACCGGTGCTATTGTCCACAGCCAGCCCTAGGAGCCCCCTGGATGAAGATCTCTACCAGGAGCGGTGCTGCTCTCCAGAAGCTCCAACACGTGGGTAGCCAGTGAGATCCCAGCTGAGGAGCTGATGACGGGTCCAACCATTTCTGCTCCCCCAGCAAGCCCAAGCAGCCTTTCCCAACTGGCTCTGCAGGCATCTGCAGGGAGCACGTTGGAGTGTTGTGCCTTTCACTTGAATTCCTCTCAGCGTATTCCTGTTGACATACCACCAGCAAAGATCCTCAGGGAACATTTCAGATAGCTTAGCTTGCTTCACCAGGGACATTCAAGACTCCAGCTCCAAAACAGATGTCACAGTAAGCGCTCTCAGGCACGCTGGCTAAGGGGACAATGCAGGGAGCTGTTTTACAGCTCAGTGATGCTGCTTCCCATACTCATGAGGAGAAAAGTCTGAATCCAAGGTATAGGCGCAACAAACCTCTTATTGCTAGCACATCATCTGTGATAAAGAAAGATAAGCACAAAATTTTGTGCGGAACAAAGGGAATTCTTCTGAGTTTTAGCAAAACCCCATTTCCAGAGTGTTGCGCAATCCCAATATCTATCCACGATGCAACACAGCCTTTCCTTTAGTAGCAATCACTGATCTGCAGCTACAACCAGCAATGCACTGTGAGGTGCTCAGGAGCTGTTGGGGCTGACAGGAGACAACCATGCTGAAGAAACCAGCTCAAGCGTTTCCTAGGATGTGGGTATTGTCTCGTAGGCGATGACTGATACCAACAGCTCATCGCTCGCAGGAACTACAGCAAATGTCTCTCTCTAACATAGCCTGGCCCAGATTAGAAGTGGCAGCCTGACTAGGAGGACTGGTAACAATGGCCACCCCCCGGGCCATCCAGCCTCCCAAGAACCCAACCAATATGTACACTTGACAGCACGGTGAGAACTGCTCTCCAAATCAGCATGTGCTCGTTAATATTCCTTTAACACCATCTCGGGAGCCTTGTGCACCAACTCAGGTGTTAATCAGTTCTATTTTCTTCCAAAAGCAGTGAACACATCTGGCATAATGGGCCCATTAAAGATGCCTGGGACTAGCTCTGCAGCTGCCCAGGAGGAGACCCTCAGCTGTGTTGCTGGAAGAAGCAGCAGAGGAGAGAGAACAGGGCCAGCTGTGTGGTATGACCCCTGCCAAAACATGCTGCTCACCCCCAGGAAGGGGGCTCAGAACACAGGAAAAGACTTGCCACAGGGAAAATTCCCACCATAGAGCAGTGCAGACCCGCTTGTGTGACTGGAGTCTGGTAACTCTCCCAAACGCAATGCTCTTTGCTGGGTCAGACGTACTCTGTAGCCCAAGAACAACCTTTTCCCTCGCTCGGCATTTCTTCTGGTTGACGAGTCATCCTCAGCCTGTTTGGCTCCAACATTCACCCTGGGGAAGAGCAGCAAACCCTGCCCAGCATGGCTTTGCTATCAGCACACCCAGCCCAGGCACCTGCTGGGGCTGCCATGTCTGGCTGGCATGTGGAGCTGCAAGGTCAGAGCCACTGAGCTCCTCACCTTCCTGCTCAGCCCACGTGCAGTCCAACCCACCAGCTCCCTCTCTGTGCTCACCGCTAGCTGTGACACTTCTGAGCAGCATGTTAGTGTCCAGTTCATGGCACCTTGGTCCCTTCTCAGAAGCCATGCAGTTTTCCTCTGCACCCACTCCATTACTCTTTCTGCTGTATCAGTGCCACTTCTACAGATGTCAGGAGCTTTTTAACGGCTCCAGCGCTGCTGCTGAAGACTGACAGCTGCATCAAGACTGCATTTGAGCCTTTGGGAGGAAGGGATATACCAAATCCTCATTTTCCTCGGCTCGCTTGGGAACTGAGATGTCAGATGCATGTAGATGGAGGGTGAGAGGCATCGAGTACGTCACAAAGCTTGAGAATATTTGCTGTACTCAGTAGCAGCCAAGGCTTGCTTTCAGATTGAGACCAGTGGATCCCTGCGTTGGCAACAGCAGCAGGTGATGGATATGGTAACTCCAGCAGAGCCCTCTCACACAAGTGAGCCCCTTCAGTTGAGTGCATGAACAAGAGGGAGCTGGCACAGCAATTCCACAGCTCCATTGCTCACTTGGAATTAACACCAGTCACTGAGCTGGAAACCCAGGACCTGAGCCCTCCCCAGCCCAGTCCAGTAGCTAACACAACATCAGGCTCTTCTTTTTTATTTACTCAGATCACAGGAAAGTGGAAATTCATGATAAGATTTTCATACTGCCCAGGTATGTGGTGGTCTGGGCATCCAGCCAAGGCAACCATGTACGTAGGGAAAGCGACTGTAGCTCATCTTGCCCAGCTGCTCATTTGAAAACCTGCCCTTAGATATCAGCCAGACTGAGCTGGTCTCCTGAGACCTAACACTGAGAGACTTTGGTGCATGATTAGAAGAAGAAAGAAGAGAAGTAAAACCAGTGAGAACCCATCCTTTTGTAATATTAAAATGAAAACCACTGGCAGCTATAGTTTGCAGGACTGCAATTCAAGAGACATCAGGAGTAAGTCAAATTAATAAATCTGAAGACAGACCAGGAACGCCTGCCCCAGTGCACCAAAGGAAAACTGAAGCCATCTTTTCTTAACAGATCAGGGTATGGCTTAGAGGGCAGAACTCTGACTTCCTTTGGCTGTTGCTCAGCTCCCAAGGAAGCCAGCAGCCAGCCAAAAGCACACAGTGCTGTAGCAGTAGAGAACAGCTTCTGGACCCACACAGGAACTGGCATTTGCTTCAAAAGACAATTCTCTCACATCTTTTTTCTCCCCATGCATTAGCTTTACCTATGGATTTTGTGCTAGTGGTGGATGCCAAGGTAACAGCCCTGGAAACAGAGTCCTTTTGTATGTGCACAGTTGTGCCAGGCTACTGTCTGGCCTCTACTCAGAGCTAAACATCACCTCTGCCTATTCAACCCAAATCCCACAGACCAGACCAGCAGCTGAGAGCCCTCTGGGTGACTGCTGCCTTCCAACAGCTTTTGGAAACTGGCCCAAGGTGCCCCATGAGCCAAAGTCCCACAGGCAGGCAGGATTCTGCCCAAACCCAGGAAGCCTATGGTCCTGCAAAGACTCTGGGTGCCAACAACACAGGAGTCCCAGACTGTTATGGCTAATAAAGCCTGGTCTCTACAGGGAAAATACTAGAATAACTGGCAATAGAAAACTCAAATTACTGTGATTTTGTCCCAAACCCACTGCTCTGCTTACAGCCATTATTGCAGAGCAAAATCCCTTCTATTCCAGGCTGGTTTTTTTACAGGGGGATTGTTCTGAACAAGTCAGAACAGCAGAGTAGCAATTCCAAAATAACTACCCTTACAAACATCCCTAAGGAGACCAGCCTGGAAGCAGAATGGAGAGGCCAGCCTTGAACTCTGTCCTGCTGAAAGCCAACACCAAAGAAAAGAACAAATTCCCTCTCACTGCCAAAGAATTCAAAGCCTTTTCCTGATCACAGTCGGGATTCCCCAGGATCAATGGATACACTCACAGTCCAGCCACACCAGGGACTGGAATACCACAAGGCCAAAGACATTCCTGCTAAAAGGCATACTAAAAATTCTGCTCCATTTTGTAACACAAATAAGACTTTTATCAGTGTTGAGGATGGGAGAGGAACTGTGATAATTTGTGATTTGCCTGAGCCAAATGCTTTGCATCAGTTGCTGGGTTGTGCCTGCAGAGAGAACCTTCCACCAAAATTAAGCACCAGCCAGTATCAGCCACTACTCTGGTTCCTGTTATCTTGACAGGACCCATGTCACATCCCCAAAGATTTAGTATAGCAAGGACCTTGTATTTTAAAACTACATCAACTCTGCATTAAGATTACATGGTGAAACTTCCTCCTGCTAGAGGAATGCAGAACTTACAGTTCTTGCACTAGCTCTGATTTGCTCAAATTGCTAAAACATCATAGATTTAGGTTGCATTTAATAAGACAGTATGTAACTGAAAATTATATATTCACAACCTGAAAAGTTAATCTTATTACAAGATACTACTTTGATATTACCTGACATTGCGCTAACACAGATTTTACATTTCAAGCAGCAGCTAAAACATAACTTATTGAATATGTTGATAACCAACCAGTGTATTTGTTCACTTAAGCTCTACAAAGGTTGGCTATGGAAAACTGATACAAAAAAGAATGCAAAGAGGATTAATATGGGCATTCTGACCATGCTTCTATGCTGCACTCTTCACATGGAGAAAAATCCACACTCTCAGATTGATAGTTATCATTTTGCAATTTTAGTGGAACAAGAGGGAAACTTTTCTGCAATCTCTGCCACCTGAACAAGCCATTTTTTCACATACAAATGTCAGACTTCATGCAGGCCAAGCTTGGAGTAGTACAGAACATTCTCCCTTCTCAAGAGCCCTGAAGGACGATCACCCACATGGCTCAAGCCTTCCATTTCCTACCACTGCCACATTCTCTTCAGGTCCTCAACAAAGCACACAATAGACACATCTTATGAGTACTGCTTGAAGCACCCAGGACTGGATCCTGGGGAAATATTCAGGAGCTGATAATGTGGCGAATTATTGTGTGAAGTCAATCAGAGATGATGTCTCTGTGTAGGAGGTGCTGGAAACACCAGAGCCTCCGATAACACTCTTCTGGCCAGCGTGGAGATGGAATTAGGCTGAGTGAACAAACCTCCCCACAGGCCAAATATCCTGAGAGGGACGAAACTGCAGCACCTGCTTGCCAAGTAACAACAGGGAAGGGGGGTGAGCATGAGGAGCAAACACGTGGAAGGCAGCACTTGGCAGACCTGGAGTGTCCTCGCCAGGCTCCGGTCCCGCGATGCCATTGCAGTACATGGCGTGCACCTCAATCTCCGCAGCTGGGAAGCCATGGTCACACAGCGGGCACGACACGTGGGCAGCAGCTGTAGGACTGCACACTGACACAGTCCTGCCAGCATCTTCATCTCCACCAACCTAAGGAAGGAGAAAAATTAGCCAGACAGTGCTGTTTGTCTTTTTTTGCTTAAGTGCAGAGCTCCCTGCTGTCTGGTAGCTATTCACCCTCCCACAGACTCAGACTTTCTTGGAAAGTTTTATTCTTTCTTCATCACACAGTGGTCAGAAATAACACCACTGGCTGAATAAACTGTGCTGCACTAATAACTAATTCTTCTTGCAAAGGCAACATGTCCTTCTGAATCATGGTGAAACTCCCTGCACAGTCATACACACCGTTTAAGGCAAACATCACCTGCACTACAGTGGAAAAACGGCAAAGCTTCCATTAATCAGGAAATCTCAGAAGCGAAACTGATGGAAAACTCATGGGGCAAAGCAAGAGCTCAACACCTGACTTGTGCTCATCAGTTTCTGGACATGATCCATGCTACGCAGGCAGCACTGTCTGGGAACACAGTTTCCCCCATGATAAAAGGAGGCTGCTGTGGTCTTAGGAAGCCCAGAGTGATCACTGGAAGCTCCTCCTTTATAGAGGAGGTGGCTGGAGCAGTCATCAGAGGGGACACCGATCAAGGAGAGAGGCAATACCATAAAAAATCTGTGTCACACAAAATTACTAGCAGAGGCTTTTCACCAGGGCAGAATGTCATTGCTCGTGTACGTTCTCAGGGTGCTATTACCACTTAGTGACACTCTCTTTTTGCATTGGTCACACAGCTGCAAAGATGTTCCACTACCAACTCACAGAGATCTAGCCTGCTCCCTATGCTACTGACATTCCCTAATGCAGCAGACTGCAGCCATGTCACTCATAACTGCATCTCTGCCTAGTCAGGCTTGCTGTAAGATTTTTCCACATTAAGGAAAAACCTTCCCCTCCCCACGATGATTAAAAAAAGCTATTTAAATATTAACCATGTAAAGAAACCTATAGGAAAATAATATGGGAGAGGTTTCTGTTCTTAGAGCTAAGCAGTGACATGTAGACAATGTGCAGCAAAACTGCTGTCTGCTTCCCTCCAACAGTATCATTTCAGGGAAGCAGTAATTGGGGTCAGCCGAGATGCTCCGTGCCACTGGAGCGCTTTGCCGTATTACTCGGTTTATTACTTCCTTTCCCAAATGAGGATCTGATCCTGATTTTTATGTCCTAAAGGGAAGGAGGGTGCTTTGTTGACTCAGAGGAGCTATAACAAAAATTGCAGGACTGAGCCTCAAACTGAAAATCCAACTCTCAAAAAGCATTTCTCCTGAACACCAGCTGAAAGGCTACAGCACCAAGCCCCAAGAACATCCCTCATTCCCAGGGAGGCTCTCTGTCCTGAATTTCTGCAGAGGAGCTGCCACAAGAGTTCCTCCAGCCAAACAGAGGCTGCTGAAGTACATCACTTACAGCATTAACATTTGTACCCCTCTCTCACATCTCAGTGTCACTACATCTTGTGAAGTCCTCACTGTGGGGCATCACACTGAAAAGCCATAGAAAACAAGATGTGTCAAATATGAATGATCAGATCAAACCTGCACTACACAGACAACACACATAAAAAATATGATGGGAAAAGCAGCAGGCACTGCTCCTTCTAGCTGCCTTTTTTAAAGCAATCTTAGGAGATCACCAATTCGGCACACCCTGCCCGCCTACATTCAGTGGTAAATTACTAATTTTAAATGGAAATGCAACGTTCTGTAACAAAAGACTGCTTGTACAAAACCTTGCTGTAACAGTCTGGAAAACCTCAGCTGCAGAACCAATCACCCCTGTCAGAGCCAGAGACAGTTGCCTCTGCTTTTTAGCAGAGGAAATTGCCTACAAGACATAGTACTTATAGCCAGCCAAGAGCAATGCTAGAGGCTGAGCTCAACAACAAGACTCCTGTGTCCTGGCTCAGCATCTGCTAGGAAGAAGTCGTTCCCAGTGGTCTCTGTTTGGCTCCTGCGAACCACTGGTGCCATGGTAGCTGTTTCTGCTGTTTTCCTGGAGGACTGCGGGATCTAGACTGGGACCTGCTGCCAACCATAATGTTTTCAAACAATCCCTAGGAAGCTGCTCCCCACCACCTTGTGCCATCCAGGCAGAGGTGTGAGACACGGGGCACCCTCTGCAAAGCACAACGGGACAGGGCAGTGTCCTGGCCACAGCCAAATGGGTCATGAATGTGGTTTGGTGGCCAGCCCAGGACTGCCCCTCTCCCTGCCACAGTCCCTAATTGACTTGAGCAGTGCTTGGAGATACCTGCAGAATGAAAGGCACACAAGAGCAGAAGATGGTTGATTAAGAGGCCTGTGAGAATGAGACATTGGAACTGCAGACATGCTGTACAAGCTGCAAACTCCCAAAATGAGCTTTCCACAAATGAATCCTCTTGTCAAGAGCTGTACAATTCTGTATTCATGTACCCTGCCAGAGGAGTACTTGGCAACCCCTTTGATATCGCTCTCTAAATTAATAGACAAAGGGAGTTTTATCAGAAGCAGGAACTGAAGTCAGATGTTGGTACAGTGACAGCTGCAAAGCAATTGCTGTGCAGGTGTGACAACACGGAGAAAAGGGGCTGCACACAGCGCACATCTGCAGCGAGAGGTAAGAGGATGGCCCTGCCACTGACTTACTACTGCTATTAACTACTACTGCACAAAAAGCAAGATTCCCAGGCTCAGGATGCTCTGCTTGGCCTGAAAACCACCACCAGCCCTCAACATTTCAAGGACATCTTTATCCCAGTCAGATGTCTGGATGAAGCTCTCCTCCTAGCCTCTTGGATATGGTCTGTGGAGAGCAAACCGGAGTTCAGAGCAGAACAGGGAAAAGCAGGTCACAACACATGTGACTGAGGTTTACTTGGACTCCCCTCAGAGCTCCTGGGGTCCCTCTGCATCGCTGAGCATCACAGCCTGTACCCCTGAGCGTGGGCAAGCAACAGCATTGCCGCCCACGCTGATGGCATCCTCCAGCTCAGCAGTGCTGGGATATAAAAGAATGGGCTGGAATTGATAACAGCTCTCCAGCTATAGGATTGAAAGGCTCCAGAAGCAGCTGCATGCAGTCCCCAGCCAAAAGGGACTGGAGATATAAAGCAGTAGAGAAAAGCAAAGAGGGAACTATTTGTGAGGATCCAAACAGCAGAAGTCCAAGCTTCCAGATCCCCAAAGAGAAATGCCAGCACAGTTCAGCTCAACTGAGGTCTAGAAGGTAGGATTGGAAGCAGGACCCTTCCTCACCTTCAAGCTCTTTTACCTGCATAGGTGCACCTCTGCTGTCTGAGCAGAGCTCTTCTCTTTCCTCCTCAACAGCTTCCAGTGGGCTTGGCTGTGTCTCTGTAGAAAAACACCTCCACGTCAGCACAGGTTTGCAGCCCCCAACTACATCCTCACTTGTTGATGCAACCTAGCCCTTAACACTTCTTAACAGAGTTTTCACAGTTTTGAAACATTCTTTAGACTCGCCACAAATGTTATCAGACAATGTGCAACAACGCAGCCAGACGAGGGGTTAAAGTCACAGCATGGTGGTGTGAGGACAAAGGCACTGCAGCTTTGCAGCTTCGTGGGGAGTGAGATTAGACACAGGGAAAGCGCGTGGGACACTTGCTGGGATGGAGACAAAGCAAGAATAGAGCTGCTCTCGCATTGAGACAAGCAGTGTTCCCATTCCATGGTCTGTCTCACAGTCACACCTTCTTTAGGCCTCCACATCTTCCTTAGCAACAAAATATGCCTCCGAGCACCACCACGACCTCTCCTGCTACAGCTGCTCATGAACAGGAGCAGTCTCTTCGTTAATTTTCTCACTTAAAATCCTGGACCGGAAAATCTCAAACATGGTAGGAGAGACCAAGGAAGAAAAACTCCTTGGTCCCAAACATGTTTAATTAATGTAAGACAAAAATTATTTCAGCTCTCATGCTTTGCACATTATCTAGATTGTGAAAAATCTGAAAATTTGATTGCATTGAAGAGACACCTTGTTTTGAGTGATCCTTCCATGCCCAATGCACATGCAGGTGTCTCTTTAACAAATCTCCAGCAATCCCTGTCACAGAACTGTCTTAGAGGAAACGGGTCCAAAACTAGGGGATCAAACTAAATCACCCAGATAATTTTATCCCTGAAAAAGGGAGATGGGAAAGAAATCTCCTTTTGTTCAAATAACTGAAAATTCTCTTATTTTCTCTGAATTTCCTAAGTGTATAACTTTCAGTACAAAACTCGTAACAATCTCAAGTGCCTCTTACCTGGGCAAACAGAAGTCTCTTCTTCAGCAGAGTTTTCTGTGGCAATATCTGGGCTTCTTTTACCGCCAAGTGGGGTCATTGTGGAGATGCTGTTCAAAATATAAATATAACATGAACTTCCAATCCAGTAGGTGTGAGAGCCACACCTGCCTTTCTCACACAGTTCAGAACAGCACACAATGCAATAATTTCCAAGTGGTCAATATCTGACAGCCAGAAATTACCAGGATAACAGCAAAATATGGGTCTAAAATGCCATCCTAAGCAAAAACCCCCAAAGGAACATTTTTTTCTTCTAGAAAGGCAGAAAGGGTCATTATCTCTTGTCAAGGGAGCAAAAATAGCTGCTCACAATTGTGGGACTCTGGGAGAAGCCATGGGAGTTGTGCAGGTACCAGCACTGTGCCTCTTTCTGTCTGGGGAAGGAAATCCTCACAGAGGAAAGACAGACCTGCTTTATCCTGCATTATCCTCTCCCTCCTCACACTGCTCATTTTCTCCCTTATCCCTGTGCACAGCAGCCAGAAGCAGCAAGGATGTGACACAAGGCATTTTCCCTGCAGCAAAGTCCTTACAGCATTAGCGTGGTGGTTCCTCGGAGCAGCACCCAGCACCACTCCTCTCATTTTGACCTTCGGATTCCTCCTTTTTTTCCTCCCCCTTCACTGCACAATGTCTTTCCAACACAGGCAGGCATTGCTGAGTAAGTCTGGCACCCATGCTGACACACTCTGCGCCTTGCGTGGCTCTCTGATTAGTCTGATCAAGTATGCAAGAACACACTTTAAAAACATGAATCCCCACACTGACAAACACAAGATTTATTAAGCTCAACCACAGGCCTTAGAGAAGAGAGAACAGCCACTGCTGATTTATGATAAATAACAAAATTCTGATAGGAAATCACAAGTGGCTTTTCTCTCTAAATAAAGCATCTCAAAGCATTTGTTATGAATCCAGGCTGAACGTGTTTTACTCCGTGTCTAACATCAGGGTTCTCTTCAAAAGAACTCACACAAAACAACTTGCTATGACATTTATAAAATGGGCTAATCAATTTGAAGTCAAACCACATTTCTTGCTACACCAACTATCTCCTGGTAACAAAGCCTATAATCATTTATTAAAACCCCAATCTTCCATGCTCTGTACAAAGCGTGGAACAAGCGGGGAGAGCAGCCCACAGAAAGCAAAGCAGCTTCTTCACAGGACTGGCACTTCCTAAACTGCTCCACTTCCTCCAGACAGCTCAGAGCCATGTTTTCCTATTAAGTGCTGCTGAGGCCAGCCGGTTGGGGTGCATGAGCCATACCCAAGAGAGGCCTGTGCTGGCAAATTACCAGGAGCCAGATGGCAACACTTAATGTGCACAAAACTGCAAAGACTGCAGCCATTTCTTGCCTTGCTGCAGATGTTCCAGCTGCTCGAGGAGGGGTCACTACATTCAGGTGCATCCCACCCAAAGGCGGGCAGCCAGGAGCTGCAGGGCAGCTTGGGGAATGTCCTGGACTAACCCCACCAGCTACACCAAAGGAAAGAGGTCCCTCTCATTTCATATCCTCCATATCCTGGGCTCTCCTGCCCTAAGCAGGCGGGAGGCCAGCGCTGCAGAGTGCACACCTCGCTGCCTTCTACGCAAACTCAGAGCTCAGCTGTCACAGGCTCATCAGCAGCGGCAGCTGCAGGTTCCTCCTGCTCCCCAAGGCAGGTTTTAAGCTTGTTAGAAAGGTGCAAGCAAGAGGGATTTCCATACTCTGCATATTGATATTAACTGCTCAGGCCAAACGCTGTTAGATCAGAGGAAAGTTGGCAGTTTTGTTCCAAAGCAGGTTTAAATTATAAAACCCAGCAAATTAAAAACATGACATTATCTGGCCTTTCTTGTAACTTGCTCCCTGAATCCTCTCCCATTTGTCCTTCTTCTCCATAGCCTTTGGCTGCAGAATTGCATCCCACAGGAAGGAGGGGAAAAAAAAAAAAAGGAAAAGAGGAGTAGGCTTAAATCTGAAGAAAATCATGTTGACTTGTCCCACACCTGTCATCTGCTGAAGTGGCTTTTCTGGAGCACTGCACTCTATCTTTGGCTGATAGGCAGTGCCGTCTGGCTTCCTCCTCCCTGCTTTCCTCTTCAGCAGTAAGGCAAGAACATAAAAATACACACACAGAAATCCAGTAAACCCTTCACCATGCTGCCTGTGCGCCTTCCCCGACAGACACGTGATGGCATCGCTGTAACTCACCTTCAGCTCCCCACGGCTTTACTGCACCGTGTCACAGGAGCTTCAGAGGGCAAGGAGCAACTCCTGCAACTTGTACAAGGATGCACCTTGCACATCATATAAAGTAACAACAGCTACTGATCCCTTCCCCCCAGTTGTGCCCCACCTCTCCCCTGCTGCTCCAAAGCCATGTATTTCCAGGAATACTTAAGAGCAGTGACTGCAGCCAGCCCTTCCAGCAAGCCCTGCTGTGGTGGGACTGCACCCCAAAATACTCCAGGGAGAGTGGAAGAGCCCATAGCACCAGGGCAAGCCTGTGAGCCCCACACTCTGAAATCACCCTACTCACCTCTGTGCAACTTGCATGGGTTCCCCATCTTCAGGCACATCCTCTGCAGGCAGCACCTGGGAGGGCTGGAAAGGAAAATTCTGGTGTTATATAAAACAACATGCCCAGCTGACCGGGGTCTGCTGGGTCATTGGACTCTGTCCATGACATTGCACCCAGTCTACTGTATATTTTTATCTGGAAATGGCTCAGTATCTATCCGGAACTAGTCAGCTTTTTCCCTTCATCTCTCCTTTTGGCAAGGCACTCCCTGCAATAAAGCCTGGCAGTACTTTTTGTTACCTTGCTTCCTAGACATGTTCCTGGACCGTCCATGCCCATCCACTCCTTCCAACATTGCTGGTCATCTTCTATGCTCTCTGCCTGTCCTCAGCATCCACCTCAATGTAATTACAGGCAGCAACCATAGCTCTTCTCCACCTCCTCCTGTGCTGAGCTAAACAACTCAAGGTTTTTAATGCCCCCTGCACTGCCCCAGGCACCCCAGCAGCCCTCACCTATTCCACTTTAAAACTTATTTTCCTGAGCAGGAATGACCTGATCAACTGGTACAGCTGATGCTTAACCAAGAGAAACACTTTTCTGAAATTTCCTAGAGATAAAATCTGTTGCATTTTTCTTGCTGGGAAATCAGCTGTCCCATCAAAGGAAGGGAACAGATTAACCTGCACAATCTACACTGGAAAATCTATGTGCATTTCATCCCATTTTTCATTTAGCTCTATGACTCCCCTTATTCTTTCCTTTAAAATTTGTTCAAAAGCCTTATGCACTGCTGAGGTCAGGCTAACACGCCAGTCATTACCCAGATCCCTTTCTTCTTCTGCAGTGTACATGTTACACTTGCCATCCTCTAATCAGGTGGAATTACAACGGTTTATTAGCAGTCCTTGCTGTCAGGCCCACAATTTCTCATGCTAGTTCTCAAAGAAACCCAAGGAGTTTTCCTCCCCCTTCCTTGAGTCTATCAAACACTATAAGCTTGATTTCCACCATAGATTTCAACTTCCATCAGCTCCACTCCTGGATGTACTTCCCCAGCAAGCTCCAAATCAAGGTCTCTCCTGTCAAATTTCCCTAACATGACTCCAACCCCTAAATATCCTGTATTATCTATGTTTTCTTTACTTCTTAGCAGCTTAACTCAACTCAAAATACCCCACCTCCTCTTTTATTTTAATTTGTCTTCATCCTAAACTGTGTATATCTTAACAATTCCTCTGCCCTGGTCATGAACACTGGTCCATGTTTCTGGTTTTTCTTGTACATCTGTTATAAAATATGGCACTACTTCAGGTCACCAGACTCTAAATCTCCAGAATTGGGTCTTTTCCCTCTGAATCTTTTAAAGACCAAGAGTCTCCTAACCTTATCTGAAAGGCTCTGAAGAAACTGATTCTATTAGCATTGAAGTTTGTTAGTGCAGGTTCATAGGCTGTGAGATCTCCCGACAACCAGGATTTGCTCTGTGGAAACATCTCTTGGCTGCGGGAAGCAGTGGCAAGAGTCGACTGCTGCCAGGATGGAAGATCTGTGCCCACTCCAGGTGAGGGTTTCAGGGCAGGGGTACTGCCAGCCTCCCTCAAGCACATCATTTGCACCTTCATTTCACACGTGGCACGAGGCCATGTCCTTTTTCAAGGACAGCTTTGAGTCCCCAGGGATGGTTTCTAGACTCAGCACAGCCTAAAATCTCCCACCAGCCCCACCAGCAGAGCAGCTCTGGTGGCACTGGGGGAGCCCCGGGGCAGCACAGGCAGCAAAGGGTCCCCAAGAGATGCAGCACATTGGAGACATGACTGCTCTGGGCCCTTCCTTTGTCACTGCCAGCAGAATTGTATTTGATTGAGGGAAAAAAATGGAGACAAGGCACAAGCAAACATCAAACATATCGATTTTGCAAGTAAATCACCTGCTCTGGCCTCAGTGTGCGACTGCACAGAGAGGCGAGAGAAAGGAGCTACCTCTCATGCTGGGTGTGATAAAGCAGATGAAAAGGCATTTAGAAATTATTTTCTCTCCTGTAAATAAAAGACTGGCAAATTTTGGGCTAGGGTTGAAATTGTAAAATCTGTTCCCCCTCCCTCTGTTTTTCACCTTAAAAATATCAGAAAGGCTACATCTACACACAGGTTATAGCTCTGAGAGAGCTCCTGTGGTCAAGTGGAGTAGGTTACAAGTCACCACTCAGCACCACTAAAACCTCTTTTCTCCCCAAGAATTAATTAGGTATTAGCATTAAACAGATAATATTTTAAAAAATACCACACAATTTTCAGTACTGATTAAAAGTTCGTGCCCTTCCCAGCTGCTGTAGCTTCCCAAGGGCTTTAGAGTACACATCCATAGACCTCCAGTCACCCCAATCTTCCAGTATAATGACACCTTCATTTCCAGAGGAAAAGCTACAGAATAAAAAAAGTGCAGTTTGCTTTAAGAACCTCTCAGGTCTTTTGTATCTATCCTAAGGAAATGAAAAAGGGCACAAGTCAGTTCCTTTCCTCTGCAGATCACCTCTAAGGCTTGTTTAAATCTCCATCTGCTAAACCCAAGCCAAAGCACTGTCATGAAAAGTCACATTTCAGCACAGGCTGCTCTGCTCTTTTTCTGCAACCAGAAAATGCAGACATGACGTTTTTCCTAAGTGTTCAATATTACAAGGCAGAATATAAATATCACAAAACAAGTTAAGTATCTTTCTAACACCGGGGTAAATGATCAAATACACTTGAAAACAGGAACAACAGAGCCAAGGCTTCAGTCATAGAGAAGATAAAGTTATACAATGATCCGGGAGTGAAGTCATTATGAAAAATGAGGGTTGGAAAAGGCTGACACAAACCTAAAATACAGCAGTAATAAATACTTCATCTGACTAGCAATCTGTTTAAACTTAGCAGTGACAGAAAGCTGCCTTCCGCTCCAGCAGGAGAGCCCTGATGGAGACAGAGGCTGACACCTAGTGTCTGGCACACCCGAGCCTGAGAGAAGGTGCCCAACACCAGGACAAAGACAGGGAGCTCCACTGCGGTGGCACATCACCCGGGCAGGCAGAAGATGCCTGTGACCACACAGAGCCTCTCCCAGCCATGAGGGAAAAGAGCACTTCCAAGGGTGAAGCACTGATGGACACAGATGAGCGTGGAGGGGCCAATAGGAAAGGCTGCACCACACAGACAAAGCCGTATCTCTGTCTGCAAAGGCAAACCCAGAGCAACCACACGGCTACAGGTTCATAAACTGGTTTGCCAGAGCTGGTGGTGGTCAGCATCACCTGTGTGCCCTCTACCCTGACACACTGCCAGGCTACACCCTTATGAGAAGCATCAGCTGGATGTATTTGCCTCTGGAGCACAAACAATGACTGCCAGGCTGCCCGATGGCCTCTGCCTTGTGTGAGCTGGGTGTCAGCCCGTACACTTCTCTCTCTTCCACATTAAGCTGTGTTGCTAGGGTAGGAAGTCCCTAAATTTAAGAGGGGCATTAAATAGCAGTGCCTGCTTTGCAGAAGGCACTGAACTGTAAAATGGACAGAAGGGCATGGCTGCTCAACCTCTGCTCAGCGGCAAAACTCTTACCTGGCAGTAGCTAGTGGTCGGTTCATCATCAGAAGTGGAGTTCTTCTCCTCTTCCATGCTGTGACCTGGACTGTCTGCCTCCCTCCTCTTTGAAGGGTGGAGCCAGGTGATGCTTTCAGATTCATGTCCCTCTGTCTCTCCATCTTCTGTACCATCAGCAACCCCATTCTCCCTGCTTATCTCCTCTCCTTTCCCAAGCTCATTTTGACTCAAGAAAGAACTGGGCACAACTGGGTTACCAAACTCCTTCTTATGCAATAGCTGCCTCTGAGCCTGCTTCAGGCTCTTCTGGTAAACCTCCAGCTGACACAAGATGACTTTGGTGTACTGGTTGGGGTCCACCCCTTTGGGGCAGAAGGGGATGCCCCAGTAATAGTGCACTGTGTCTCTTGCCTCCTCCTGTTTGTGCTTTTCCTCCGCCGCAGTCAGCATGCAAAGATCTGGGGTACTGCCAGACCCCTCGTTCTGCTCTGCTTGCTCTGTGGAAACACAGACCTTGGCAGGGAGCCTGGGCTGTGAGCTGCATTTGGTACCTGCTCCTCCACCACCCCTCCTGGGGCTGTCACACTGTTCTGTGGTCCTACTCTTCCAGAGGGTGGCTGAGCTCCCAGCACCAGCTTCTCCCACAGAATGGCCAGTGCAGGGCAGGAGTTGCTCTTTTGTTTCATGGCCTGCTGCTTCAGAAGAGCTGGAGGGGCTGGTGAACAGTCTCCGAGGTGTCAGACGCCAGGAGCCTGAAGCCACCTTGCCAAAGGTGGGACTCAAAGACATGAAGTCCTCTCCGAGAGTGCTGGGTAGCACATTACTCGAATCACTTTTTGCTGGTGAGGAAGACTTTTCATTTGACCTTGTTGCAGGCTGACCCTTCCCCGAAGACACGATTATGCTGGATACTAGTGAGCTTTCAACGATTTCCTGGCTTAACCTCCTCAACACTACCAAGGGGCTCCGGGCGACATCCATCTGTCCATTCCCATCAGCTCTGGAGCTCTGTGAGTGGGAGCTGCAGTCGGAGGGAGGGGTGTCAGGGCAGAATGCCAGGCCTCCCAGGATCTCAGAGCCTTCTTTCTCAGCAGGCTGGCTTTGGCCCTGTGCATCCAGTGCTTCCACTGACAGCTGAGGAGATGCAGCAGAGGAGTCCGAGGGCTGACAGCTCTGAAAAACAAAAGGTTGACTCTCCTACAGACATGTTCTCTATCAGTACAGCACATCAAGAGCTCCCCCAGCACACTGGCAGCCATCACCTGGACTGCAGATCCCCCCAGCCTGAATCAGAACTCGGTACCCCAAAATAGGGACAGCTGGGGTTAGACTTCATATATCCCTCTCACTAAGAAGGGTACAAAGCAACTATTCTGTGACTGCTGTTATTCCAGCTTGTGCTGGAAATATCTATGCCCCCCAGTAAAAATTTCTTTTGTGCAGCATGGTGAAACAAGCACAGATAGTAATGTTGCTGAAGAACCCTAGTGAGCCTCTCCACAGAAGTGCACTTACACTAAGGCTCTCAGCAATGGCCTTCCTCAAGAGCTCCTCCTCTTCCTCTTCCTGACAGTTCACTTGTCTAGCTTCTTGCTCACTCATTTTCAGGGCCAGTGCAAATTGTTCCTCTTCAGTCATCTCTACAGCAGAAGAAAAGCATAATGTCAAGTCACAGCTGCAAGTGTATGTAAACACTCAGTGTATATCCAGCATTGAGAGAAATAGGTGAGGGTCCCACCCCTCCAGGAGGAATGCAGAGCAAATCAACTAAACCTCAGTTGTCCTGAAAAGGTGTCACCAAAACCAGAGCAGGCAATACTAAATGAGAAAGGTAACTCAGGTCAGGAACTTCACTTTAGGTTTCTACAGCAATCTAAGCTCCCATTCCCTGAGTACATTCACTGCAACATGACATTTCATTTGCCATCAAACAACACACACTGCAGCTGCAGAATGCATGTTCAAGGAGAGAGGAAAAAGACAGATTTCTAAAGCATGCTCATTTTTATATTGGAGAGGCTCAGCAGTAAGGCAGGATAAACAACACATTTTCTTTAAAACACTTTTTTACTAACCAAGTAGCACACCACACTGCCTTCTGACACACAGATACCTGCACTACCACAGGAGACCCACCCGAGAGAAAAAGTGCTACATGTTGTTCACCCCGAGCTGCAAGTGGAAAGCTCTGTGGAGGATAATGTTACTTGCTTGGTGGTATTATAGAGGATATTTCACATGCATACATCCCCCTTCTGCTCACATCACCACTCCACTGCATCACTAAGTCAGTCATGCATGGGAAACAGGTTTCCTACACTTGTAACTGCTATTTCAGCAGAAAATTTATTCCTGAAATATTCCTCACTCCAATCAAACCAAAAGTCTAGACTGGCTATGTAAAAACAAAGCAGTTAGTTACTTTGGAAAACACTTATTTACTTAGATTCAATCCAACACTTTCACTCTGCTTAAAATATACAATGCCTGCAGAATAGAGTGCAGCTTGAAAAACAACTCAACAGCACTCTCAGGAGCTGAAAAATACATCTTCTCACTCGAAACAAATTGACAGATTTCCTTCAGAACCCGCTCCCTCCTCCAGGCAGAATCCTGCACGCACCATCTCATGCATGAACCAAAGGCTCTCGCTCTCCGGTGGGCTACAACATCTTTAAGACATGCCATTTGAACAGGGAGGCCGCCCAAGCACAAAACATGCCTTCACTGCAGCCAGCTCTGGAGACAGGCGTTTCCCTGGATAAAGATGCACTGACAAGTTGCGGGCTCCCATTTTCTATCCCATCCTCTCCCTACCAGCTGCCACCCAAACACAGCAGCACAGCCGTGCTCTGGCTGTAGCACAGCCCGTCCCTGACAGCACCGCTGCAACCAGGAGCATCCACAGAGCACTGCTTTGCTCTGCCCTTCCCCCAGCTCCTGGCTGATGGCAGCCTCTCGCTCCCCCACCCAAGCAGGATCTGAAGCATTTTTGGACTGATTACCTTCAGATTCCTTTATGTGTCCTACTGAAACAGCACTTAGCTTCAGGTTGTTGGTTTGGGGCGGGGCGGGGGGTAATTCCTTTGAAAATTAAGAAAGAGGTTGAAGGGAAGGCAGACTGCAGCGCTCTCAGGGCTCGTGGGGATCTTTTGTCCTTGGACAAAGTCACTCTATGATGTTACAGCCAGGAGGGACCAGGGCAAAAAAAAAAGCATCCTTTAATGGAAAGCATACGACAGTCCAGTGTATGGAGAATGCTCCCATCCCCAAGAACAGCAGCACTAAACAGTGTATCACAGAGTCAATTAGGCTGGAAAAGACCTCTGAGATTGAGTCCAACCTTTGACCAATCACCACTGTGTCAACCAGACCATAGCACTAAGTGCCACATCCAGTCTTTTCTGTTTCCATAATATCAAACACCTTCCAAGCATTCGGAAAGTGTGTACTGATTTGTTTTCCTGCCCAAACCATCACAGCAATCAGGCCAGATCCTGCAAATTCTGACATGTGAAGGAAAACTGGTGCACACAATCAGCACCCTGCAACACACGACTTTCCACGTGCTTCAGCGGGGGCCTGAGTGTTCGCCAGTTCAGGCTATCAACATCCATGAAGCTTAATAAAAAGAAACATTTTTTGGCGAGTTACTGCTGTACATTTTGTTTTCTTCTCCCTCCCTGGCACAGCGATTTCCCCTCTGGGGACAGGGAATGTGCCAGACAAATGCTGCCTCTGGCAAAGAAACCAGTGACAAACAAGATGCACTTAGTGCACGTTCCAGTTGAGTAGGTGCTCCAGAGCGGGGAAATCTCGAGTTTAAATCCACCTGGCATTACCGTGGGGAGAGCAGAGAGCAGTTCTGCTCATGCCTACCAGCAGACCTGACCTGCTTTAAGCGGACCTGACGGTATTTCGTGCTCCAGGACTGATCGCTTCTCAGCACAGTGTGTTTTATTAAACTTGATGCTGATTGCAGCCGTCATAATTTATGATGATTAGAAACCCAGAGCGCTGTGTTAGCCCCCAACCACTGTGTGCAAACAGAGCTGGAGAGCGAGCTTGGAGCGTGCAGCAGGGGCTCTGCAGACCCTGGGAGGAACGACCCCTCTCCATCTGGACCGATGCTCATCTCACACTCATCACTTGCCTTGCAGGAGCCCATTCCCAGGGGGAAGCACCAGCACTGGGAAATCTGCATCTCACACTCCAAAATCCACTCGTCACACGTCCATCCCAACGCAGCACGAAATCCCGGCCTCTCTGGGGACCAGGGCATCCAAGAGACCCGCAGATGGGAAGGAGGGGTCAAAGAGAAACTGTTTTTAAGATACAGTGGCCCTAAACAAATTAAACCATTTCAGAGCCTTTTTAAATGCTAATACGGCAATTTGCAAAGCGATTTATGTTCCATTTTGACATTTGCAAAGTGAATTAGATGCAAAACCCCACTAGTTGTAGTTATAACACTTACTAATAAGAGATTTACTCAAAAATAACAGAAATGAAGGATCTCAGTATTTTCACATATCCAAAGTACAATTACAGTAAAAACATTCAAATGTGCTTTAAAGCACCGACTTCCTCCGGAAAAAGAGAGAGAGACTTCTTTAGGTTTTGTATTTCCATTTATCCTGTCAGGATGAAACGTCACAGATATATTTTAGTTATGGCTTTAGGTTAAAATGAATAAAACCACAACAAAGCAAAAAAGGGAGGATACGCTTTATAACCAGTGCCTGCCAATATCCAAAATTTTCCAGTTTTGAGGAGAAAGAACTTGCTCTACCCAGAAGCACCGAATCTTTACAAAAGACCAATTTGCCTCGCAATTCAAAGAATTTATTTAAAGACACTGGGAAAAATAATTACTACTTCAAATCTTAATTTGCCTAAAAGCAAACACCAAAAGTCTAATTATAGCTTCCACAAATGAGAACAGCCCCACCATCACATGTGCTTAAATAAGCCCCTGCTCTCCAACCATGCGGCACCAGGCACCCCCAAACTCAGACATGCACACTAAGCAACAAAAAAAGGCAGCTTTAGCCCCAGGAAAAGAAAAACTATTATCAATAATTTCAACATCTAGAAACACAGCAGAACGCCTCCGTTATACGTCTGGAGAGCCGGCCCTGTCTCCCATGGATTTTCTGGAGCACACTGAACACCTCCTGCACAGCACCAGCTCCTGAAACCCTACATGCTCAATGATGCAACGAGGACATCCAACTTCAGCAGATCCCTGCTCTTAGCACCATATGTTTGGTCACATTTTACTGGCATCTCCAAGGGGGGTTTCAGCTTTAATTTGGTGCTTTGTTTCCTTTGGGAGAAAAAGAAGAATAAGAAAAAGAACTCTTTCCCCATCTCTGACTTTGCTATCTTACTTGTTCAACACAGACATGCACAGTGGGCTGCAGCTCCCACAAAGAGCTAGGCTGTTCTGTGCTATGGCCTTAGGCCTCTATTAAAAACAATTTAATTCACACAAGCCCTGTGAGGACTGACAAGCCCAACTGCTGCTGCTTGCGGAGCACTGGCGTGCTCCATTTTGTTCAGTGATTGCTTTGGGTTTTGCAGGAGACAACATCTCTCCCATTTTAAAATGTCCTGAATTTCACCTGCTGGATGGGTCACTGCCTCACAGAGCACAGGAACACAAGTGGGGACGCTCTGGGGTCTGGCTGCTGCAACATGTGGGGCTGTACAGGGAGCACAGGCACCCTGGCCATGTTCACTGGGCCCTTCTGCCTGTAAATCAGTATATGAGCAGGAACATCCCAGCCATTAGCATCTGTTCATAGACTTATTGTCCATGAATGCATTTAATCCCTTATTAAAGCTGCTGATAGTGACCCCTCCACAACCTTCTGCGACACAAACTTCCAGGAGTTCACCTCACGCTGTGTGAAGTATTACTGTCCTTCATCCGTTTTAAACCAATCTATCTCTTGCTATTTCCACTGATACACCCCAGGAGATGGTAAACAACAGCTCTGTGTTCAGCACTGCCTTTCCAATGGGAACTTTGATCCCACCATTCTCTCCTAATAAAGCAGCCCCAGGCTTTCAAGTCTCTCCTCACCAGGCAGCTGCTCCGCCCCTTCACAGCTTGGGCCGCCCTTCTCCGGATGTTCCACCGTGTCCTTGCAATGCAGAGGCCAGAGCTGCACACAGCACTGTGACAGGGATGCACCAACACTTTACGTAACAGCAAAATGACATCAACCAAATCCCTTGTTCTTAACACCCTTCCTTACGATGCCCAACGTTGCTGGTGCTCTGGCTGTCCCAACACTGTGAGCTGATGATTTCAGAGAACTGTCAGCTGCGACTCAGATCTTTCCTGAGCGGCAGCTGTCAGGTCAGAGCATTGTGATGTTTCAGGGACAGACAGGAGCAGAAGGACCTGAACAGGAAAGTAGTTTATGACTGACGGCACTTTCAGATCGGCCTCAGCCACGTTTGAACCCGGTGAGGTACCCACACCCTCACACACTTATTTTGGAAGTGCACCAGCCTGTCCACACACTGCCTGGGGGGAAAACAAGTGACAGAGTGCCTATTCTGACAGACAAAATTGAGCCCTGAGAAGGGTCTTTTCTGTATCCCCAGCCATGTCACAGCCTTTCTGCAAGGGAAATTATCTCTAACACAAAGAGCAGAAGCTGGTCAGCACCAGACAACTTCCCCAGCCCCACAATCGAGACCTACGTGCAATTTTCCTTTTAGCAGCAAACTTCGTTCGATCCAGCTGCTTTGTTCTCTTCTTTTGCAATCCACTCTCTTCCTTTGACTCCTGCTGTAAAGGAAAAGAACATGGTGAGTGCATGCAATATGTAAGAAATACTACCAGCCCCCTCCCCCAACTACTCAGACACAAACACTGGTTCAAGAACAAGCATCTATTTGTGTGAAATTTGAATTTCAAACGTAATTCAAACACATTCTGTAACTATTAAAAGCTGTGTGATAAGCATAACGAGCAAAAAGAGTTACAGACTGACATAAACAGAGAAGTAGGAGAGACAATAGACTTCATGCCAGTCACCACCATGCACTGCACCTGCTACCCACGATTTTAAAGAGAATTTGTTTGGCCTTGCTAAAACACTGTTATTTGTAAGCACTCAAAGGAGAAAAACAGAACCTTTTTATAACTGAGCATCACACACCTGTGTAAGCCAGGACTGTTTCCTGCCATGCAGCTTCTAGTACTCTGCCCAGAAAACTTCAGGTGATCAAAACTAGAATCCCTACCCATTCTTTGGAGACCCCACACCAATGCACCCTGAAGGCAGGGGAACCAGCTTTATTTTCTCCTCATGCTATTCTCTCATCATATTCATAGAATCAAAGCGTGGCTTGCGTTGGAAGGGACTTTAAAAGCTCATCTCATTTAAACCCCTTGCCATGGGTAAGGACACCTTCCACCAGACCAGGGTGCTCAGAGCCCCATCCAACCTGGCCTTGAACACTGCCAGGAGCATCCACAGCTTCTCTGGGCAGTATTGCCACAAGTGTTTCATTTCTGAAACTTGAATACTTCATAAATTTGTTGTCTTGAGGCCCCCTGGAACAATATTCCCATGAACAACCTAATTTTGTGCTGCTTTAAGCACAGGGACTGCACCACAAATGGGCACAGGCTTAAATGACACACATTTCTGCAAGTTGCTGTCCTAACGGCTTAGGCAAGGGCGTACACATTACCAAAGGCTGGCACTGGACCCCTTCCAATTTGTCTCTTTAAATCAGGTAGGATTAGAATCAAATCCAGTGTTTCAGGCAAAGACCCATGCCTGGCCAGGATGGACTTTGCACTGCTCCCTCTGCAGCGTGAATTTTGCTGCCCGTGAGACACACGTTGGCCACTCGCTCGTGCCTCTTTCCACCTCCTGTGCCGGGAGGAGAGGTCAAGGAGGGGCACATAGCTTGGACTACTTTAACACAAACAGATACATCAATTATTTTCGAGCATCATCAACTTCTTTTGTCCTTTGCCCATGTTTCTGAACCTGTGAAGTCCTTTGGACTGCGCCTCTGTGCTGAGTTTTGTTGAAGACATCTCTGGCTTTAGTGTTATCTGTAGATTTTATTAATCTATATACACCACTTGCTCCCTCTTACAGATCATTAATGAGGATGTTAAAAGACACACAGACCTAATATTGATCCTCTTGGCCTCCGCTTTACATCTCCCCCCAGATGAGCCTCTCTTCTGTTCACCAGAAGCTCTTACTGACAGTCTTTTAGCAGGATTTCAATCCAGGAATGTTACTATCTAGACCAAATTAAATTATTTATCCAACTAAGATTTTGCAAGACATACTATTAGGCGGTTTCCTGAAACTCTAATACATTACAGCTTTTACATGCCGTAACACCTACACCATTCCTCACTTCCACTGACTTAAGAATCACCTCACAACACAGCAGCAATCATGCTTGGCAAGTCCACACACACTCATACTTGCGCCTAAGGGTTTTTTTTCTGTGACTGATTGCTTCTCTTCCCCACCCAGCCCTGTTTAGGTACCCCCTTTCCAAGGTCTGCCACTGTGTCTCCAAAAGGCTGCTTCACATCCAGACTCTCTCTTCCTAGGAGATGGATGCCAAGCTCCTGCTCAGAGGGTGAAATCCTCTCTCTGCCAGCGCCCTGACATGGTGCCTTTCTCTGCAGTTTTCCATGAGCCATGGGATCTCCTACTCCGAACTGCCCTGTCTCGGTCTGCAGCAACAGCCCCAGGCTGACCTTGTGGGCAGCTCCCATCTCAGGGGGTGTGGAACAGTCTGTGGGATTGTACCAGGATTGCACTAGGATTATACACTGAAGGAGGTTCAGCAGCAGCTCTCCTGCCCTCCCCCAAAACCCTGTCTAACAATGCTAAACCCAGCCCAGCTTAAGACAGGGGCAATTTAATCCTAACAGGCTCCGTAAATCCCCAGCTCTTCTCTCTAGGCATCAATCTTCCCCTCATCACTCCCGCACTTGCTGGAAGGTCAACCCTGACACTCTCATCTGCAGCTCTTTTCCAGGCCACGGATGTGATTTATGAGCACACCAAACTTTCCACGGCTGTGAGTGCCTGCTCTGTGCACAGAGACACACACTTAAAACACACACCACGGGAAAACACGGGGTCAAACACCTCTGAGGCTTCCGAGGGGAACGGTGTGCCCAGCACCAGGCACATTGCCCGGATCCATGGCACAGCCAAGTACATGCCTCAGTTCCCCGTGCTGGTCCTGAAGAATCTCGACATTTACACCAGTGGCAGGAGCAAAATTATTGCAGGACACGTGTTGTACGAACCTCATACATTTGAGAAAGATGTTTAAATTGCTCAGCAGCGTTCTACTGAACAGCCACGGTACAGTGAACCGCTGAAGCAAATCCAATTAATCCTGATGGGCCAAAATATATACACACATCTCAATTCCAAGAATTCTTAAATCTTCTTTATTTTTAAACCCAGAAAATAAAACATACCTTTTAATTAGGATTTATGGCTGTTTGTACCTCTGCTGGGAGAGAGCCCCGCAGGCCCCAGAGTGCTCTGCATAAATGCAGGCGTGGATGGTAGAAACAGAAGGGGCCAAGAAAATTCAGAGAAGACAACAGGGCTTGCTCTTCCTGACCCAACCTTTTAATGCTCATCTATCTACAAGGATAATAGGAACTCAAGGGGCCACTCAACCAACTGCCTTTCTAATAAGATCACTAGTCCAAAAATAATCTTAATCAATTAAAATATTCCCAAACTGCAGCCAATACTCTTAGTTACAAGGTCATCTCCAACACACATCTTCCAAGGGAAACTAATTATTATAGCGGAGGCGAGGTAGGAACTGCACACCTCTGCTCAGTGCCAGCCTGGAGAGCATCCCTCCTCCTTTGCCGTCAATTCAAGGCATAATGGCCAGAAGGCACCCAAATTCTCTTCCTGTGTGTCAGACTCTGCACTTTAATTTATGATGCTCTCTTATGAGCAATTTCACTGTCAGCGTTGTACACAGATCAAGAAATAGACAGGTTTCCAAACTTCCTTACACATTTAGTGGAAGGCAGCCACTATTCTTCTTCCTTGTTTTTGTAACCTGCTTGGTTTCACCAGACAGCAGGAAATCAAATTCCCATTTTAAAAACACTTCTGCACATATTTAAGAGAACCTGACTCTGCCAGCAGAAAGAGATACAGCTCCACTCATTTCTAAAAGCCCATAAATGGAAGCCAGTAGCCAGCATCCCACATCCTGCTCCCTCGAATCCACATGATAAACCACAGAAATCAGCTTCTACTGACTCAGGGAAGGAAAGGCTACAGCAGAATGTCTCCATCACTAATAGTGCAGACTGCAAAGTCAAAAGGTCTGGGTAATTTTACTGCTCAACAGCAGTTGGGACCACCTAACAATAGGGCACAGCCAAACACCACATATCTTGCATCAGAAATATGCAGATGAAAACCAGACTAATTTATTTTTAAAAGCCAATTAGATGTTGGAATTGCCATGTTTGGCTCTAGCCAAGGCTGCTGCTGAAATTAATATCACACCCTACTTTATTATTCTCTGACTTCAGTTCAGAATCTGTTTCAGCTTTGCTCTTTCAGCTCATTAAAACAAACCTGCTGGAAGTAGAGATGAACAACAAGGCACAACGGCGCTCATGCCAGGATATGCAGTTCCTAACACAGGGAGGGAGGACTCTGTAGGAAAAAGGGCTTTTACTGGTCTGTGAGGAGCCTGGATTCAGATCAATCTGATTTTCAATGAGTGAGCTCAGCAGAGCCATGAAGCCTCTTCCAGAACCAGCTCACTCATTCTCCTCCAGAAGCTGGAGGCACCGGGTCCCTCGGCACCAGCAGAGCCCATGGAGACAGCAGGGCACTGCAAGAATACTCCCATGTGGCTCTGCTTCAGGTCAGCAGTGTGAGGTGGTGTCCTGGGACTGAGTTAATTTTATTCCTAGTAGCTGGTGCAGTGCTGTGTTTTGGATTTAGTACGAGAATAATGTTGATAGCACACCAATGGTTTAGCTGGTGACAAGCAGAGCTTACTCTAAATCAAGGCCCTTCCAGTTTCCTGTGCTCTGACAGTGAGCAGGTACACAAGGAGCTGGGGGAACTGGGCAAAAGGATATTCCATACCACAGAACCTCATGCTCAGTGTATAAATGGGGAAATTGTCTGGGAGACACTGATGGCTGCTCGGGGACTGGATGGGCATCAGTCAGTGGATGGTGGATAACTGGATTGTGTCACTTGTTTCTCTGGATTTTATTCATAGAATCATGGAAAGGTTTGGGTTGGAAGGGACCTTAAAGTTTACTCTCATTCCAACCCTCCTGTCCTGGGCACTTCCCACAAGAGCAGGTTGGTTACTGCCTGGCCTTGAACACTGCCAAGGACAAGACATCTACAACCTCTCTGGGCATCCTGTTCTAGTGCTTCACAACCCTCACAGTGAAGAATTTATTTCATATATCTAACCAGAATTTCTCCGCTTTCAGTTTGAACCCATTCCTCTCTGTTCTATCACTACAGTTCCTGATAAAAAGCAGTTCCTCTCTCCCTTCTTTTCATTACAATTATTCTTGATGTTATCATGAGGATTATTAATAGTATTAGTATATTTTATCTTGTTTCAATTATTAAGCTGTTCTTATCTCAACCCATGAGATCTACTTTTTTTCCCCACAATTCTCCTCCCCACAATGGGGCGGGAGTGAGCAAGCAGCTGCCTGACACTTAGCTGCTGGATTGGATTCAACTGTGACAGGTGGGCACTGCCATCCTGGCTGCGACATTTCCAGTGCCATCTTCTCCACAGCAAGATGTCCCTCAGGCCATGCCTGGTCCTGAGGTGAGTGTCCACTGTCACAGCTAATGGAAACAGGATAGGGCAGTGGCTGGGTATTCCAGTCAATGCCTAAACACACCTCCCACTGCACCACAGCCAAAATCTGATCTGGAACATCAACACATGCTGCTGATTACCCTGACTGTGAGTATCTCCAAACACAGGAACACTCAGGGAAAGGGATGTGCTACACCAAAGGGAAGACAGGCCAAGCAGAAATAGATGGCACCATCACCCTGGAGTCTTGTCATATGTTCCCCAAGGGCTGGCAGAGCTGATGGATCTGGCACAAAGAGCTTGTGAGACTTGATGCCAACTTTGTAAGTGCAGGCAGGTACTCTCAAAACTCCCAAAGGATCTACTCAGGAAAAAGATCATTCCACAAGGTCCCAGACCAGATCAGCAGCATTTGAGGATCAACTGCACTTAAGGCTGCAGATCAGTCTAACAGGTCAGCACAAATTTTGGGCTGTGCTCAGAGTTCATGCTTGGCCAGGCCTCATGCTGAGGAACAATCATCTTTCAGACATGTCTTGAGGGGTTTTTACCAACAGCCCAATTCAAACAGGAGGCTCAGGAGACCAAAAATTGTCATGCACAGAGAGAGCATTGTTGGGCACTACTTGAAATATTGTGTATTTGTGAATGAACATCCATCTTCTGGCACAGGCAACCAATTCCCTGTGGGATTAAACAGCCAGGGGAGATAGGAACCACTCTACTCATTTGGCAGATCTGCATTTCAGAGACACAGTCTGCACAAAGAAGGTCATCTCCTCTGGTTTCCACAGAGCCAGAGAGACTGTTCTTATTTTGTCTGACCCTTTCCAAAAAAAGAGAAGTGTTCCCCGAATCCAGGATTATATATAGCAGAGATCAGAAAGCCTCACATCCAGGAAACTTTTTTCTGATGCAGCTCTGCAGATGCCACAGCATAGACATGAGCAAAGAAAGGGAACTTGGCAAAATAACATGGATGAGCTTGATAATCCAGCATAACTGAAAAATTCCTGGGAGAGGCAGTCTGCCAAAGATCATCAAAAGTGAGAAGCTGGAGGCTTTCCAGGTGCAGCTGCTACAAGATCTGCTGGTCTGGAAGCAGAGCTAGGGACTTGTTCTATAGATACCTGCCAAGAGACTGCCAAGGAAGAAAGCCATCAAATCAATGATGCCCAAATTGTCCTTGTAGCTTTTGATTCATAAGGAACCATGTTCTAACAGATGCAAGATTAATTGAGAATGTATTGTTCTCTAAAATTGCTATTGATCTGAGCTTCCCACACCTCTTCTCGAACACACAACAAGGTCTTACCAGAGCAAGAACAACAGTTACAACATTTAAAATTGAAATTCAGCTTGATGTACACAGAAGAGCTGAGACAGTTACAGAAGGCAGACAGTTATTTTTTTGAGATCCCAAGTAAATCAGTTTTGCGTTTGATTTTGCAGAAAACAACACGACAAGAGACTGTGGCACTGGATCTGGAAGCTGATGACTCACAGAAAGAGACTGAACTAAATAAATCCACTCATTCAACTGACTGAACTGTTGTCACTTAAACAGAACCTAATTGGCTCTTTAACAGCCTCTCCGAGCATATCCTTTTCTGTAATATGACCGATTATGCCATCAGAATTTATTGTTTATAGACAAACTTACAGAACAGTGAGGGAGCCTAACCTTTTTATAGATGTGTTTTAAGAGACGTTTGTTTCCTCTTTTTCAGATACGTGCACATTGAGATGAATAATTGCAGACAATAACAGGTCCTGATCTTTTATGCACTGCAGCAGCTCTTATAGCTGCTGATTTCTTTTTTCCTTATAGGTTTCACAATAAAGGCCAGTGATGCAGCAGACATCTGAAGTTAACTTAGCATATTGCAGAGCTAAGGGTTTAACCCCACTGAACTATTACTGCCATATGTTCCATTTCTTTCAGGGAATTTCCCAATGGGAAAGAACTCAGACAATGTGAAGAAAAAACATCCAATATCGTTTGCCCTACAGCTTCTTACTGTTTATTTCTAGTGATTTTCCCCTCCTCACATGATAATCGCCTTATTGGAGAGCAGCACACTGCAGATGTGGGAGCAAAAGGGACCTGATTTAAGATCTACAGCTTGAGAGTGAACTGAAATGCTTTTGGAAATGGTGGAATTACAAAAAGCAGCTTAGGATCCCCAGTCACCAGCAAGACAGAGCAAAGCCTTAAGAGTCACACATAAAAAAACTGATTGTAATAATTTCCTCTTGTGTACCTCGCTCAGTCAGGCACAGGTTCTCAGGGCTCTGGGCTTCCCCCAGGCAGGAGTTCCCGTGCTCATCCCATCACCCGTGTAACCAACACAGACATTTCAATCTTGAGGGTAATCCTGATGTGCATAAGCCAGCGCTGGGGATCAGGGATCTTAGCCTTGATGCCTAGCCAGGCATCCCTGCACCACATTCACCTTTACACCCTTTGGAGCTAGGATACAAACTCAGGCTCCTGTAATTCAGAATCAGTTTATCAGAAACTGCCTGTCTCTGAGCTACTCACAAGCTTGAGTTCTGAATCGTTTTCTTATCTATTTGCACATAATACAGAATCATGTTGCTAAGGTTTAGGTGGAAATCAATCAAATAAAAATTATGAAAAAAAGATTTGTAAAGGGATTGAGGAAAGGTTACTTTTAAATTACGTTTCAGATTCAGTTCTGAGAGGATTCGGTTATCAAATCCCAGACTCATACCTCACCCTCACGAAGCACACCATTCATTTCCTAGTCAAATAGGATTTGATTCATCTCATATGTAAGAAAAGGAATGGCACAAGACCCTCTGTGCAAAGCTTGACCCCCGCATGACAGCAAGGGCTGTGAGGGCACTGTCCTGCAGCAGCAGGACCCAACACAGGCTCTGGGTACCCCAAACCCATCACTGACCTCTCCATCGCTGTCAGATATAACAATAAATGCATCCACAAAACTGCGTTTCTTCTTGGCATTGGCTGGGTTACTCTTCTCTTCCTCCTCTTCCTCCCCATCCTGACCTCGAGACTCCAGGCCCTCTGCAGGCTTCTTCTTCCTCGGCATCCTTCACTCTGAAACAGAGGGAAAGATTAAAAGCCATTTGTTTCCTTCTGATTTAGATTTCCCCTAACAGTCTTTTTTTTTTTTTCCTGCTATTTTTAGGCAAAAGACCCCAGGCACTGAAACCTTATTACAAAGCGTGGTGGATTTAGTGTTACTGGGAGCCACATGCACCAGTCACCACTCATCTAGTTAAGAACACTTTATTACAGCTGATTGCTAAAAAGGGGTTTCAGGGGAACAGCAACACAGACCAAAGCCACTCTGAATGCCTTGCTCCAAAGCAATGAGGCTTTCCTCTAAAAGCCCATCAGCAAACTCCTCCACAGCATGACTTCACAGCAGGTCTCCCACCCTCCAACACAACCTCCCCTCCTCAGCCCCACACCTCGACCAGAGCAAACCGGGCTGTGGCAGCAGATCAAGCTGACATTTGCACACCAGACCAAGAAGCCACCACAGCACAGCCCTTTGTCAGCTTTTGTATTTGACAAAGCCAGGGGAAAGGCATTGTTCCTCCAAGGATGCTGTCCTGCCGTTTTGCACAGCTCAGTGCATGGCTGCTCCAGCACTACAGACAGGGAAAACACAGGCAATGGCAGCAGGCAGGCTGGAAACAAGACAACAGGTTTATCTGGCAGTCTGGATTTCTCAATGAGCAGCAGGCTCCGGAAGAACTCCATCCAGACATGCCCAAACCATCCGCATTAACGAAGGCACTTAACAAGCAGCGAGGAACCTGCTGAGTGTTATTAGTGCAAACCTGAGTGCACGGCACAATTGAGGGCAGGTGCCCACACAATGCAACTGGTACTTCAGCATCCCTTCCCTTGGCAGCCCACAGACTGATGGAGAGGGATGCACAGCATGCATTAGCTGCTTGGATCCAAAAGAGCTCAGAGGAGAGAACTGGGAAGAGAGTTCAGTGAGGGAGAGCAGCAGGATGGCACACAGAGTTAAACAACCCTTTCCTGCCTGTGCTTGCTGTTTACCAGATAACTCAACAACAACATTCAGTGTTTCTTGAATTGTGATGGAAAAGAGCCTTACAAAGCAGGCTGAGCATGACCAGTTCTGCTGAAGTTCAATTAAACATCAGCAGAGAGAGGCTGAACAACAAGCCCCTCGTTCCACATCAGGGAACAGCAGAGCTGGAAATGCAAGTCAAGTTGGCCAGTTCCCAGACCAGTGTCCTTCCACAGCATCACTCTGTCTTCCTTCAAGATTACGGAAATAGCTCAGATGTGCTGCCTAGGTCTAAAATAAGAGTAAGAGAAGATGCAACAGAGACCCTACATCACCCAGGACAGAGCCAAACCCTTCTCTGTAACACCACAAAATTGCAAACGGCCACTGTGTATAGAAACACTAAGGGAAGCCAAAATCCCCATCAGTGCTGAGAACAGCAGTGCACTGCTCCATCTACAGTCCGAGCAGCAAGGTGAGGAATAACCACACTCCCTCCCTACTATCTGCAGCCTTCCTTCTGCAAATACATGCACACACACGCCCAGAGACAAAAGATGATTATCCTGGTGAGTCATGATTTGCACCAAAGGTTTGCTGAGCCCTCTGAAAGCAGAATTTGCACAAATGGGCAGTCACAGCACCAAAGGAACCGCAAGGACCACTGCAATCCTCTGGTGTTTGTTTAGAAATCATAGAATGGTTTGGGTTGGAAAGGACCTTAAAGATCATCTCATTCCAAACCCCTGCCATGGGCAGGGACACCTTCTACTAGAACAGGTTCCTCCAAGCCCCATCCAACCTGGCCTTGGACACTTCCAGGGGTGGGGCAGCCACAGCTTCTCTGGGCAACCTCTGTGCCAGTGTCTCACCACTCTGACAGGGAAGAATTTCTTCCCAATATCTAATTTAATCCTGCTCTCTGTCAGTTTGGAGCCATTAAAGGAAGGGAAAATAAAAACAAGCACTGCTTTTGGTAAAGCACCGGCTCTTGCAGAACAAAGCTGTTCAGCTCCAGCTAAGCTGAACTCCGGTGTTGTTGGAATATCCTCGCTATACATTCTCCATTTTTTAAATTTTTGCTCCAAACAGTCTCTTTGCCCTCCCTCCCCAGGGAGATGAGCCAAGCCTCACACACAGCTGCTGTGAGCTGCCTCTACGAAGGGCATCCATGGTGGTGGAGAACATTCCCTTATCTTTAGAAAACCACTCATTCATATGTCGCAAGGAGTACAGAGGGGCCCACACAGGGTCACTGATGCTTTGGAGAGGCAGCCTATAAACCTTCTTACCCCTACAACAAAAGCAACAGCAACAAGCAACTGCTGCGCTGCCACTTTTTTTTTTTTTTACATCCACCTCGGTATCACCATCTCTCCTCTGACTCTGCGATACATCTTTTGCTCGGTGCTCTGTGCTAAATAAGAGATCACTGAGAAATATCAGCTGGAGTTATGATGAGTCACCTACCTTCAACATTTAAAGGAGAGAAAAGAGGAGATGTAAGAGATGTAACCACACAACTCCCACAACGTTTCTGAAAATGAAGGGACTTGTGGCAAAGAGAGTCTCTGAAAATGTAACTAAAGGAACAAGACAAGTAAGAGATCACTCGTAGCTGTGCTAGTCTGAGGCTGTGAGTAGGAGAGCAGTAATAGCTTTTATTAGACATGCTGGTGTAGCTGAGGGAAAGAAACATGCATCAGAGCACAGACCTCCCCTTCAGGCAGGGAAGTGGAGCATATTTTGCTTTTAGCACTCTTGGAAAAGATAGTTGTGAGTGTCTGAGAGGAAGATACCTGCTTTCAGACCCAGCAAAAAAAAAAATAAAAAGGCCAGAGACTGAATTATCTAAAATTACCTTTGCAGTCCAGTTCACAGACTCATTTTGCAGTTATCCAGATTTTTTTCTAACACTGAATTTAAGAAAATTTCTTTGTAAACGTTCTGACAGCAAAGGTGACCTCCTGACAAGGGACTCGCACATGCTATGCTTCTCCAGTCACATTTTTAGGGATATCCTTGAAGATCCCCAACTTGTGATTATTTGTCATTTTCCCTCTCATCTATCATTTTGATGAATCAGAAAGCAATTACCGACAGAATAATTCTAAATCTTGACACTGCAGCTACAGACCTGCCAAGCTCTGACAGCTTGAAAAATGCTTGAAAAAACCAAGCCAAAAAAAATGAATGACTCTCATCCCCGGATGAGTTCCTGAGTCGTTGGAGACACAGGCTGTCGCTTTGTAAACAACTCCCCCCACCTCAGGAAGCAGAGGCACGATGCTCCCCATGCTCAGGAGGGTCAGCACCACAGGCTTCCATGGAAATATCATCCCCAGACCTGCAGCTCGACCCTGCACGCAGGGCCCAGCTGATGCTCCGTGACCAGGACACGAGGGCTGGCAGCGCCCCGGGGAGAGAGAAATTGTTTACAGGATTGATTCGTTTATAGAGCTGGCTCTGCACAGAGAGGACACGGGCACTGCAGAGGCCACGCATGGCCGGGCGCATCCGCACAGGCTGCTGAGCTCTCGGGAGATGGTCCCTGCTCCAGCGTCCTCGAGTCCAGCCCGCAGCATCTCCCTCCTCCCAGGGCAGGGGAAGAAAACATTTTCCTCCTCTACGTGGGGGGAAAGCGACCCTCGCCCCTAAACCCACCCGGGGCCCGTTCCTTTTCCCAACCCGCTGCCCTCGGGCACAGAGGGCTCTGCAGGGAAGGCTCGGCAGGGAAATTTACACAAGGATGGGGTCAGAGATACTCGACAAGAGGGGGAGAAGCATGGGGGGTCGCAGGTGGGATAGGGGTGAGCTCTGGGGAACGAGGATCAGCCACAGGTGGGCAAACCCAAGGGAGGGGAGCGTGCAGGGGCTGCCACGGGAAAAGCGGAGGGAGCCAGGCCTGGCAAGAGGAACAGGAGAGGCAGGAGCACCTCGATCTCAGGGGACGCGGCCAAGGCAGAGCTCCGGCTTTCGGGTCCTCTGCCCAGGGGATGGCCCAGGAAGAGTCCCAGTGTACCTTCAGGCACAGCACCTGGGTCCCCTCCAGGCAAGCGACAGAGGAAGGGCCCTTAGAGGGGGACGGGAGGTGTCCCTTCCCCAGGGGACAGCGCCGAGGGCCGGCCCCGGGCCGCCGGGGGCGGGGACAGGGGGTCACACCTGGGAGGGGGCCAGCTCGGGGACAGGGGCCGGAGAATGGCCCCGGGCGGGGGAAGGGGGTTCCCTCGCAGCCCCGGGAGCCCCGCGTCTCGCCCGGGGCCCACCCGCCGCGGGGCAGCGGCATGCCCCGCATGGCACAAGGTACTCACCGGGCCCGGGCCGCCCCGTTGCCCGCGGCCGCCACGCCGGGTCTCCCTCACCGGCCGCAGTCGGCGGGTCCCGCACCCGCGCTCAAGTTGGCGGCGGAGGCCTCATTGCCCTCAGCCAAGATGGCGGCGGCGGCTTCGCTGCATCTCACGTGGTCGTCGGGGCGCCGAAGCGGGCAGCGCCATGTCCGTGACGGGCGGGCAGAGCGACCGAACGCCTCGCTTTGCGGTGCTGGCGATCTCACCGTTTTCTCAGCCCGGACGCCGCTTCCTCAGGAGAAGGACGCGCTGCATCGCTTAAACACCCACAAAAACCAGCCGCCACGGGGCTGTCCGCAATACACCTATGCCCACAACCAACATGTCCGCCGCCGCCTCCCTTAGCGGGCGCGGCGCTCTCGCGGGAGACCGCCCCGCCGTTGCTAGGCGCGGAGGGGGCGCGCGGGCGGGTTCTCGCGAGAACAGCGTGAGGCGGCGGCGGCGGCCATGGCGGACGGGGCCGGTAGCAACGGGGACGCTGCGGGGCCGCTGGTGGGCAAAGAGGCGGGTGAGGCGGCGGGACCGGGAGCGAGCGGGTGGTCGGGCCCCACGAGGTGCCCTGTAGCCCGGTCGGATCCCGCAAGGTGCGGCGAATCCCGAACAGGGACGCCCCGCATCTCGCGGGGTCCCGCCGGGCCGCTGACGCCCCCGTTCTGTGTCCTACCCTTCTCCCCCCACAGTGGAGCGGCTGATCCGGGAGAACGGACACATCTTCACTGAGGCGCAGTGCAAGGTGTGCAGCGCCCTGCTGATCTCCGAGTCACAGCGGCTGGCTCACTACCAGGTAGGGAATGGGGAGCCCCCCGCCTCCGCCCCAGCCCACCCCCGGGCACGGCGAGGCACCGAGCGGGGCTTTCTCTGCTTTCCCCAGAGCAAGAAACACGCCAACAAGGTGAGACGGTACCTGTCCATCCACGGCGGGGAGGAGGGTGCCCACGGGAAGAAGATGAAGCTGGAGGTGAAGCAGGTGAGAGGAGACCCGGTCAATGTCTGTAAGTAATGTCTACAATCAGTGTCTGTAAGGTGTAGAGGGTAAGTCCTATGAGGAGCGGCTGAGGGAGCTGGGCTTGTTTAGCCTGGAGAAAGGAAGCTCAGGGCAGACCTTATTGCTCCCTACAACTCCTTGTCAGGAAGCTGTAGCTAGGTGGGGGTCGGCCTCTTCTCCCAGGAAACCAGCAACAGGACAAGAGGAAATGGCCTCAAGATGTGCCAGGGGACATTCAGGTTCGACATCAGGAGGAATTTCTTCACTGAAAGGGCTGTCAGGTGTTGGAAGGGAAGTGGTGGAGTCACTGTCCCTGGAGGTGTTCAAGAAATGTTCAAGAAATTCTGTGAACTGTCTGAAGGAAGGGTGTCAGAGGATGAACCTGGCGTTGCTCAGGGGTGCCCAGCAATAGGGCAGGAGGCAGCAGGCAGAAACTGATGCCCAGGAAGTTCTACCTGAACATGAGAAAGAACTTCTTCCCTGTGCAGTGACCAAGCAGTGGAACAGATTGCCCAGAGAACACATGGAGTCTCCCTTACTGGGGATTTTCCAGAACCGTTTGGATGCAATTCTGTGCCAAGTGCTCTGGGATGACGCTGCTTGAGCAGGGAGGTTGGACCAGATGACCCACTGTGGTCCCTTCCAGCCTGACCCATCCTTGGTTGCTGTGAGTGCAGGATCCACCCGGTCTAAATACAGCTCTCTGGGACCTGCTGAACTAAAGGCTGTTGCACAGCCTTGTAAGTGAATGAGGGAAATGCTCTCAGAAGGGGCGTTGTGAGAACTGAGAAGCTCAATGGCAGGTGTTTCACCAGGCCTTGTGCCAGTTCCTGCCCTCCCCACTCAGACAGCTTCTGTGAGCATGTCTTCCCTGTTTAAACAAATGCACGTTCCTCTTTTTGATAGTCCTGCTTGGAATGACAAAGGAAAAACAGGAGCAACAGCTTGTCTGGAGCATCATTGCATAACATCATGCAGAGCACGTTGAGTTCACCATCCACAGGAATTCTCTTCCCAGAGCATTTTTTATTTTACTTATTTAGGTTCCCTCAGCTGGTAGCTGCTGTCTGTTGGTCAGGCCCCACGTTCCATTCAGCCATCTGTCTGCCCTGTGAGTCCCCAAGGAACAGATTCTACTTTTACGATTGCTTCAACTGTAATCCTTAACTCCGGCATTTGCAGGGAGCTGTGGGATAACAGCAGATGCCTTCGCACATAGTGTCAGGCTGAGAACTGCCTGCTGCTCCCTCCTTAGCTGGTGTTGTGTTGCAGATGACCCAGCTGATAGTGATGTTTGTGCTGCTCAGTTCACACCTTGCAGGGGACAAGGTTGCGTGGTCCAATTCTGGCAGCCACATGCTTAACCTTGTCCTTAACCCAAATTGGCCAGGGCTGCCCCTCTGTGTGGAGTGTTCGCCAACAGGTTAAAAACAGTAGTCTGGTGCAAGAACACTCTCCAGAGAGGGAGACAGTGATGCTGCATCATGGAAGTTCTACTCAGTCGCACTTAACACCTGAATGTCTCTGATGACCTTTTCTTAGACCCCAAAATCGTACTGTTTCTCCTCAAAACCAGGAGGCTGGACGGGGTAACCTGCAGAGGTCCCTCCCAGCCTCAGTCATTCTGTGGTTCTGTGTGCACAGGATAGCAAGCAGGAAGGCAGCAATGGGGAAGACAGGAACAAGTGTTGTCCCATCTGCAACATGACCTTCTCTTCTCCGGCTGTGGCAACATCTCACTACTTGGGCAAGACTCATGCCAAGAACATGAAGCAGCAGGCCCCCAAAGTAGAAGGTATGAGTGTCTGTAGCACCTTCATGTCCCAAAGGGCTCTTCAGAGTTTTGTTCAAGCCCACGTGTGAGCTCTCGTGAGAGTGTGTGCTCTTTGCAGTGAAATAGAGTAACCCAGAAGTGCACCTCCAGAGACCTGGCTGTGCCAGCCTACTCAGTGGGCTGGCATTGGCAAGAAGTTGTGTGGGTTTTTGTTTTGCTTTGTTTGGGGGAAATGCATCTGGCAGCATCCATTGTACCCATCCCTGTATGCAGAGACCAGGCGTGTGTTGTTAAGATGTAGAAACAATCCTTTCACAGGATATGATGTTCATTAAAAGGTTACAGAGACTGAAGTGATTGGTGAAACTCTGATAAGGCAAATTCGTCAGGGCTGCTCATCTACAGCAATGTGGCCTCTGAAGTTCACAGACTCGGGAGCTACAGATTGCTAGGGAGTGGGAGAATACAGCTGGGGAGCATCAGGTTGTTCTGACCTTGTCTGCCCCAGTGCAGCTGCCTGTGTGTCCCATCCCTTTGCTAGCAGCCAGAAAGACCTGGTGGGTGGGGAATGAGATCCTCTGTCCAGAGCAGGTAGAGGTAGCTGCAGGCCTGAGGGCTGCAGCTGGTGAGGACAGAAGGAAAACACAGCCATTGAGTGCACCTAAGGATGGCAGCTTGTGCTGGCTCCAAGCTGGGGACTTGGGAGTCACCTAGACACCTGACTCCTGGGATCTTCCAGGCAGAAACTGTCTGTCCTGGCTTGTCTTCATGGCTTTGCTAAAATGTATGCACAGAGCAAAGCCACCTCGGGGCCCTTCTTGTTCTTTGGAGCCCTTGCTTTGGGGTATGAGAGGAGCCTGCAGGAAGAGGTAGATGTTCACTGAGCGGTCTGGTGTGTGCCTTGGTTCTGACATGAGAGGAGCTCTCTGATCCCTAGCAGGTTACTCACTCTGCTCTTCGGCACCCTGTAGTGAGAGGGTGCAGGTTTCTCTACCACACTGGAGAGATGCTTCCCTGTGTAGATTCACTGGGTCAGACCTAGTCCCATTTATGCTGTTTCTCAGGCAAGACTCCTCATGACCTCGGGATCAAGTCCTGCAGCTGTGTGGTGCTTACATAAACCCACTGCCTTTTCTGTGAAAGGATTTATGCCCATGTTCTGGCTGGGGGATGGTAACAGCAGGTGGAAGCTCATTTGTACCCAGTGTTTCTTGAATACAGTCGTGCTTATGTTAAAGAGGAATATGCAATTCTGTTGGATTTTTTAAACCCTGAAAGTTTGCCTGGCTTACTCTGAACTTACGTTACCACCTGTTTTTAAATTCTGCAGCGTTAAGGGAAGAGGTAGGAAAATCATTAATTTATTGAGATACCTTATATTGGCTAGGTCTGGGGTTTAGATGTGGTGTGTTACTGGTTTTAATGTGGGTTTGGGGGAAATTAAGTGACTGGTTTTTACCTCTGAGTTCTGTGACTGACCAGGAGTTTGGACTCACCCTACAGAAACGGTGCCCCCACAGAAACACCCTGCTGCCCTCCCCTCCTCTACTGCATCTTCTAACGAAGAGAACAAGGACATTACTGATCCGGACAAGTTCTGTAGCCTCTGCCATGCCACTTTCAACAACCCCCTTATGGCAAAACAGCACTATGTAGGCAAGAAGCACAGAAAGCAGGAGACCAAACACAAGCTGATGGCACACTACGGCCGAACCCCTGATGCACCAGCATCGTCCTTTATGGGTGAGTTCTCAACAGGGAGGCTGATATCCAGCTGAAGAGCAGAATGGGAGAGAAACAGAATGTGTCTGACAGGCCTTTGGACAAGAGAGTCTATGGAGGGAGCAGGGGAGAATTGCTTATGATGAGGAACTTGATTATACACCCTAAGATTGATTTGGTTGATGTTGTAACCCCCTGCAGCAGATGTTTTAGACTGGAGCTACTCGTGACAAGCTTTGGGTTGTGTTATGCGGTGTTGTTTAATCGGGGACATGTCCTTTTTATTCTCTGTGCAGATAATCCAGGGATTTTGGCCAGTACTGTTTCTAGTTAGGTGATTGCATCCAAAATGGAAAGATAAAAGTGGCATTTGATGCTTAAAAGTTGTCTTTGGCAGGGACTAGCCAGAGATTGAAGGAATAGGTTTAACTGCACCTGCTGCTTCAAAGCACATGAAAGCCAGAAAGATTTCTCCCTGAATGCCGTTCTGCCTCTGTGTGGGCACTTCTATCTGATGAACTAATGCAAGTCTCTCTGGAGCAAGCAGGAATGTGGAAAAAAAACCCAGAGCTATTAAGGAGGAACTTCAGGCAGACAGTTAAAACTCTTTTGGTTTATGATGTGCTGCTTATGAGGACTTGTACGTGATGAAAGCCCTCGGAGTCCAGTGAAAGCATTAGGCGCTCACAGAAAACTCCCTTGTTCCTCCCAGTAGCCTTCTGTTGGATCAGGTCTTAGTTCCGGCTGGATACTTGAGGTAAATAATAAGCAGACAGATCATCTTAAAATCATCATCAAGGGCTTCTTTCTCTGTCGTAAAAACCCACACAAGCAGAAGATTAATTATTCTGATTCTTTGCAGGCCACCTTTAGATACCAGTAGCACTTATGACAAATGAGGCTCAATTAGCCAAGTGATGTTCTCTCCCACATTGCGTGGCCGTGTGGGAGATGGAAAAGGTGCTCTGTATCTCACGTTACCCATCTGCTCTGCACCTAATTAGTGGGGTCTGATGAATGGTTCCACTTGAGTGTGACTCAGGCGCTGACAGTGGCAGGAGCCACAGCCCGGGCGGGCTGGGTAGGTGGGTAGTGCCCTTGCCTGCGTAGGTGGGCAGTGCCCTTGCCTGTGTGATTGATGTGTCCCAAGAAATGCTAGTAGAACCAGAATACATACAGTCACATCTCCAGGGCACTTCAGCTCTTCAGGAAAGGTTTCAGTGGGCTATAACTGGGGGCTTCTCAGATGAGATGTCAGGGATGTCTTGTCCTGCCCTCTTTGCCTGTCTCTGTGTGCCAACAGCCACACTTGTCCCTAAACTCTCTGCCAGGACCTGACTCAAAGTAGGTAAAGATGTGTTCTTTGCAAATGCAACACTGAGGTGTTTGCCTGCTTAAAGTTCTCTGGGAATGACTGGTATGGGGTGCAGGAGTGTAGTTTACATGATTTTGTGTACGCACCGGTTGGATGGGTTTGCAACAGAGAAACCTTGACATTTGTGGTGCAGGGAAGCAGACCTGAGGGCTGTATCAGCTCCTCTGGCCTTTCCTACCCGGATCCAGCTCCATTTTGTGAGCCAAATGTCCCACTGGAGTCTGAAATATCTGAGGTGCAGCAGCCACGTGGGGAAGTGTCTGATACATCCAGGGTTGAGCTTCCCACTCAGTGATTTGCTGCTCTGCACACCTGGGGTCTATCTCCTCTTTCACCTTAAGGAAATATTTTCCTTATGAGATTCCCAGCCAGAGCCCTTCCCCAGTGAGCCAAAATTCAGGAGCGCTTAATGTCTTGAGGACAACTGCCAGAATTTTTCTCTGATAAGAGACTGCTGTGCTGCCATACTTGCCTGTTTGGTATCTGTGACCCCCTGAACTTTCAGTCCAGCTGGAGTTGTCATGTTACACAAAACCATTGATCCTGTCTAGTACCGCTATTGTTGGAAACTTTTTTTTCCTGGCAGTTAACTGATCCACTGACTGTAACCAAACTGCTTGAGGACAGAGCTTAATATCCTCCGTTGGCACCTCAGCAAGGCTTAGCAGAATGCTTCATTGTGGAGCTGGACATTGGGTGTAATCTCCTCTGGCAGCTTTTTTATTGAAATGCTATGAGCTTGCAAATTCAGTATCTCCCTCATTTTCTGTTTTGAGATGTCCATATCAGCAGAAGTAGGAATATGGGAGAGAAATGGAGTTGCAAAGGCCATATAGCATCAGGTTTGGGATCCAAATCTGAGACTTTTACTATGAACTGTTTGTAGGGAACATGTGTGTGTTTTTTATCGAGGAACAAACTATGTTCTGATCAGGAAAGCTTTTTTGGCTTAGTGATTCCCTCACAGTGACTGGCTGATACACAATGGGGTAGTGGGACTCTGTGACCTCCCTGCATGATCAGATTGTTGACTGTTACTTGTCTTTGTTTAGGGTTGTTGAATACATCAGGTGATTGAGTATCTTGCTTGTTTCTAACTCAGGCACAGGGTTTGGCTAGCTGTGTGTGCTAACATTGCTGTCTGTTTCAGCTGGGAAGGGCTACCCCTGCAGCACATGTAACATAGTGCTGAACTCCATAGAGCAGTACCAAGCTCACATCAGTGGCTTCAAACACAAGAATCAGTAAGTAATGTTCTTGTCTAAGTGTGTTTCCAGCCTCGTTGTTCAAATCGATGGCCTAAATATAACCTAAAATGCAGTTTTGAGCGCATGTTTCCGGCAGTCTTCCAGACAGAACAGCAGGGTCTGTGCAGGCACTCCCTGCATGTCCTGACTCTGCTCCCGGAGCTCCCTCTGCAGACAGCCCAGCCGTGTTGCCGAGGTGGAAGTGCCTCCAGTTGCTTTTGGTTCCTAATAGTTCAGCTCAGCACGAACCTTCGCAGTGAACCTGACACCTATTAAACATAGTTTCTTTTAACAACTGAGATTTTAATTTAATTAAGGACTAGCTCAGTGGAGATCTGCTTGCCATTCTAGTCTTCCTTGGGATTTCTTGTCTTAAAATTTGGCATATAGTCAGCATGCTCCAGAAACCTGGACTGTATTCCTGAACTTGCTCTCACAGCTGGCAAGTTAAATAATGGCATCCCCTGCATATATTATTACTTGAAAAAAATTAGGCTACCAGATGATTAATACCAAAATTACTTGTTCTGCAGACTGTCAAATTTTAATTTAAGAGCTTTCACTAGAAGAGGCCCTGTAGTGAGCCTGGGTTGGTTAGAAAGTTTTTTAGAAGGAAGAGGTACTAGGAAATCCTACCTGAAGGGAGGGCAGGCTCCTAACCCAATTCCCCAGAAGCAACAGGAAGAAAATTGGGATCTCTTGTTGCCTGACTGTGGAATAACAACCCCATGGTCCCTTGACTCTTTGGAGTACTTGATGGGAAGGCATCTTTCGTCCCAGGAAAGTTCCAGCTCTCAAACAGCACAACAACTAGATCAGTGAATAGGAAGTATCCCATTCTAGAGGGATGATACTGAGGATGTTCCCAACACATACACATAAATGTTCCCTTTAAGGACACTGCTGTTGTTGGAGCTGTTGCAGCCACACAACTCCCTTTCAGAAAGCTGCTCTGGATTCAGCTGTGCCGTTCTGTTCCAGCTTCAGCAGCCTGCAGAGAGGCAGGATGCTTGCTTTGTAATGGGAGCTCTTTAGCAGTCCTTGAGCTGTGCCGCAGCTAATTTTGCCATGCTAAAGGTGTCTGTTTACACACAGGCATGGAGGGCAAGGATGCACTTGGAAGGTTTTCTGGCAAGTTGTTGCCTTGGCTGCAGTGGGCTGTAGCTCCGCTGTCAGCCTTGCCTGCTGAGCATTGATTGCAGCTGGCACGTTTCAGAGCATTTGTGACATTGTCTCCTTTTTTCTCTCTCTTCCTCTTGCTCCGTTCGATGTACAGGATGCCAGGAGCAGTGCCAGTTGTTGGACCGTTCCCGCCACAGCAGTATGTCCGGGAAGAGTCAACTGCCCCAGGAGGCTACAGTTACTTCAGCCAAGACTTCTAGAGCAAGTTGCAGCACTGTTCTTGGAGTTGTTGGTGGCCCCAGAACGCACACCCTTTGCCAGTCCACAATGGTTTCATTATCCCTCTGGATAAGCAAAGTCCTACCTTCCTGTATACACCCGTTGAGCAGAACGGGGACTGAATCTGTCAGGAAAAGGATCCAGCTGGAAGAGACTTGCTAGACAGCAAATACTTACTCCCTTAGAGTAGTTTTCATTGTGTAATTGCTTCCTGTGAAGGTGGGTGTGGTGTGAGAGGAAGTGTGTATCTGCTGTAAGAAGGGTTTGGCAGCAAGCTGGTAGTGGCCACCTCCTCCCTGTCCCCACTCTGGGGGGCTGCCCATCCTGCTGCTGGACTGCTCTCAGAGGGACACCAGCACCCACAGGCACCCCCGGGCATGACAGGAATGGACCTGGAGCCTGGCTGTGGCACCAGAGCCACCCACATGGCCAGAAGGCTGAGGATGGAGTGTGTCCCTTGTCCCCAGCTGTGCCCTGGTGTCAGTGTGCTGTTGACCCAGCTCTGCTCCTCCCTGCCCTGGGCCAGCGTTCTGGCTGCCTTGCCAGGCTTAACCCCATCACCTCCTGGGCTGGCAGGCGCAGGACAGAGCACGGAGCCACCCACCAGCCACATCCTCCACAGAAGCACTGCAGCCCCCTGCCCAGGCCACCTCCAGCTCCATGGAGCCAATTGCTCCTCCAGCAGCATGCCCGGGGTCCCCACCTCAGCCGGGGAGAGCGCAGACCTGGCCACAGCCCCTACCACTGCCATCCCTTGTGGCCTTGCTGGCTCCAATGAGTAAATCAGGTGCAGATGTGGAGTCGGGACCGGGTGCCTGCTTGCAATTAGGGGCTGGGAAGATTGGGATGGCCCCATTCCTGCCTTGCAGTTCCTTGTGATGGCTGCTGCTTCACTGGGATGAACCCCCAATGTTGTGCAAGAGACAGGGCTTGTGGGCAAAGCTCCTGCTTCCTTGGCCCATGGATGGGCACTGTGGTGCCTGATGCAGCACATGGTGTGTGGCATGTCCCCGAGGGGAGCAGCACACATTCTGGCCCCATGCACCCCATCACCTGGGCCAGCTGTAGCCACAGCGCTCCCCCATACAGCTGGGGTGGGAAGAGGTGGCAGGGCTGCAGCAGGGACAAGGCATGATACTGCCCGCTCTGCTGCCAGATCACACTCAGCTTGTACATTACCCTCTTGGCCTTCACTGCCCCAGTCTGTGGACCCTCCTGTGCCATGCTGGTGAAGCCCCAGCCCCTGGTGTTCCTGTCCTGCAGCCCCTGCACTGGGCCCCACATTCTTGTCTCCCCAGAGGGAGCAGCAGGTTTATGTTTGCCAAGTTCTGCCTGGTTAAACCTTAACCGAGCTGGGTTGCTCCATCAGTCCCTCCCAGCTAGAGATAAGGATGGGCAGGCAAGACCAGGGCCTGGTGGGACACACTGTCCCGAACCTGGCTGCTTACCTCCAGGGCAGGACCCAGCTCCTCCAGAGCATCCTGCCCAGTCTGGGGCAGCTGCCTGCCCCTCCAGCTTGGCCCCTGCCTCCTGCAGTGGGTCCCCACTGATGTGAGTGCATCAGGTTGTGGCTGGGGCTGGAAGCTACTGTGTCAAGGCCAGTGGGACTGGATGGAGCTGGAAGTCTTTGTGCAGGGGCTCACCCCTGTGCTCCGGGGCTGACCCGCTCCCTCAGTGCCACAAGGTTCACATCACCCCAGCACATGGCATGAGCCTGCTCAGCTTCAGATCCCATGCATGTATGGGATACAGTGAGCTGGGGCTTCTGTACCCCAAACAAGAGCCATTCAGGGGAGGCCAAGAGAAACTTCCAGGAGGAAAGAGCCCCCCAGGCTCCGGCCCCCCCAGGAGCCACCGTGCCGCGCGGGCTCTGGCTGGCCACAGGTGCCACCACAGCGGGAGTGGTGGTGAGTGCTGGGGCCAGGCACAAGGGGCGGCTGTGTTCCCGCAGCTCCGGCTGCCTTCCAAGAGCAATATTGTTGGCACCAGGCAGGCTCCCTGTACCGGCAGCACATACATGGGCCTTTCATGAGGGGAGTGGGGATGATTTACTGCCTGGGGGAAGGGGCAGGGGCGGGAGGATGGAGCCCCAGCATGCCAGTGCCCAGCCCCTTGTGTGTGCTCGCTGCCGTGGGGCCCCACACATGTAAGCAAGGTCGAGGGTCTGGCCAGGGGGTTTTCTCTCCCAGCTGGGCATAGTGCAAGAGCCAGTCCCTCTGCTGCGTCTGTGGAGTTCTGGGAACACACTTCATCTCTGGGCACCCTAGTGTGTCTGAGCTAAGCAACCAGGGGTCACACATCCCTTGCAGTGCCACAGTGATGGGAGCAGCCCATGAACTGGAGGGGAAACAGGGGCACCAGAGGAGGGTGCTGGGGCAGGGGTGCACCAACAGCATGCAGAGTGCTGTGCTGGCACAATCTCCCCTTGTTGAGCTGCTGGCGTGGCAGAGGCCGTTGTGGTGCTGCCGGCAGTGGGTGGCAGGCGGTGGGGCTGGGCTGCTGTGAAGGGCTTTTTGTTTGCCGTCAGTTGCTGTTATAAATCAAGCCAGGCAGCCCAGCCCTGGCCCAGCACTGCCCCACGGCAGAAGTGACCAGTTCCCAACTGCCTCCACCACAGCCCCACCAAGCCCTGCCTGTGCCTGGCATTGCCCTGGCCCAATGAGGATGTTTGGTGTGACACGGGGCAAAGTGCCTGCACTGGTCTGCTTGCCCTTCTTCCACCCAGCATTGAGGAGCCCTGGGATACAGGGAATCTTTCCATGTTCATCCCAGGCTGTGGCTCCCACTGGCTCCCCAGAGTCCCACTTCTCCCCTGGTGTTCCCAGTACTGGGAACATCCCTTTCTCTCTGGTTTTAATTTGGTTTTGGTTCGAATTGAGCTGAACCCAACATTTTTCTGTGCTTCCGGCATGCTGTGAACTCTGCAGGGGCGGCCGCTGCTCCGTGAAATTGATGTTCTCGTCCGCTTCACGCGTCAGCAGGAATGAACAGCTGCTGGGGGCTGCTGGCCCCCGGGACTGCTCTGTGCACCCCTGGACCCCAAGGGGACACCAGCACTCCAGGTGGGGAGCAGCATGGGGTGGATGGTGCTATGGGAGATTGTAGCACCAACCCGACCTCACAGTGAAACCATGTCATGCTGGAAGTTGCTGGTTTGGCACATTGGAGCAGCACAGACAAGGCTGTGCCCAGTACTCACCATGTGGCCTTATGAAATGAGGGGTGACAATGACACTGTACTCGACTCACATGGCCTCAAGATCCACACCAGGCATGGGCAAGGCTGTGTGTGGGGCTCAGATACTTGAGGTAAATTCTTGCTGGGAAGCAGAAAAGGTGGCGAAGCAGACGGCAATACAGCAAAGGGAGAAGAGCAGCTCTAGGGCCAGACCCTGGCCATGTACTGGGGACACTGTCCCCTCTCGATGGCAGCAGGATGCTCAGGGGAAGGTGTTCCGTGGGACCACACTGGCTCAGAGCATCTGAGGCCAGGCTTCCCCTAGTGCCCAGGGGTCCTGTGAGGGTCAACGGGCAACAAGGCCTGGGCATGGTGGGGTCTGCCTGCCGCAGTACAGGCAGCAGCATAGGGAAGGTGAGGGCGAAGTGTTTATGGGTCAGATTAGGCCACTCCGATGCTGGCTCGAAGCTTGTGTTTTATGACCCTCCGTTATGGGCTCCTAATGAGGGTCACAGCCACTTTATGGCACCGACAGCGATAACGCTACATCTAATTATGGCACAATTAGTGTGTGGGCTGCTGGGCACCCAGCAACACAGTGCCCATCCCCGGCCGTGACACCTGCTTGGGGCTTGACTTCGAGTGCTCCCCCTCCGAGCAACTGGGAGGAAACGGGGATGGCCTTGCTGCCTGTCCCATGTGCTGCTCCCCACAGGTGGGGTCTGCCTGGGGGAGCGGCACAGGGGAGCAGCCCCGGGTGTTTTGCAGCCCCCTGCGTTCCCCACCCGCGAAGGGAGGCTGCAGCGGCAGGGCCGGGACGGAGGGGCCCGGGGGCCACCTCTCGCTGCTAGGGGGGAGCCGGTGCTAACCCCCACCACCCTCGTCCAACTCGGCGGCCGGTCGGTTTGCAGAGGTGCCGGCGGAGCGGGGCCGGTCCCCGTCCCCCCCTCCCGCCTCCCCTGCGCTCCGGGCGGGGCCGCTGTAACCCGAGCGCGTCCCTACAAAGTGCCCGCGCCCCCGCGGCGGCGGCAGAGCGGGGCGGGAGCCAGCCCGGAGCGAGCACCAGCCCTGCCCGCAGCCGGAGCCGTCCCGAGCCCAGAGCCGGAGCCAGAGCCTTCCCCGGCCCCGCCGCCATGGGGCCACGGTGCGGGTTGCGGCGGCGCTGAGCCCGCTGCCCCCGGACTTTGCCCCGGCCCGAGCAGCGCAGGCGGCTCCGCCGCGGGACCCCGTCACCGCCGGTAACCACGCCGACCGCGACCCTCGCCCCCAGGACTACTCGGGGCCCCCTCCCGGGACGCTCTCCCCTTTCCTGGGATCCCCCGCGGTCTCCCGCCCCCGGTTAACCGTCCCAGCGCCCTGACCAGGCTGCCGCTGGTTGTAAGGGAGGGTTCCCGGCACCCAAACGGGGTGTTTCCCACTCTCCGTGCTCCCTCCCAAGGGGGAAGGCTTCCTGCCCGAGGACCCCCGTGCTCTGCCTCCACTGCATGCGCACCCACCCTCGCGGTGCCCCGGGGACCTCGCACCGCTTCTCTCCGGTGCCTCGGGAAGGGAGGGGGCTGCCCGCCCGGATCCGCTCACCCGACCCTGCCTGTCCCGCAGGGTGGGACCCCCCGCCCCGGGGAGGGCTGGAAGATGCGGCCCCTCTTGCAGGTCGTGGCGGGGCTGCTGCTGGCGGCGGCTGCTCGGGGCAGGGCGATGGAACCAGGTACGGCTGCGGGGGGCGAAGCGGAGCCGGGGGGCGGCGGGAGTGGGGTCGTTCTTTCGCCATCCCAGCTGGGCGGCGACCCCCGAGCTGGGATGCGGATGCTTGCCCTGGGCACGGAGCCCTACCGTCCTGCCTGCAGGGCAGGGCTGGCGGAAGCTGGGGACATGGCACAGGGACCAGCGTTTTCATCACCAACAGGAGTAGGGTGGCTCCAGCCAGGCTGTCCCTGTGCTGCGGGGGCTCACTTCGCTCGGTGGACACACGGCATAGCGGGGTGGTGAGACTGCTCTGGGCAGTGGCAGTTGTGTGTGGCTCCTGGCGAGGGGCGGACAGTCCGTGCCTCGCGGTAGTGGGTGCGGGAGAAGGACGTGTCCCAGGGGACCAGAGACCAGCTATCCCACATCATGTTGGCCATGCACTGAGCTGGAGACACACTTGTGCCCTCCAGGCTCCTGCACGTGGGCAGTCGGGCTGCGGTGGTATTGCTGTGCTGGTGGCCAGGTTGTTTCTGCCCTCCACGTGCACACGCTGCTGTTGGCCATCGGCAAGCTGGGCCGGGGACAGCCAGGTCCCCGGGGGGGTTTGGTGCCCTCCTTCAGTAAGGCAGAACAGGATGGAGCACCCTGCACCACTGAGAGTGGTGGAAGAATGGTGACATGTGTGGCCTAGGACAGGGACATGCCACTTGGGAAACCATGTCCCTGTGCCTCAGGGCAGAGTCCAGCCCTTACCTGCCTCTATGGTGGCAGAGCCAGGCCCTGGGCTGTGTCACACCACTTGCTCTCCACACTAGGATGGGCATACGGTGGGGTCCTGCTGTCAGGGAGGGTGAGCACTGGGGTGGGTGCTCACCACATCTCTCCAGAGCTATTTGAGAGCCCGTTGCTGGAGTCAGAAGAGGAACATCTCCTGCTGGACCCAGGCAACACATTGAAGCTGTACTGTGATGCCAACCAGAGTGGTGCCGGTGTGGTCTGGTACAAGGAGTCCCGACCACTCATCTCAGGGGCTCGCATCCGTGTCCGGCAAAGCCTGCTGGAGATCTCAGAGGTCACCTATGAGGACTCAGGGCTCTACGTGTGCCAGGCACAGGGGACTGGGGAGGTCCTACGCAACTTCACCATCTCTGTCGTGGGTAGGAGCCCCGGCAGCACCCAGCTACCCTCGGGGCAGCAAGGCAGCCACTGCCCACCCCACCCTGCAGGCACAGGGATGTCCCTCTCAACCCATTTCCCTTTGCAGACTCCCTGGTGTCAGGTGATGATGATGAAGATAGTGATGGGGACAGTCCCCACGGAGACCAAAATGAGGAGTCAGTCTATGTGCACAGAGGTCAGTACCACACCAGGGCACTGCAGGAGAGGGCAGCTGGGGCAGAACCAGGGGCATGGGGCACTGTTGCCTCCTTCTCCCAGCACAGGGGGCTGCCAAGAGGCCCCATGCTGTCCCTTGGCCCCCTCCCACTGTACATCCTGCATGTCCCCAGCTCCTTACTGGACTCACCCACACCGGATGGACAAGAAGCTGTATGCAGTCCCTGCTGGGAACACAGTGAAGTTCCGCTGCCCAGCCTCAGGCAGCCCCAGCCCCAGCATCCGCTGGTTCAAGAACGGGCGCGAGTTCCGAGGGGAGCACCGTATTGGGGGCATCCGGGTATGGACCAGCCCCCCCCACCGCAGCTCCCCTCCCGGGACCCATCTCCCTCATCTCACCTTGCTGCCTTACCTCCCCCTCTGCAGCTCCGGCACCAGCACTGGAGCCTGGTGATGGAGAGCGTGGTGCCCTCTGACCGCGGCAACTACACTTGCCTGGTGGAAAACAGGTTTGGCAGCATCCGCTACAGCTACCTCCTGGATGTGCTGGGTGAGGATTCCTCAGCATGGTGCTGATCTGGGCTCCCCCATGCCTGGCAGGGTCAGGGAATGGGGTGGAGGAGCCTCTGTTCATGGCCTGTCCACTGATGCAGCCCGCATGTCCCTTGCACCCCAGGGAGATGGGATGGAGACCAGGCTCAGGTTGCACTGGTCTGTTGTAAGGCTGGGGAAGGGCTCTCTGTGGCTTCATGGTGGGTGGAGAAAGAGGGAGAAAGGAGTCCCTGCTCTTGGCCACCATGTCAGTGACATTGCTGTGCTCCCTGTGTGCAGAAAGGTCCCCGCACAGGCCCATCTTGCAGGCAGGGCTGCCCGCCAACACCACAGCCCTGGTGGGAAGTGATGTGGAGTTCTTCTGCAAGGTCTACAGTGATGCCCAGCCCCACATCCAGTGGCTGAAGCACATCGAAGTGAATGGCAGCAACTACGGTCCCGATGGGGTCCCCTATGTGCAAGTCCTCAAGGTAACAAGGGCTGGAAGCACCCAGGTCCCAGACACCCACCTTAATGTGGTAACGGGGGTGCACAGAGCCCTGCAAGGAAGAGGGATACTGACCATGCATCCCTTTCTCTGGCAGACTGCAGACATCAACAGCTCTGAGGTAGAGGTGCTGTACCTGCGCAATGTGTCCGTGGAGGATGCTGGCGAGTACACCTGCCTGGCAGGGAACTCTATCGGCCTCTCCTACCAGTCTGCCTGGCTCACCGTCCTGCCAGGTAGGGCTGGGGTCCGGGTGTGGGGTCTGGGATCCCCAGCACGCAGAGGCCTTGCCTCAGGCCAACTCATTCACACCCCCCAGAAGAGGAGCTGGTGCGGGAAGCTGAGGCCCCTGAGACCAAGTACACGGACATCATCATCTACACCTCGGGCTCACTGGCCGTAGCCATGGCCATCATCATCGTGGTGCTGTGCCGGATGCAGACTCAGTCGAGCAAGCAGCACCTGGAGCCTATAGCAGTCCACAAACTCTCCAAATTCCCACTCATCCGACAGGTGGGTGTCGAACTGGAGTCCTGGTAATGCAGGGGGACCTTGGTGACCAATGGGCTCCATGAGTGCCACTTGTGCCCATCACACTCTTGCCCTGCTGCCAGCCTTGGTGCTGCCCTCCCCACTGCCTCCTGCGGCTGCAAGTGAGGGTCTCTTTACTTTACTGTTGGGTCTTTTTTTGGTCCTGGAGCATGGGATAGGATGGCTGAGGTCCTGTGTCTCTTTCTACAGTTCTCCCTGGATTCCAGCTCCTCTGGGAAGTCCAGCACATCCCTGATGCGTGTCACCCGTCTCTCCTCCAGCTGTGCCCCGATGCTGGCTGGTGTGATGGAGCTGGACCTACCTCTTGATGCCAAGTGGGAGTTCCCTCGAGACAAGTACGGTGCCAGACAGGGCAGGGACAGGGGCTGCTCTCTCCAGCTGTCCTGGGGACAGGAGCATGTGGGTGGTGGATGGGGAGGCCTCTGTCCACCATCAGACTCCTCAGCACCACTGTACCCCAGGGCACTGGGATTCAGCTGGCATGGAGCGGGGCAGCCACACCTCCTCCATCGCTTGGGGTTCGGCCATGCAGTGGTGGGAAATAAGGCCATCCCTGTGATCCCTCACTGTTCTGTTTGTCCCTGCCAGGCTGGTGCTGGGGAAGCCCCTGGGGGAAGGCTGCTTTGGCCAGGTGGTGCGGGCAGAGGCTTATGGCATTGACAGAGACTGGCCAGACAGAGCCGTCACCGTGGCTGTCAAAATGCTGAAAGGTAAAGGTTCCTGTGCCAGTGTCCCAGGAACAAAGGTGGCATCAGGGCCAGGCAGGGGTGCCACCCAGTTGGCACCGTGACACGGCCCTCCTTCCCCAGACAATGCCACCGACAAGGACCTGGCTGACCTCATATCCGAGATGGAGATGATGAAGCTCATGGACAAACACAAGAACATTATCAACCTCCTGGGAGTCTGCACACAGGATGGTGAGGGGGCTGTGCAGGCAGTGTTTAGGCAGGGCATGGGCATAGAGCAGGACCAGGGGATGGGAACTGCTGGGGTCAGTGGCTGACTGGGAAGGGACAAGGTAGGGCTGGGGCTGAGCAAGTGGCTACCCTTCCCAGGGCCGCTGTACGTGATTGTGGAGTTTGCTGCAAAGGGCAACCTGCGCGAGTACCTCCGTGCCCGCCGCCCCCCGACACCTGACTATGCTTTTGATGTCATGGCAATGCCCGAGGAGCAGCTGTCATTCAAGGATCTGGTCTCCTGCGTCTACCAAGTGGCCCGTGGCATGGAGTACCTGGAGTCCAAACGGGTAGGGCTGGCATGGCCTGCATGGGCTTCCTGTTCTGGGCACAGCTGGGATGGGCATGGTGGTGACAGAGGAGTGTTGTGTCCCTGGTGAACCCAATGTCCCCATGGAAAGGGAGCCTAGCCCATTCCCACAAGCTGTCCAGAACCTCCCAGCCACATCCAACAAAGCTCAAGGCAGTACCTCCCCAAAAACATGGGACTCAAAGCCTGACACACTTCCTGGGGAAGTGTGTATTGACCCTCACTGTGCCCATCACTGCAGCCAGCCTGATCAGGGGATGGCCCCACCACCACAGGAATGCTGGGGGATGTGTGGGAGGGAAATGGCAATTTTGGGTGTTTGAAGGGGATATGTGGAGCTGCAGTCATCATCTCACACCCCTGTGGGCAATACTCTTCTGGCAGTGCATCCACCGTGACCTGGCTGCTCGCAATGTGCTGGTGACAGCAGAGAGTGTGATGAAGATCGCTGACTTTGGCTTGGCCAGGGACGTCCACGACATTGACTACTACAAGAAAACCAGCAATGTGAGTGGGGCTCCTGGGAGAGGGGTGCAGGGATCCCCAGCCAGGGACGAGCTGAGCAGGGGCTTGCTCTCGTAGGGTCGCCTGCCGGTGAAGTGGATGGCACCCGAGGCCCTGTTTGACCGTGTCTACACCCACCAGAGTGATGTGTGAGTCCTGAGAAAAATGTGGGTCTTTTGGGAGCGGGATGAGGATGCTGACGGTGTGGGACAAGGCAGCGCCATGGGGTTGTGCATGTACTGGAGGGTCCCCATGAGCAGGATGGGCGTACTCTGTGGGGACAGCAGGACACTATTCCCCAGGGGTGATCCACCCTCTCCCATCCCTGCTCCCACAGCACTGCAGGGTGCAGTGGGCCAAGCTGGGAGAGAGCCCTAGGATGTGGTTCACCCCACTTTGCCATGCATGATCCCTAGGTGGTCCTTTGGGATCTTGATGTGGGAGATCTTCACGCTGGGGGGCTCCCCATACCCTGGCATCCCTGTGGAGGAGCTGTTCAAGCTGCTGAAGGAGGGGCACCGCATGGACCGGCCATCCAACTGCACCCACGAACTGTGAGTACCAGTCAGGTGGGTGGGCAGGGGGCATGGCGAGACCCCACTAACTGCCCCTCATCCCCAGGTACATGCTGATGCGGGAGTGCTGGCACGCTGTGCCCTCGCAGCGCCCCACTTTCAAACAGCTCGTGGAGGGGCTGGACAAGATCCTGGCGGCTGTTTCAGAGGAGGTGAGGGGTGGGGGAGTCTGGTGGATGAGGGGTGGGCAGTGTGGGTGCTGACAGCACTGGTGGTGATGGCACCATCCCTCCTTGCAGTACCTGGACCTCTCCATGCCCTTCGAGCAGTACTCGCCCTCCTGTGAGGACACCGCCAGCTCCTGCTCCTCTGATGACTCGGTCTTCACCCATGACCCGCTGCCGCTGGCTCCCCGCCTCTTCTCCTATCCCAGCGTGAGGACTTAGGGGTGGGCAGGGAAGGGTGATGCCAAGGCCACCTCTGCCCTTGCAGGGAGCGGGTCCGGGTTCCTGTGGGGTCCCTGCTTTATCTGGGCTGAGCAGTGGGTGGGCAGAGTCCTGAGTCACAGCAGCAGGGCAGGGTGTCCCTCTCTCCAGGCTCCTTTTGGGCACTGAACCATCGGCCCTGGCTGAGATCTGCCTGGTATTGTGGGGCAGCAGGAGCTAGAGCGTCTCCAGGCAGGCACTGCCTGGGATGTCCATGGCATTGCCCAGGGAGACAGGCTTTGGCCAGCGCTTCAGTGGAAGTGTCTCTGGGCAGGAGCCCTGCTGCTGCTGGGCTCCTGCTGCATCTGTACATAGCCACAGAGATGAATATTTATGTACGTGAAATATCAACCTGATAAATTATTTTTTTGGAATACACCCCGGTGCAGTTTCTGGGCTGCTCCTGGGGCACAAAGGGCTCACCTAAGCTTGGAAGGCAGGTCAGGGGTTGTCTCCTCACTGCCTCCTCACCCCAGCCAGCACTGCAATCACTCCTGGGGGACATGGAGGCAGCGCCACAGGTGCAGGAAGCGATGTCCCCACTCCCGTGCCTCCAGGCCCGCTCCAGCACAAAGCACCCTTGCATCTGTTCCCCATTAGCCACTGCTGCACTAAGCCACCGTGAACTCCGCTACCAGCATCGCCCTGAAACTGATCCCCCAACTGCTGTGGGCTCCCAGGCTGGGAAAGTGCTCTGGGGCCCAGCCCCACGCACTGGGGACCGCCCCCCCACACCCTCAGGCCAGCCCAGCACTTCAGATAAAAGTGAGTTACAGGTTCTGCACTGTCTCCCCAAAGCCCTTGGCACCAGAAGTTGGGGGTCTCCAGCCCCTGTTTCCTGCTCTCCGGTGCCTGTTTTGGCCCCCCTTGCCCCGTGGTGCCCAGCAATGACGGCAGCGTGGGCAGGGAGAGCTGCAGCTGTCTCACCCCCTCCTTCCAGCCCGCTCCCTGGGTCTAGGGTTTCATCTAGGGCCAGGCTTCGCTGGCCGTTAGCCCCAGGATCTAGTTTCCTCCTTCAGCTCCCAGCTGCACTTGCAGCTCCCCGCCTGGAAGCTGCCTCTTCCAGCATGGAAACTGGCTCTCAGGCACAGCCTGCCCCAAAACAGCCCAAGAGGATGGGGGCTGGCAGGTACTGTGGGGCAGGACCTGGCCCCAGGGCAGCTGGAAAGGGAGTCCCTTAATCCTGGTTGCTGCTGTGATGATGCTGGGGTCTGGGATTTCAAGAGACACGGATCTTGGGACTTAGCCATGGGGGCTGTGCCTCTTGTGAATTGTGTGTGCTGGGGAGCCCAACAGCTTTCAGAGCCATCCTGGTGTCCCCTCCTTGTCACAGCCCCTCGCAGGGCTGCTGGGGGGATCCCAGACCACTGGAATGCTTGCAGCCTCCATCCCCAGCCCAGCTCCCTCTCTGTTGGGATGAGCCCCCCATTGCAGCACGGCGGGCAGAGGCAGACAGCCCACTGGCAGGTGTGAAACCTGCCTGTCCCGGCAGCCTGCCTGCCCGGGAAGGATCCCAGCTGTCCAGTAATGTGCCAGAACCAATGCATTTTGCACAGCCCTGAATGGGGCATTCACACGATGAAGGGCAAATTGCCCAGGCTGCCCACAGGGGCTGCCCAGATCCCGGCCAGGACTGGGACTGAACACGGAGAGGGGCTGTGCCCAACTTGCCCCCACCTCACTTCAGACTGGGGTCTCCATGCTGGGAGCAGCGCAGTGGGCAGGCAGCTCTTGTTCACCCTGCACTGCTCTTTCCCTGGAAAATGAGGCCACAGCCAGTTTCACAGGGTGAGGCATAGGTGGGTTTGTTAATCTTTAATACCGTGGCAGGGGGCTCAAGGGGACATTATGAGTGGGGACCTGCCATCCCCTGCCACAGCCTCACTCCACCCCTGCACATTTAAAAGGCTTGCTGCAGGCGCAGGCAGGGCCTGCTATCCCCAGCGCAACAACCTGCTCCAGTGCTGCCCAGGGATGCTTTCAGGGTCTTGGCAGTGCCCAGCACTGTGCCCACCCACCTGCCCTGACCCTCAGCCCATCCCCAGGTACCTCTGCATTCCCCCAATGAACCCCCCAGAGCTGCAGCAGTGGAGGCATGGGCTGTGCCCGAGCCAGCTCTGCCAGGCACAGGGCAGCTGGGGCCATGGCTGGGCAGAGAGGCAGCCCGAGGCATCCCGCAGCCCCAGGACAACTGGAGGCAGTTTTTATTGTTTAACATTCCTGGTATTTTCTGTCAGGGCTGAACCAATTGTCCTTAATCCGCCAGGCTCTGCTGGCCAAACAAGTGTGGCTGAGCCACCAGCATCCTGTCCGCACGAACAGGCCCCTTTTGTGAGGGGGATTTAGCGTGTAGCTCAGTAAATCCTGCTGGTTTCCTGAGGCAGCGTTCCCACACACCCCCACCACCACAACCCCCCCTTGCTGCCTGCTCCCAGTCCCTGGGCCCTGGCACTGCTCCCTGCCCAGCCATGCCCGCGGGCATCCCGCCTGCCCAAATTCTGAAGCCATGTACCTGCTGCCCCACCAGAATCTGGCCACTCCAGGGCTGCATATTCCCCCTGCATGTTTCTGGGATATGTCTGTGAGTCCCTATGGGATGTGGGGTGTTGTTGGGGCTGAGAAGCTTCACAGCCACCCCACCGGTCCTTCGAGGGATGCTGTGGTCCCTGGCGGGGAGTACTGTAGTTCTGGGGGGATGCTGTAGTCCTGGAGGAGATGCTGTGGTCCCCGGGGAAATGCTGAGCCCTAGAGAAGGTGGCTCTGGTCTGGGGTGAGGGAGGGGGGTGTGTGGGGAAGATGTTGAGTCCTGGGGGAGCTGCTATAGTCCTGGGAGGAATGCTGAGCCCTGGGGGAGACAGAGCTCCAGGGGCTAGGACACCAGCTCGTTCCTCATTCCAGCTCCGGGATGTGGCTCCCAGCCCCAGCCCAGAGATGCCTTTGCTTAACGACTCTGTTGTTTGTCCGGGAGCTGATGTTGTCTTTTCTCCCCAAAACAAAGGCGACAGGATTTTATCTCCGGGGAGAATCTGGTTTCTGTGAGATGCAGAAAGCCTCTGCCCCCGGGCAGGGGAGGATGAGGCTGGCGGGGCGGAAAGGCACCAGGCTGCTGTCTGCCCCACTGGTGGGAGGAGCTGGCATTGCGCCTCTGGCTGCTCCTGCCTGCCGTAGCCCCTGTTCCACGACCTGCCCGTCGTCCCATGACTGTGCCCCATGTGCCCAGGCAGCGAAGGGAGGAAGAGCCCCCATGGGCCAGTGGGCAGGGAAAAGGGGCCTGTGAGCACCCACACTTCAGGGTAGAGGCTGAGGCAGGGGCCTATCTCTCCTGTGGAGGAATCCAAACATTGGATCCCGCCACAGTTCCAGCGACACACTGATGCAGGCACACACACAGATGTAGGCATGCACCCAACGCCCCCACACCTGCAACTCCTATCCATGTACAAGCACCTGCACACACACATCCATGTGTGCACACTGGCACCACCCTGCACACACACCTCAGCCACACCCGCCATGCAAGAGCACCCCACTATGCATGCATCCACCTCCAGCCAAGCATACACACTACATCCCCCACAAAACCCCCAGGCACCCTTATACACCCCCACGCACCCCCTTCCACGCACACACATGTACACCACCATCCCTATTCACATATCCACCCACACACCCACACACACACACCTCTGCCCTTCCCTTCACGCACCCCCTTCTCCCCACA
>VZTX01014522.1:0-33356 GCA_013400915.1 Pardalotus punctatus | reverse complement strand
TCTTTCATCCCTTAGTGTGACAGAGCTGCATGAGACTGACTGTGTGTTTGGGAATCACCAAGTCCTTCACCCTTTTGTAACAGGATGGCACATTTCTGGTTCACAGGAAAAACACAAGGACAATGGGGGAAGGAGAGTGTAATTGTCCCCCTGACCCTGTGGCTCTCTCAGTTCTTGTTTTTGTGACTTGAGCTCTGGCAGTGATTTATATAAAATTCATGTGCTGTAGGGAAATGCATTTTTATGGCATCCAAATACAGATTAGATCCAGCCATGTCACTCACCATATTCATAGCATATCAATTTATTAATCTGCCCTTATTCCACTATTTTATTAAGAGTTGATTGTGTATGCTTGGTAAAACTGAGGAGCTGAAGAGTGATACGAAATGTTTTAGCTCCATAAAGAGAAATTAGTATTTTCCTACCCAGCACTATTGAAATTAAAAATCAATGGTGTGGTAAATTTTTTTTTAAACTGGGACAAGCTGGGATTGTTACTCCTGAGGCATTTGTTTGATCCTATATGGGATCATGCCCAGCTCTAGTAGGGAGCAGGGTGGAGGGGAAGAAGATAAAGTGAATGCAGAGCTGACATTTGAACTCCCTTCTCCCTCCCTGGCCCCAAGCAGGGGATGCTCTACAAAACCAGTAAAGGAATCTACTGAAGGAGAGAATGGGGGCCTGAGCAACCTGGTCTAGTGGAAGATGTCCCTGCTACAGCAGGGTGTTGGACTAGATGACATTTAATGGTCCCTTCTAACCCAGACAATTCTATGATTTTATGTTTTTGTGATTCTATGAATGGTTGAAAACAGACATGCATACATGTTATTTTAATTTTAAGAAAAAATGAGATAAAGAGAGTAAAAGTTAATTCAGATAGCATCAATGTAAGAATTTTTTTCCATAAACTCACTGAATCGTCACTGAATCTTTTCTCTTTAACTCGAGCATCTATGTGAAAATGAAAGTATTTCCCAGCAAGTCATAATTAGGAGCATGAAAACCCTTGCTGTACTCTGGGACATCCACAGGACACAGCGGTGTTCATGAGTTTACTTACAGCTAGACAAATAAATGGCTCCAGGATGATGCCTTACATCTGCAAAGCAGTCCAAAGAGTAGCCTTTCTCTACAGCCCAAGTCCTCTGGAGCTCCTTCACATGCCAGAGCTGCAAAATAACAGAGTTGAAAGGATTTAATCTCATTAGAAGTTCCACTGTGTGCTCTTTAGGACCCAGACCATCTGATGCTCAGGCTCCCTGAAGCTTCAGCATGTTCCAGCCCTTGCTGTGCAAGCCCTGATTGTGCTTGTCCCTCGATAATAATTATTCTGAAAAACATTACTAAAACTCCAAAGATCTCTAAGTCACTGAGAGACCAATTTGCACTGTTTTTACTGGTATTGCTATCCGAGTGTAAGAATTAGTATTTCAAAACAATACACGCTTGGAAATAAAACTTCTCACGAATATTTACAGGGAAAATTTTTAATATGAGTGTCCAGGAACTCCACCATGAGGGGCACTATCCACTCGGATGCAGTCAGAAATTCAAGTGGGAAATTGCTGTGACAATCATAGGATATAAAATCACAGAATTATTTGGGTGGGAAAAACCCTCTGAGATCATCAGATCCAACTGTTCCTCCAGCACTGCCAAGCCCCACCATTAACCCATGTTGCCAGGTGCTACATCGATGTGACTTTTAAATCCTTCCAGGGGTGGAGACTCCACCAGTACTCTGAGTAGACTGTGCCAGCGCTGAACAGCCCTTTCCAAGAAGAAATTTTCTTCAATACCCAACCCAAGCCTTGGCACAACTTGATGCTTTTTCCTCTTGTCCTGTTATTTGTTACCTGGGAGAAAAGACTGATCCGCACAACATCAGAAGGACATGGACCTATTGGATCAGGTGTAGAGAAGGTCACAAAGATATTCTGAGCGCTGGAGCACCTCTGCTCTGGTGACAGGCTGGGAGAGCTGGGGGTGTTCAGCCTGGAGAAGAGAAGGCTCCAGGGAGACCTTGGACCCCCTGCCAAGAGAGTGGGAGAAGGATTTTGGACAAGGGCCTGGAAGGACAGGACAAGGGGGAATGGCTTCCCACTGCCAGAGAGCAGGTTTACATCAAAGATACTGGGGGAAGAAACGACCAATCTTCCTTCAGAGTTTCTCCAATGGCCTTGACAAAACAGCCCACTTCCACCACACGACAAATGCTGGATAGTGGAAATTCTTCTTTTGCTACTCTTGAGTATACAAACTATGCTTGTACCATCTCCATCTGCTGTGAGGGGGATTCAAAACTGTTGACATGCTCCTTTGGGAAAATAACATATTGGTTAAATACATGTGTGGACTCAAGCCAAGAACACCTCATGGAGAGCATCTCTGGGAAGCAGGGCAGCACGCTCAAATGTGACCAGTATCGGCAGTAGCTGTGCCCGTTATTGCAGGAGTTATGCACTTCCCACTAAGGATAACACTAAGGAAGGGGAAGACCTTGTTAACTCCAAAGTACAAGTGAGTTATTGCTGCAACTATTCAGTTAATAGGAAAATATTTTTCACACTAATTAAGTTCTTTATTTTTATTTATTTTTTTCTGTTGGCATCCAGGATGGAAAAATATGACTGTAATCCATGTCAACAGGCTCCAGGGGATGAGAATTTGATCTAGTATGTCTGAAAACAACTTCAAATCAATGCTAATTTTAAGGACTTTACATGCTGGCAATTTTATTTTGGTACAATAAATTACCTTGTTTTTTTTTAATAGCACAGAAATTTTTGTATAAATTACATCTTCAAAGCTTACCAGTTTGGAAAAAATAATAATAAGGATGAGAAATGGAGAAGGTTAGATTAGATGAGAGGTAGAGAGTAAACAAAAGATCAATTGCATTTAAATCTTGGGGTGGCAGAAAACCTATTTATTTGTAATATTAAATGGATCCCTCCTATATAGTTATGGAGATGAGTTTCTAGGTGAAAGGTATAACTATCTGAAAATAATCAGAGATTTAATAAAGTTCAGAAATTGCATGAGGTCAGCCATTACTCTAAATTACTTGTGGCCATGCACAAAACATTTCCAAGTGAGCTTTATTTCCCCTCTCTTAAACTGGGATAAGGAAACCAAGGAAAGGCATAAAACCTTAATTAAGCCTAATTTCTCCTTTTTTTATCTTAAACCTAACGAACACAAGGGTGATTTTACTTATGAACATTATATTGGTTTTGATTTACACAGTTAGAGAAAATAGATAAATTCCCAAGGAATTTGTGCACATGAAAGGGCAGCAGCTCTTTTGTGACTTGAACAGAAGTTATTGGAAGTTTCCAAAATGCTGCTATATTTTTCTGCAGCAAATAAGCATATTCCATAGATTTTGGGAGAATAGTCCTTTCTGTATTAAATCTTTATAAGCAACAGAGAAAGTATTTCTGTTGAGGAGGAAGAAAATCTTCGTACCTTGGGAATTTTAAAAGCTCATAATGTAAAATAAACGGGAATGTATGGCACACATTGTCTTACCCTTCCTGGACAAATCCAAAAAGTATCACAAGTTTATATGAATAATACAAATGTAGAGCTACACTATGTAAAACAAAGATACAAAAGGGCTGTAAGCTGCCATACACTGTGTCCCCCTTCATCTGAGCTGAAGTCACTAAGTCATTCCTACTTTTTTCTTACAGTGTCTTTGAATGTCACAAAACATTTCTTACTATAGTAAAAGACATGATGATGACCTCCATCAGCCAAAAGAATTGCAGTGAAAATTACTATCATTAGTATTTTATGTACTAGGAAATGGCATGGAAGTCAAAAGAAATATTACATTTTCATCTGAAATTCAGCAACAACAGCAGAACTCGACTACAATGGCCATGGGAAATGCAGTGAGCTGCAAGTATCCAACCAATGGCAGCTTGAGTATGAAAAATGGTGAGGAGGACTTTGGATAGCAAAGATTGTAATCTAGCAAAAAAAAGAAGGCTGATGGACTGTTCCTGAGCCAATTCCCTGAATTCCCTTAGAGAAGGGGGTATTTCCATAACATGTCTCATGTCCTCCTCAATGCAGAATGGGGCAAAGGACCTGCATGGCCCCAAGTGTGCCCTTTCCCCACAGACCAGAAAAGGGACCCCAAATGACCAGTCCATATCGGGGGAGTCTGAATGGAAAACACCCTGTTAGAGTGGTTTCTACCATCTCAGAGAATCTGAGAAGTCCCAAGCCAGCAGAAGCATGCTGGTGGGACAGTAAAAACCCCCTGGATGTTTCTTGTATGGTTTGTCCCAAAACCATGGTAACCTTTTATGTTAATCCTTCTGTGTTGGTTGGTTTCGACATGATCCCTCACTCCTCCCCTCCCTTCTCCCCATTGGATTGTTGTATTTTCCCACCCTCTCTCCAACCCTATTGGCCCAAAAGGCTATATCCCAGTGCCCTCAGCCTCTCCACTTCCTCTTAAGCCTCTGGACTTGTTTGAGAATGAAACCATCAGAATTCTATGCAATTGAGCCCTCTGACATTTGTTGTCCTGAGGAAGCGTGAGCTATCTGGCTCTCAGGTGTGTGTGTTTGTGCTTTCCAACAGCATGGGTGAGAAAAAAGTTCTCCTTGCACAGTACCAGACTGTATTGGCTGAAGTGGTCTGATACCAGAGACCTGCTCGGAATACGCAGGGACCTATTCCACCCCACCATTGCACGAACATGGCACACCCAAAGCAAGGTGGGACAAATCCTTGACTTTTATGCCCAAAGCTGAAGAACATACTATCTACAGACAAACTCCACATCTCCAACAGAGAATCCAAATTAACTTAATTATGAATTAGAGGCAAGAGGGGCTCAGCTGTCTTGCAAAGTACTCAGCTCTGTGAGACTATATCCAATAAGTGTTTTCCTTACAGAAGCTCTGCAAATCTCCTTACGGAAATATCTTGAACTTCAGCCTGTTTTATGGAATCATCATTGAATCACAGAATTATTTGGTTTGGAAGGGAGGTTTAAGATCATCCAATTCCACCCCCCTGCCATGCACAGGGATACCTTCCACTAGACTAAGTTGTTCCAAGTCCTGTCCAACCTGACCTTGAACATTGCCTGGGATGGGGCAGCCACAGCTTCTCTGGGCAACCTGTGCCAGGGCTTCAACACCTGCACAGGAAAAGTTTCTTCGCAGTATCCAATCTAACCCTGCCCTCTGACAGCGTGAAACCATTCCCTTTGTCCTGCCACTGCAGGCCCTTGCCCAAAATCCCTCTCCAGCTCTCTCAGAGCCCCTTTAGGCACTGGAAGGCTTAGGACCATTACCCTGCCACCATTACCTGCAACCTTCCCCGTTATGCAGCCAAGGTGGCAAGAGTGAACATCCAGCTGGCAGTGAGCACCTGGATTCCTGCACTGCTAATACCTGTGCCCATCATCACACCAACCTCTTCACTAGCCTATAGACACAGAAACATGGGTCACCATTGCTTTTGTGACCACCTGGCAGCTGTACAAGCCACATGCTTGGACTTCAGTGCCAATTTCCAGACATTGAGGTTCCTTATTGCTGTGATAGTGTTGGTTACCCCTCTGGCCCCATTACACCATTATATGCCCACATCATCCCGTCAGTGCTACAGATCAACCCCAAAGAAGGCGTAAAACCTTTGTTTTATTTATTATTTCACTCCTCTGGTTAATTAAGACATCATCACCTTTGGAGTTCTGTGTGGTTTCCCTGAGCTAGGGTATATCCTGTTAATATATTTCAGCCTATTTCCATGATTTTTTTAGGAGACTTGCTGTAATATTTATAATTTTCTATTTTGTCTTCTATCCTTCAGGGACTAAATGACTGAGGCACTAAATAAAGCTGAACTAGAGCATTACCACGTTTCTTTACACTTTCCTCCACTATGGAGGATGCATTGTTTTCATTCCTCCATTTAAGACTTTCCGGGATGACAGAAGTTATTTTCCCTACAAATGACAGAAGTGACTCTGGACTTCATTGTTCCCAGGTAAGGAAACTATAAAATCACTTCACAGGACAGCAGAACTGTGGGAAAAGTTAAAGATAATTAAAAAAGGAGCAGGCACAGCTGGATGAAACCATGTCTGTGTGCAATACAGTACTATCAACCACTTCACCCAACAGCCTGATTCACAGGCTCCTGCACTAGGGAAGCCAACATGAAGCAACAGACAATAAACCACCATGAACTTCCAACTGTCAACACTATCAAGCATCAGAAAGTGGGATTGTTCGTCTAGAGTTTATTCAGTTCCTTTTTCCTCCAGAGCAGGCCATTAGTCTAGTGCAAATCTCTGCCCTTTTGAGAAATGCCTGGTTTCTTTCTGAGATTAGTAGACTGAAATTTATGTCTTTCCCACAGGATCTGTCCAAACATAACCTTTCAAAGCTCATTAAAAGCATTGGGATGTGCAACAAAGAGATGGGGGTAGCCTTGTGATATCTCCTCATTCATTCATTAATATTTTTAACTTGAGCTAATGATTCAACCCGCATTCAGCTCATTGCTTCAACAGCTCATGTAAGCCTAAAAGGGTCTCTGTTCCCCATAGAGTAATATCACCCTCCTGTGATGAATCATCAATGCTCTTGGCTGCCTCCAAGCAGTGGACCTCCAGCCAAGGGTGCCAGAGAAGAGAACAGCCGGATGTGCTCTCTCTGACATGGACTCTCCTGCACTGTCCACTGCCAAAAATGTACACATAGATTGGAATGCATTGAAAAAAGATATAAGAAAGAATTAATCTAAATGTAGTGGTTGATTTGGGTGGAAGAGATTGGTTTTAAAATGTCTATAGACTTTTAATATTTCCTGTTGAGTCCCCAATGTGCTGAGCATCTTCTCTATCACAAGCATGTGAGCAGGTGCTGTGTAAGAGTCACCAAAGGTAATGAATGGTATGGCATTGTCTTGGTTGTCAAAAAGTGGCCACCATGCTCAGGCAGAGGCTCTTCCTCCACATGAGGAGGCACCATGGGATCCAGTCAGGAAACCAAAGATGCCCATGTGTTAGTTAGCACATGGAAACAGAACTGATCCCCTGTTTGCAGGAGAGGAGATCTGCACACATTAAAGGAGACTGCTGACACACTAATAAGCACACCAAGTTCAGGTGCCTGAAGGGCTTTCATGGGGCTTTCAGGGGTCTCTAATGAGCTTTGAGGAATTCCAGGATTAGCCTGAGTTAGAGGTGCCATGTATCATAAATTCTCCCGTGGTCTCGACTTTTTCAGACTGTGGCCTTTGTGTGTGGAAGAGCTGACATCTCCTTGCAGGACAAAAATATAGTGCGATCTAGTTGGATTGTTTTCAGGTTCCAGTTGAAATACTCCCCCTAACAAAGTGTTTAGCAATGAAGAACTGTTCATAATGACCAGCAAAATGTTCTTTTTGTATTATTCTCCCTGTTAAAAACTTAAACCATATTCCCACTTTTATGTAATTAATTTCCCACCATAAGACCTTTTTGTATTTTTTGTCTGACACCACATCCCTGTGGCCTATGTAGATTCAGACATGATGATCCAATTCTTCCATATGAAATGAGTGCCCAGAGGCTCAGACTGTAAGACACGCATTGCAAACTTTTAACAGTTCTCTGGATTTTTCTTCCAACCATCTTTTTGCTTTAGCTTCCTTTTTAAAAGATAATCATAAAAACTCAGTATAATAATCCTTTATTGGATACAGCATCATAAAACAGAGAATATCCTTACCCAGTGCTTCCAGTACTCCTCTCCTGATACATATAGGATTGTTTGATTTCTCAATAAGTCATTTCTCAGAGACAAGTGTTCCTGAGGAAAAAGCCCTAAATATATTAATTTCAACTACTATTTGGATTCAATGGATGTTTCCAAGTGTCCCAAGGATGGGAAACAGCCAGCACATCAAATAGGGAGCTGAGCAAAACCTGGCATCGTGGAGGTGCTCATCCCAGAGGGGTGTCCCCTAACCCATCAGGGCATAGATTCATAGAACCATTCAGGCTGGAAAACCTTCTGAGACCACCAAGTCCAACCATTCCCCCAGCACTGCCAAGCCACCACTAAACCATGTTCCCAAGTGTCACATCCACACATATATTAAATCCCTTCAGGGATAGGGACTTCACCACTGCCCTGAGCAGCCTGTGTCAGGACCCAACAGTCTTTTCAGGGAAGACATTTTCCCTAGTATTCAATCTTGCTTGCATGCCTCTTTTACCCACAGCTTGAAAACTCCTCCCAAAGCCCTGGGATGGGATGCTGGAAAAGGATTTTAAAGTCATTGTAATCCAGAGGAGAGAGAACATGGCCTGTGAGGAAATGGGGAGTGCTCTTCTCATGGCTGATCACCAGGAAAGAAAAACTAAGTCAAGGAGAAAGGACACATTTGGGTTCCCCCCAGTGCCATCAGGAAGGATGTTACCAGCTGCCATAAAAATCCCATGGTGGTCTTGGGGAATGGCTCAGAACCATGAAGCACAATGGGGAATCAGCCACTGAAGCCACAGGAGTGAGATGCTAAGACACCTCAACAGCACCACTCTTCCCCTTCCAACACCCATGGGCAAAATGGGGTGAAAAATAAATTAAAAAAAAACACAAAAAGATGAACATGACCCAGCACATCTCAGAAGGCTGCCCAAGGCAATGGTGGCGTCCCCATACCTGGAGGATTTTAAAAGCCATATGGATGTGGCATTTGGGGACATGGGATAGTGGTGAGCTTGGCAGTGCTAGAGGAATGGTTGGCTTCAGTGGTCTCTCAGAGAGCTTTTCCACCCTTAGGGATTTTGTGATTCTATGATTATGAGGGAATAAACCTCCCCCAAACCACAAGTGTGCCCTCTGGGTGCCTCACAGGGACTGTCTACAGGCGCTACATCAGGACGCATCATTCCAGTACATGCATCTCTTGAAATTCTTAATATAAAGCCATGGCTTGGACTTCTGTCCCCCCTTGCACATTGCAGTATCACTGGGACTTAGCCTCGAGGAGGAGTGGACCTTCCTAGGACTTCCTGAGAAGGAGAGGAGCCTGAAGTGAAGGGAAAACCTTGAGTGCAGCCCCTCATTACCAGCATGACTATGTGGCAGATTGGTTACATCACACTCACGCAAACCTGCCAAGGAAGGGATTCCTGGTGCTTACAGTTTTAGAAGCAACCACTGGATGGATGGAGACATACCCTGTGCCTCATGCCACTGCCTGGAACACCATCCTGGGCCTTGAAAAGCAAGACATGGCACCCCAGAAAGAATTGAGTCAGACAAGATTACTCATTTCAAAAACAGTCTTGTAGAGACCTGGATCAGAGAGTATGGGATTGAGTGGGTGTATTATATTCCCAGTCATGCACCAGTCTCTGGGGAAATTGAATGGTACAATGGACTGTTAAAAAACAACATTGAAAGCAATGGACCTTCAAACACTGGGATCTATCTTTAGAGAAGGCCATGTGGTTAGTTAACAATGGAGGCTCCACCAATTGAGATGGCCCTGCCCAATCAAAACCTCCACAAACCATAGAAAGGGATAAAGTCCCTGTGGTGCATATGAGAAACGTGTTAGGGAAGATAGTTTGGATTAATCCTGCCTCAAGTAAAGGCAAACCCACCCTTGGGACTGTTTTTGCTCAAGGGCCTGGGTGCACCTGGTGGGTAATGCAGGAGAATGGGTAAAAACAGTATGTACCTGGAGGGGAATCTGATTTTTGAGAACAGTTGGTAATGTTGAATTCTATAATATTGTTTACTGAATGACACTGTATGTCACAACTGCCATGGTCTATGAGGAGGGATTGCTCCAGATACACCAGTCAGGAGCTCCTGATGCAGCAACCAGACAACAGCACACCAGCCCTCCTGCCCTGGAAGACTTCTAGGAGGGATAGAACCCACAGTCATGGACTGAATGAACTCAACAGACATGTAGGAGGGATGGCCACGATTATGTATATAGCTGGAAGGTGTAAAATCTGGGCATGAGTAGATGGTATAGAATCAGGGGTGGATAATGTCCTAGTTTTTCTCACAGGTGTGGAGAAGGGGCGAAGCCTACAGCTATGTGGGCATGACAAGATTCCTGTTCTATACCACTTACATCATCACCAGGGCACAGCTTCAGGGGGATGAAAAAGGTGAATGCACCCCAGAAGTGGAGCCATTCTCTTCCTTTCCTTCTTTGGAGAAGTTGCCACTGGCCAGCACTGTGGACTCTGCCCTCTCCCACTGCTGCCTGTCCCTTCTCATCCCTCAGGAGAATGCAGCTCCAAGTGGCAAACACAGCCAGGCCCAGCAGAGTGCACACACCGCGGGTACCAGTGCTGGAAGCAGCCACAGGGAACAGAGCAGCAACAAACAACTGAGCCATGTTGAGCTGAGCTCAGCTGAATACTGCCAGACACAGCCAAGCCCAGAAGAGCAGTCAGAGCAGCACAGCCCAGACAAGGTGGCTTGGGGGGTTTGTCCATCATTATTTTTTGTTGGCTCGGGCTCGGGGAAGGGAAATGCTGGCTGGAGAAGCGTCTGCCATCTTCACACAATCACAGAACATTCTGAGTTGGAAGGAACCCACAAGGAGCATCGAGTCAGACTCCTGACCCTGCACAGCACTATCCCTAAGAGTCACACCATGTCTGTGAGAGCATTGTCCAAATGCTTCTTGAGCTCTGGCAGGCTTGGTGCTGTGACCACTTCCCTGGGGAGCCTGTTCCAGTGACCAATCACCCTCTGGGTGAAGAACCTTTTCCTAATATCCAACCTAATCCTCCTGTGACACAACTTCAGGCCGTTCCCTCAGGACTGTCACTGGTCACCAGAGAGCAGAGATCAGTGTCTGTCCCTCCTCTTCCCCTCACAAGGACTGCAATGAGGTCTCCCCTCAGCCTCCTCTTCTCCAGGCTGAACAGACCAAGTGACCTCAGATGCTCCTCATACAGCTTCTCCTCAAGGTCCCTCACCATCTTTGCTGCCCTCCTTTGGACTCTCTCTAATCATTTAATGTTGTTCTTATATTGTGGTGTGTGGCAGTGACCTATCCCACCTTCTCTAAGAAAATCCATGGGATCAACTGAGTAGATTTTCCCCCTCAGGACAGTGAGCCTGAGGGGAAGGGAGAAGACAAGGCTGGGGAATTCCCCACTGTTCCTGATGTTTGAGTTGTCTTTCAAAAGTTTGGTTACACCCCTTTCCCCTCCCAGTTATTTCCATATGTATTAGGTTGTTTAAATATGCATCCATTTCTGGAAAGTTCTTTGTTCTTTGTATCCCCATTGGTCTGTTCAAATATTCTCCTCCCCTTGTTCTTCCCCATTGGACATTTCTGATTATGTAATGATTCCCCATTGGTCAATCTGTTGTTTCTCCCCTTAGACCTCCCCTTTTTGCTCCCCTTAAAACCCTTTGTAACTGTCATTACCTCGTTCTTTTGTCACCGCCCTCACTTGTCGCTGTTCTTCTGTCCCTTGGGGCAGGCAATAAAGACTTGGTTGCCATGACAATTGGACCCTTCCTGACTCCTTTATCTCCACAGTGATCGCTACATTGTCATTGCCTGCTGCCAGCCCCAGCTGGGGTCAAAGCGAATGGCTCCTGCTAGAGAGCACAAGCCTGCCCCCAGGGGTTACAAAAAGGACACAAGCAGTCTCACTGCTGAGGCACGCATGTTCTCGTCACGCGCTGACCACCGAGCGGTCAAGTGGGCAGCAACAGTGGTGCCCAAAACTGCACACAATATTCTTGTCTTTGTCTCAGTAAAAACTGCATGTCCCTGCCAGGCTGTGGAAACACCCACCACCTTGTCTTTGTCTTGGTGGCCACATGGAATTGAGTCAAGGTGGAAAATAGCTTTGATATATAAAGTATCTTCTCTCCTGTATACTCATGTTTTTAATACTGCTGTTACTGTTCATTTCTCATCCTGCTGCTGTTTGCTTTCAGTAAATTGTTATCTCAACCCATAGTCTCTGCCTTTTCCCCTCTCTGACTGGAGGAGGCAGGGGAGAGGAGAAACAGCTTTGGAGTTTAATTCCAAGCTGGTTTTAAACCACCACACTATGTAAAAGAAGAAAATCCACCCAGAGGATTTGACATAATTTGGAAACAGTTTTCCCCTTTTACAGTGTGACCTGTTCGTTCTCTTTGAGGAACTGCACTTTTTCACCTGGAAGTGCTGTTGGCTGTTCAAAAGGGAAGAAAATACCTCAGTTGGCTCTTAACACCTGCATCCAAGGGCAAGGTTAGTGCAGGGAGGGCTGACAGGCCAGCAACCAATGTCGAATATCATCACAGAATATAACTGTCAAGATGGGATGCTCAATCCTTTTCTACTTTCCTCATTCATCACATCTGACAATACAGTAATTTTGCCTAACAGCTAGAAAATATTTCCAACTAATATTATTTGTTATCTGCTGTAATAGCATTATCCTAATATCCACAGGGTCACACGGCTGCCCTGCTGCAATGCAACAAGACATTGCATTCCCATAATGCATTATCTGCTCCACACCTTCATCTCAGTTATATATGAAACAAAAAATAAGTAAGTGTTACATCAAGCAGAAGAAGCTGCAGGCTTTGAACACCAGTTTTCCAGGCATAACTGGGCATTTCTGACCAGAAGAGGCACTGCTGATGAATACAAACCTCCAAATCTTCAAAATGCCCAACTATTATGTCAGCCAGAAGAGCACTGCAAAATACCTTATTCTCTATCCAAGCAGAAAATTTTGTTACCTATTACTCCTTATAGCCCTTAAATGATTCCACTTCATCTTTGGGGATGTCAGCCCCCCTTCTGCAGCCCCTCCCCATCCCAGCAGTTCAGGCTCCTTCAATGGAGCCTACCAAAAGATGGAGAGAGACAATTTACAAGGGTCTGGAGTGACAAAACAAGGGGGAATGGCTTCCCACTGCCAAAGGGTAAGGTTAGATGGGATATTGGAAATGAATTCTTCTTCCCTGTGAAGGTGGGGATGCCCAGGCACAGGTTGCTCAAAGAAGCTGTGGCTACCCCATCCCTGGAAGTGTTCAAGGCTGGGTTGGATGGGGCTTGGAGCAACCTAGTCTAGTGGTAGGTGTCCTTGACTAGGGACAGGGGGGTGGACTTCATGATCTTGAAGGTGCCTTACAACCCAAACCATTCTGTGATTCTGTAATTCTATTATCTTGCAGGAAAACCACTGGTTTTTTTCCTTCTCATTTCAAAATGAAAGAAAATCAGAAAATCAAATCAAAGAATGTCTGGTTTTGCATCCAGATAAAAATATGTGCACCCCAAGAGGCCTATCAGTATCCACATTCATCTGAAGGTGTCCCCTTCCATCATGAGAGCCCTCTCCCCCTCAGCTTGGTGCTGCTTCTTCATGCCTGAGACTCTCTTCCCATGTCAGAAGTTTCCATGTCATGCAAATTATATATACATGGGTGCAAAGCAAAGGCCAGAGTGTTTTGTGCCATTATAACAATAGCTTAAAATGATAATATTCATGTAATCTACTTCGCAATCAGAATTTTTCTGCATTAATTTCTTGTAAAAGCAGATAATCTTTTTCCACAACTCCTTTATGCTCACCATTGAACACAAGAACTTCAAAGCACATTTCTTTTGTAGCTTTTGTTTGGTTTTGCAAGGCAAAAATTGAAAGCTTGCCTCACCTTCTATTACACACCACGGAGAATGCACCCAAGGGTGCCCTGATGCACCTCCTTCCCTCCAAAGAAGGCACAGTTATCACTGGAGTCACTCAGTCTCCAAAGAGTGCCACAGGCAACATCCCCCTCATTTGATGTCTCCCCTTCTCATCCCTCAGAGCCAACCCCTTCAGCTGAGCTCCTCCATAGCCAACAAGGAAAAAAAGAGCCATCCACAGAGCTAAGTCATCTTGCCTCTTGTATTTCTCCATGCAGAAGGGTCTGCACCTGGAAATGTTTGGAGTAATCAGGGTGAGTGGGCTGGACATTTCTTCTCTCCTTAATGCAGATCAGTTCTGCTCAGCTCACACAGTGATGCTGTTTATAAACTTAAGAGCCAGGGAAATCTGTGTTGGAAATGTCATACATCTGCAGTAGAGTGATACACATTTTGATTTAATGGGGTTTTTAAATTAAAAAAAAAAATGTAAACCTGCAGGTTGTGAAGTGGGTGTACTTGCAGGCAGAGCCTTTGTTATGCAGCTTCTCCACTGGGACATGCCATAGCAAAGCTCCCAGAGTCTGGAGAAGGAACTCATCATTCTCTTGGTGGTTTAAAACTACTTTTCATCCGTTTGCACCAACAGTGCAGCACTTGGTGACACAAAGATCTGTCTTTATCCCTGTCCTTTCTGCATAGATTTTTCTGCTTCTGACTGCTTCCCTCCACTCCCAGGGAGCTATGTGACATGTGCTATGCATGACAGTCTGAAAATAGTTGAGAAGTGAGGGCAAGGTTTTTGTCATGGTTTGACCCTGGCCAAATGCCAGGCACCTACGACATCTGCTCTCTCTGCTCTCTCCTGCCACAGCTAGGCAGAGGAGAGGGAAAAAAAGTTAACACACATACACAAAGGGCTCATGAGTTGAGATAAGGAACCAGGAGAAAGATGCATTAAGGGCAAAACAGGATGAAAACTTAAAGTTGCAAAGTGATTTATTGCTAACACAGAGTCAGAGGAGGATAAATGAGAAGTAAAATAAAGCCCTTAACACACAGTTTCTCTGGTCACCCCTCTCCTTCCTTCTCACCAGCAGCACAGGTGGGCAGGGTATGGGGGTTTGGTCAGTCCATCACCAAGATTTTCTTCCACTGCTCAGGGAGAGGAGTTGTCCTCTATGTTGCCATGGGGTCCCTCCCACAGGAGACAGTTTCTCTGCGAATTTCTCTGGCCTGGGTCCAAATCTTACAAGCAGCAGCCTGCCCGAATCTGCTGCAATGTGAGCGTCCTTCCACAGGCAGACAGTCCTCCCAAAACTGCTGCTGTGTCGACCCCTTGTCCATGGGGTGCAGACTTCCAAGGACAGACTGTTCCATCTCAGGAGCAAGGCCTTTCTCTCTACTGGGACTCCCACTGGATCACAGCTTCCTCCAGGCAACCACCTGCTCTGGAATGGGCACCTCCCCACGGGCTGTGGGTGGATCTCTGCACCCCCGTGGACTCCATGGGCTGCAGGGGGACCACCTGCTCCCCGCCATGGTCTTCACCATGGCCGGCAGAGGATTGTCCGCTCTGGCGCCTGGAGCACCTCCTCCCCCACCTTCTCCACTGACCTTGGTGTCTCCCTGTTGTTTTCCCTCACATATTTTCACCTCCTCCTCCTTCTCTGGCTAAAAAAGAAGTGCGTGCTCACATTGTTTCAATTTCTTCTTAAATATGTTATCACAGAGGCATAACCAACATCTCTAATTGGCCCAGCCTTGGCCAGCAGCATGTCCATCATCTTCAGAGCCACTTGAAATTGGCTCTGCTGGACATAGTGAAAGTTTCCAGAACCTTCACACAGAACACGCAGGAGCCATCTTTGTGTGCCCCCCCCCTCCCCCCCCATTACCAAAAACTGGACCAGGCAAAACCAACACAGCTTTTTTTTGTACAGAGAAGAAAAGCCTCATGACTTGAACCCCAGAGAGCCTAGGAACAACTGGGAAGCCACTCCCAAACCAGGCTTTACTGCAGCTTCCCAGCTTAGCATCTTTTTTCACCTTTTTTTCCTTGGAAATCTGTGCAAAGCCTGTGGAGGTCTGGGCATCTTTCAGGGTCTTTCAGTGTCAGTCCTTCTGTTCAGACCTTCCAGGTCATGACATCCTTGGTCTTCCCTAAATACATCCAATTTGAAATGTCACCTCTCCCACATCCTGTGAGGGTAACCTGACTTCTCAGAAAAAAGATGATGCTGTGTCTGAGACGAGAGAGCTCCTCTTTGACCTGACCAGACAAGGAGGGATCAACAGAAATCCTCCTTCCACTTCCTGCTGCTGAGAGTATTCTCCTTGGTCCATCCCCCCAGGCTAGTGCTTACCTACATTTGGGTGTTACACCTTTCAAATTATCTAGATTTTCTATTATGAGGGTATACAGAAGCCTATCAACGTTACTCCATCCACTTTAGATGTCTCTGTAGGAAATTCCTCCTTGAATAATCCTTACTTTCTGTCTTACCCACACAAAAAAACCCAAAAAGGAACAAAGCTGCCATGGGTTAAAAAACAGTCTCAGTACCTGGCTAATAGAGATGTTGTTCACAAGGATAGAAAGTAAATGGAAGACAGCTGGGGACTGGTTTCAATCCCATGCAGTTTGTCATGCTTCTGGCAGAGAAGGAAAAAGAGCAAGGGGCAAAGTTTCCCATGACACAAATAGGACGGGTAACAAAATTGATTTGGGAAGAGCTGCCATGATCCTGCACAATAAAGAATAGTGTGTTGGCACAGAGCAATGCAGGTGGAGCAAGACAAACCCATGCACTAATGAGCTGTTGTTCACTAATTAGATGTTAATACTCAGGAAAAGGCATGAAGACAACCATGGGAGCTCTCCATGTTTTCTCCATGTCTTCTCCAGGAAACATCCACCCAGCACCACTAACTGCCCCAAAAATGGAGCAGGGCTATCACTAACACTGGGGAGCAAACAGAGACAAAGTAAAAGCATCATTATCTCACACAGTGCTCTGAATCCCCAAATATTGCACCAATGCTTTTATCCCTTTGTCCACCTCAAAACAGATTATTTAGTGTTTCCCCTACCACAAACCCACCTGCAGAAGCCTTTCTCTGGCCCCAGCTGGCTCTGACCCTTCACATGTTGCTCCAATTTTGCTCCTACAGCCTCATGCCATGTCAATTGTGCTTTGTCTTTTCTGCTGGATGTCACTGAAGGGTTCCTAAAAGGCTGATGTCACCATGCAATTTTTGTCTTCCCTCTGCTTCACAACCATGCTCTCAACACCATTCCTTCAAGGCTGTTAGCTGAGGAGTCACAGGTGACCCAGGAAGCTGGGAGCCTTCATTCCAGGTGGTCTGTCCAGGAGAGAGGCCTCATGCCATGGGCAGAAGATGGGCTGAGCTTGGCTATGACCCCCTTGCCCAGCACCAGGCCCCTGGAGGGAAGGAGAGATGGCAAGCACATGTGTTGCAGCAGTTCCTATTTAAATGCTCTGATACGAAGAATGATAATTTCAGCATTAACAGATCCCTGATTTCTGGAATTCAGTTATGTCATGCTGGGAAAGGCACAAGCTGAAGTTGGGCAGGGTGGGGGGCCGGGGGGGCAGACAGGGGCTGGATACCAGTGGGATGACAGAGGAGGGGAGCCAGGTGGTAAGTGGAGGTGAAATAGGACAATACAATATGGGAAAGGATGGATGGCAGGTGGGGGAGGCATGGTAGCAGCTTGAAACAGGACAACGGTTTTGAGCTCCATCTCATAGGATTATAGAATGACCCAGGCGGAAGGGATCTCAGGAGGTCTCGGGTTCAGCCTCCTCATCCACACAGAGCCAGCCTGACCTGATCAAACCAGGTTACTCAGTGCTTTATCCATTTGGATCTTGAAGATCTCCAAGGATGGAGATAACACGTCAGGGCAACCTCCTGATATGGGTCAAATCTTCGTTATTAGTGTGTCAGAAACAGCTGTCCTGAGGATGTAATTCCCCTCATTTAGAGAAACTTCTGAACACCTTCCAGTGCTCTGCCTTTCCCTTCCCTCCTGAAGCACCTGGGAGGTGCCAGTCTTTGGGATCATATCTGCGTGCCTCTGCTCTGAAATCCTGTGAGCAATAAGTATGGGGGAAGGTTACATTGTCTCTCTTACTGATGTCAGTGACTCCTGATTCTACTTCCTATTTCTTTGCTTTTCCCTCATTGAATAGCAGAAGAATTTCGAGTCTCCTTTCTTCTCATCATACTTCCTTGATGGAGTTCTCTGCAAATCTACCAGCAGGCTGTGTTAGCTGCAGGCTGCTGGGATAGATGTTGCACAGTCCTACTCTGGGTCTGACTCCCTTGGGACTTCATTTAATGCATCTTTACATCTTGGTAATAAGGATCAACTGCTCTCTCTGTCTTTGTTTATTATTCATCTTATAGTGAGTAAATCTAAATCCTACTGCCACAGTTTGCTTAAATAACACACCAAGAAATGCTTTAAAATGCCAAAATGCACACCTCTGCTGTTTCTCTTCTGTTGAGAAACTCAGTTTCCATGTTTTCAAAGGAAATTAGTTTGCTCTGACATAATTTGATATTGGGTATGACTGATATGGTTGTTTTCAGAAACAACTTGGTTTTAAAAAATAGTTTATTTGCTTTGATTTATAGGAATGCTTTTGAAGCTTGTGAGGACTTTTGTCATTGCTATTCTTGCTTTCAACAGAACTGAGATAAAAAGTTATTTTTGTACCTTTGAGTGTGGATTATTTATAGCAACAGCCTGGTCTGTGCCAGTGCACTGTGATTGCATTGGGTGAACAAAATAAGGAGTGACATTCAGAGATGCTGCCCCCTGATAATAGTATGAAGCATTCAGATGAAAGAATTGCTTATCAGCACTGACACGGTTTTATAAATTGCTTCATTTTCACTGAATTTACTAAGAATCTACCAGGACAAGAGGATAATTTCTAACAATAACAACAACAACAACAACAACAACAGTAATAATAATGTGCTTTTTGTTCGACAGTGAGGTGAGTCTCCGTGCTTAAAATTACTTCAGCAATAGCATCTTTTTAGCCATGCATAGGTCTGCAAAAGCCAAAGCATTTAGAAAGTTGTCTTTCTGAGAGCTAGCAACACCTCCTCCTCTCTTCTACCACCAAAGCACCTAGGAGCTATGTAAGGGGAATGCTAATATGACTTCCTCATTTCCGTCTCCCAGCTTGTGCCAAAGAAGCCACCCAGGCTTGTATAGGGTCAGCTTCTTTTTCTCCTTGTTACTTGACCAAATCTGCAGATTAAAAATGCCACCTGGACAGTCTCAATGTACACTCACCCTATCTGAGGGGACAATGCTGCCTCTGAGCAACACCGTGCTGGAAGGAGAAGAATGCGTCCAGCTCCAGGGCCCCCAGCATGGAGCTGCAGGAGCGAATCCAGTGGAGGCCACAGAGATGCTCCAACAGCTGGAGCCTCTCTGCTCTTGAGACAGGCCAGGAGAGCTGGGGATGTTCATCCTGGAGAAGAGAAGGCTCCAGGGAGACCTTAAAGCCCCTGCCTGGGCCTAAAGGAGCTCCAAGATGTCGTGTTCGGGCTATGGTGGGGTGGAATAGGTCCCTGCGTATTCTGAGCGGGTCTCTGATATCAGACCACTTCGGCCAGTACAGTCTGGAACTGTGCAAGGAGACCTTTTTTCTCACCCGTGCTGTTGGAAAGCACAAACACACACACCTGAGAGCCAGATAGCTCACGCATCCTCAGGACAACAAATGTCAGAGGGCTCAATTGCATAGAATTCTGATGGTTTCATTCTCAAACAAGTCCAGAGGCTTAAGAGGAAGTGGAGAGGCTGAGGGCACTGGGATATAGCCTTTTGGGCCAATAGGGTTGGAGAGAGGGTGGGAAAATACAACAATCCAATGGGGAGAAGGGAGGGGAGGAGTGAGGGATCATGTCGAAACCAACCAACACAGAAGGATTAACATAAAAGGTTACCATGGTTTTGGGACAAACCATACAAGAAACATCCAGGGGGTTTTTACTGTCCCACCAGCATGCTTCTGCTGGCTTGGGACTTCTCAGATTCTCTGAGATGGTAGAAACCACTCCAACACCAAGACAGCTGCAAGAGGGACTTTGGACAAGGGCCTGGAGAGACAGGACAAAGGGGAATGGCTTCACACTGCCAGAGGGCAGGGTTAGATGGGATATTGAGAAGAAATTCTTCTCTGTGAAGGTGGGGAAACACTGAAACAGGTTGTCCATAGAAGTGATGGATGTCCCATCCCTGGAAATGTTCAAGGCTGGATGTATCTTGGAGCAACACGGTCTAGTGGAGGGTGTCTCTGCCCATGGCAGGGGTATTGGACTGGATGACCTTTTAAAGGTCCCTTCCAACCCAAACTTTTCTGTGATTCTATGATTTTAGGAATACCCTCCCCAGATTAGCCATTAACCGATGCTACCAGCAGTTAACATGCTGGAGGTACAAACTGTAGAAGTCAATGAGCTTTACTCACGCTCAAGCCTGTCACACTTAGAGCAAATTTTAACCATGGAGCTGCCCATGAACAGATAAATGTCCAGAGGGCACAAACAAGAAATACTTAGCCCAACTCAATTCTCCCTTTGATGCACTTTTTGTGGTATCAAATGTAATGATTAAAAAATGGTCTGAGCACAGGCAAGAGCCTGCAGCAGTGAGCTGATTTAGCATGGAGAGTGCCAGGTAGTCCCCCTGCTGCCAAGAAAACTCCACCTACAACTGTGCTCTGTCTCTGGATCTCTCTTACTCGTTACGTTCATTAATCCTTCTCTAATGCATAATTGCCCTGTGTTCTTGTACTTAGGGGAAATTCCAGATTAGTTTGAGTAACACCACTTCACGCTTTTGCAATGTGGTGTAAGCTTTAAAGCTCCTGAACCTACTTCAATAGCTGCAGAATAATTTGTTCACTTCCAGGAGCTTTCTGGTCTCCAGATCCTGCCTGCACCCTCTGGACGCTATCCTAATGTAGCTCTACCCCCTTTCATTTTAAAGATAACACCTGCAATGAAACAATTATGCTACATCTGTTCATGTTCATAAAAAAAACTCCTGAACACAGTGAGTTTTAATGACATAGTAATAAAAGTCACTATTCTGCACCATGGGCTGGCTGTCCAAGCCACTGCCCTGGGAAAAGGAGGAATGATCTGTGCCTGATTGAAGCCATTCCACCAGGAACCAATGTGTTCCTCAATGTTATAACACCCACTTCAACTGTTCAATTACTTCAAATATGACTGAAGTAAACATAAAGATAATTTTGACATCACACCTTTAAAACACTTGCTTGGGAATACACATTATTGCTAGTAAATGCTTCTTGGTAGCTAATTGTGAGTGACCTGTCTCTTCACCTCCCTCTTGCTCTGTGTCCTCCAAAGCAGCACATGATTTTCGATCTTCTGTTTCTGGGTAAATGCACCAACAAGGTGCTGGTGCATCAGCCACAAAGTACTCAAAAATTACTGAATGAAAGCTCAATTAAATTACTGGAATGCATAAAAAAACATGGCATGCCCAGCTCTTTCAGCTTGAGCAAGTAACTGGTTCTTGCATGAACAATGCAGCGACAAGCATGGAGCCCAGGGTTGCTGCACACCCCATGGGCTGCCAGGGATGCCAGCTCTCACTGTCTTCATAAAATTATAGAATCACAGAAGAGTTTGGGTTGAAAGGGACCTTAAACCTTATCCAGTTCTATCCCCCTGCCATGGGCAGGGACACCTTCCACTAGACCAAGTTGCTCCAAGCCCCAACCAACCTGGCCTTGAACACTTCCTGGAGTGGGGCAGCTACAGCTTCTATGGACAGCCTGTGCCAGGGCCTCACCACCATCACAGCCAAGAATTTCTCTTCAATATCACATCTAACCCTGCCCTCTGGCAGGTGTGAAGCTATTCCCCCCTGTCCTGTTCCTCCAGGCCTAGTCCAAAGTCCCTCTGCAGCTCTCTTGGAGACCTTTTAGGCACTGACAGGGTCCCTAAGGCCTTCCTGGAGCCTTCTCTTCTCCAGGCTGAACCCCCCCAGCTCTTCCAGCCTGGTTGTAGAGTAGAAGTGCTCCAGCCCTCGGACCATCTCTCTGGCCTCTGGACTCACTCCAGCAGTTCCATGTCCTTTTTCTGTTGGAGGCCCTGGAGCTCGAGGCAGCTCTGCAAGGTGGGGTCTTCCAGCTGTGCAAGTGCATGAAGCTGTGGACCGTGGTCAGCACAGGAAGACGAGGACCAGGATGGAGCTGTTCCCCACCCAGCCTGGACCCTGCAGGCTTTGGCCACCTGGTGCCAGAATGCTGTCAGTCACATTAATTGTGATCAAGTCCAGTTCCTGCTGTAAGAGTCCTGCAGGTTAATGATTCAGCTGACACACCAGTTCTGGGGAGATAAGCATGGAGCAAGGATATTTTCATCTGCTTCTTTTACTAGTTCTTACATGTACATGCTGATAAGTCTTTTATCCCAGTGATATCTTGTGTGTGGGAAAGAATGTAAGTTTAATCAGTCCATGTAATAATCAGCACATATTTGTCATGTAATTTGTTACAGGAAATAATTTTTCACTTTCAGAGTCCTCTTTTGTATTTTTCCACTCATGAACACACACAGAGGGCACAGCTCATTTCCAATTTTGATACAGCTGTCTATAATGGAATAATTTCCATCTCATTTTTAGCTTTCATTCTTTTTCATATATACAAGCCACTTGGGTTTTTGTTGTTGTTTTTTTAAAAGATATAATAATATATATTATGTGGTTTACAACTTGAGATTTCTATTAAACCTTTTTGATACTGATGCTGGTGATTTTTGTCTTTTCTTTTTATAGCCTTTTTATACGTTTTTATACCCTTTCCCTTCCCTGGTACCCTCTCTACACACTCCTTTTACCCTTTACAAACACTCCTTGTACTTTAGCCTTACATGTTTATAACTCTTGTAGTCTGATATTTAGCTTAGTTTGGGGTCTTGCAAAATGAAGAAGACCAAACATTCACACTATCTCAGAACTAGAGTCTCCAACCTTGGACAGAGCCTTCTCTCTGGAACGTGTTTTTGTAAACTAGGCTGCAGTCTCACATGGGGGGGTTAAATAAAATAGGGGGACAATTACTTCATTAATTAAGTTTCTTATTGGGGGATTTCAAGTAGATATGCTAATTTTGTGAGGTCCATAAAGTTCAGTACGTGTTGTATGGGGGNGGGGGGGGAGGTTTATTAAAATAGGGGGAAAATTACTTCATTTATTAAGTTTCTTATTGGGGAATTTTAAGTAGATATGCTAATTTTGTGAGGTCCATAAAAATTCGGTACATGTTGTACAGGGCTCGTTCTCTCTCATGCCTCTCAGTGTGTTTCCACCTTTGATGAGCTGAGCACCTAGGGTCCTATTAAACTGAAGTAAATTCCCTTTTTCCCTTTACTACTGTGTCTGTTTCATATTTTTAAAAGTTGATAAGGCATCAATACAATGAGGTCAGGTTGGATAGGGCTTGGAGCAACCTAGTCTAATGGAAGGTGTCCCCGCCCATGGCAGCAGGGATGGAATGAGATGATCTTTAAAGTCCCTTCCAACTTAAACCCTTCCATGATTCTATATTTAATCACTTATTTCACTTGCTTTTTTAGGACCTAGCAGTTTGTTTCTGGTTTGGGGCTTTTTTTTTTCCTGTTCCTTTTTCCTTCATTTTGGGGGAAAGAAACCTTCTGCATAGTAAAATAACTCAGAATTTATTGAACATTTCTTTTTTTCAAATTCAATGTATTATACTGCCAGATCTTTTTAAGATACTTTTGAATAATTCTATTTTACTGAATCAGCAAAATCTTTTTTGAAAGGAATTTGAGTAATTATATTTTACTGAATATCCTATAAGGACATTATTCTGTCTCAAGTAGAGAGGAGGTCAGTGATATCCCTTAACATCCCTGCTAGCAGTATGCATTGCTGCTGCTTGCACACTTGATCTGTGGGTACCTGTCTGGCTGCTCCCAGAGGAGAAATGGATGATGGTTGGGTTTTTCCCCAAACAAGGATCTCCTTGTTACCCAAAGCCATTATTTTCCAGCTGCAGTTTAGGTGAGGCTCAACATTATTAAGACAAAGTTTTTCTGCATTTCTTTAATGTTCAAATATTCCTGCTGCTAATTTTTTTTTCAATTAAAGAGTTTGCAATCTTCTTTTGAGGCATCCAACCAAAGTCAAAGTTTAAGTGTTGCATGTTCAAACAAATTTGAGCTGTAGTCCCAAGAATAAGACTAACTTCCTCCCTTTAACCCACACAGAAGACCAAATTCCTCATAAGCCAGTGACATACGTATGGATGACTTTCCTGCTTGTATATGGCAGGGAAAAGATTTCCAAGGAAAACAAAGGTGCTGAGTTCCACCAAAAGGGAAGGAGTTCATCAGTCTTGGTTTTTGTAGAATTCTCCTTTCAGGAGACATGGATTTCACAGCACCAAATGCAAACACTAATTAAAAAACAACAAAAAAATAATTTGCGAGGCAAAAAGTTGAAAGTCTCTCTCCTTCACTCTCCTGTGGCACAGAGGAGATATATTTGGGTCTCCCAGACCCCAAGTTATTCACTGCACAAATCAAATATCTGTACTTCCAGGGTCTTGTTCACATTGTGATCTGGGCAGGACAAGACCAGAGTTTCTGAGCCACACACTGGTGGGAGCTGGGGAAATGGTGTTGCATTTCTGTACCAAGTTCAGGATGGTTATCCAGGGTCAGTCCAAGAATCCATCCAGTCCAGTCCCCCACCAGTCTCAGGAAGGTTCCTCAAGAAGGGTATGAACAGAGATGGAACATGGGATACTTCCTACTAATACTGACACTACCTTCAATTATTTTCAACTCTTAATTACTCACTTCCTGAGGGAGAAGTGGTTTCTCTGCATTTTGTAACCCAGTTCAGTCTCCCCTTTGGTTTGTCTTGAGCCTGGAACACAAGATCATCACTTTATGCTTGTTAAGAGAAAGAAAAGTCTTGAATGAAATTAAATAATTAAATGAATACTGAAAAGACACAGACCACTGTTTCTCACTAGTTTTACCCAGTCAATGTCCTTCAGTAGCATATGTCATGGAATAATTTCATTAACATAAATCTGCCTCTTTCTGCAGATTTGTAGGAACAGAATGTGTATCAATGCAGCTCTTATGAACAACTGTAATGAGAAAAAAAAAATATGGCAAAGACGTAAGTCAAAAACACCTAAGTATCTTTTGACTAGCAGAGTGTACAGAGTGGAAATTTTTCCTCTCAAAAGGAGTCTCAGAAGTCCAGAACCATTCCTGGGTCAGCAGTACACGGATTATCTTGGTTTTCACCCATGACTGTCCTCCCACATCCTGCTCTGGCCACCCACAGCTCTACATAGCAATGTTTGTTTTTTACTTGTACCATGTTTCTTCTTTGTTCCTTCAAATACTGTGAAAACCAACTTCCACAACATAACACTTCATCCTTCCTTGTGTCCTTCATTGCTACTGAATTTAAATCAATTGAAGTCTGAGAGATCTTATAAAAAATGCATGCTCAGGTCTGTCACTTTGTTTTCCTTACAAATACCACAGAAATGGCACATTTTGTACAACACAGGCTGCACGTAGTCTTACATAAACCCTACTTTTCAGACATTAACGCTGGCAAAACTGTTTCACAGGTGGATTTTTCTGACATCACTTCCAATGTACCTGCACCCTCCCAGATAGGTATTGTAGATGACTAAATCTGTCTGGGTGTTAGTGTGGATGCTAAGGGAGAATATTGGGAAGATTTGCAATCATCTGTCCTTTATTACTGCTGAGGGCCAGTAAGAAAAATTACTGGACTCTGTCAAGCTGTAATTGGAAGGATCTGAGGTCTGCTTTCCTTCTGCTTGGTCAAGAGAAGTTATGTTCTTGGCATCAGTGTTCTCAAAGGTGTTGGAGTAATCCTGCCTTTCTGCTGTCTCCGGAGAGAAGGATTCTAACCCCAAACTAAGATGAAACAAGAGGGATAGAGGATCACTTCCTGTCTCAGTTTGAAGACAGGTGTCTGCTAAGGAAGGTGTAAACCTCTCTTAGAACCCACAAATGTGAACCCCCTTCCCTCCAAATTATTATAACTTTGGAATCAAGGGCTTTCAGGCAAAGATATGGGGAAAGGAATAACAGTTCTTTACTAGTATCTATGGCAAGGCAAACAATCAATAACAACAGTAGCAATGACAAACAAACGAAAACCAGAAGATGCGGTAACAGAAGTCTCTGAGCTGTCAAATGCTTTTCCCGTTCGGTGCAGTTCTGGTCACAGCCGGCAGGGGCGCTGTTGGGCTCCCGGCCGGGCAGGGCGGGTGCGATGACTCCCGCGCAGCTGCAGGGGGCGCTGTGGCGCGGTCAGCTCTGTGGGATGTGGGTAGGGGCGAAGTACCGAGAGGCAGGCGGGCGCCGCGGNCGCCCAGCTAGCTCTTTGTCTCTTACAAAAGAAGTTAATAGTCCTTAAATATCCAGCCATTAGTAACCTAGCACCCAGAATGGGGAAAAATTCCACAGCCCTCACCCTCCAACGCTTCCACAGCACCTCAGGGCATGCCACAGGCACAGGATGAGTGCAGACCCATAACGCAGCATGACCCAAAATCAAGGCAGCTGTCCTGGGGGAAGTCTTCCCTCTGCTCTGGTCTACTCAAGACTGTTTTGTAACTCCTTTGTATTGGGTTTGTGTGGCCAGGTTTTGATAGCAGGGAGGCTGCAGGGGTTGCTTCTGTAAGAAGATGCCAGAAACTTCCTCCATGTCTGGCAGAGCCAATGCGAGGTGGCTCCAAAGGCAGATCCATTCCTGGCCAAAGCCAAGTGCATCAGCAACACTGGGAGCACCTGTCAGACAAAACATTCAAGAAAGTAAAGAATTCTGGGCAACTTCAGCCAGACAGAAGAGTGAGAATATGTGAGTGCAACAGCCCTGCAGTGTCCAAGGTCAGTACAGAAGAAGGGGCAAGAGGTGCTCCGGGTGCCAGAGCTGAGATTCCCTAGCAGCTGATGATGCCACGCATGGTGAGGCACCTGTGCCCCTGCTGCTCATGGAGGGCATGGGGGAGCAGAGATCCACTTGCAGCAGCTGGAGGACTCCATGCCAGTCAAGTTGAGCCTTGACTGAACTCAAGAAGAGTGGAAGAAGAGAGGAGTATGGGGAAAGTGTTTTAAGATTTGGTTTTTATTCATTATCCTACTCTGATTTGATTGATAATAAATTAAACCAATTTCCCCAAATCAAGTCTATTTTGCCCAAAGTGGTAATGAGTGAGTGATCTCTCGCTGCCCTTAATCTTAATCTGTGAGCCCTTTGGTAGATTTTTTCTCCCCTGCACAGCTGAAGAGGGGAGTGAGTGACAGAGTGGTTTTATGGGCCACACCCTCAATGCACCCTATGAGAGGTTTCTAGCCATTACAGACTACGAGCGAGAACCAAGGAATGCAGGAGGTGAGTAGTCCAGACTGGACAGGGAAAATAAATGTGCAACTGAGGGAGCCATGAGCCTATCTGGCAGGAAAAGCTGTAATTTTGAAACTGTATGAAGGTGACAAATTCATTTTGAACATACTTGTGAATGTTCTCATGGCAGAAACAGAACATTCCCAAGAGCATGGTCACCCTGCAATTAATAAAATGTACAGAAGTATTCTTCAACTTCAAGGTGAAAATATCTTGAGAAATGCAAAAGCACTCCTATTAAGTAGCAAAAAGACAACTACAACGATATTTCACCTTTGTGCTGTCCTCTCTTCCCTGCTGCCTTTGTAGCACCGCTTCCAACATGACCATGACCTCAGTGATGGATTGGGAACTCCCACTGCCCTTTCCTCACCAACATAGCAAACACCAAAGGATCAGTACAAGCCACATAGCCCATAACAGCCTGTGACCAGGGGCAGCAGACTGTCACCTCTGCACCCTACAGGCTGAACATTACTAGAGTGGCAGCTAAAGCAGAGTAACAACTTTATTTTAGGAAATGGATTTCATCCAGCTTATCTCTGCTGTGCTCTTCCCCAGAGGAACACAGGGCCACCTCATGATTTATTTTTCACACCATAAAGTGTGTGTTTTCTTTTAGGTGTGTGATCATAAGGATTGTCACTGTGATTTTGGATGGCCCCCTCCAGACCACAAGATGGAAGAATTTGGAGGCAGTGCTGAGAGTGGAGCACATCCTCCTTTGCAGAGTCAGCGCAGTTTGGTGGGACCTCTGTACATCATGCTGCCTGTCTCAGCTTAATTTTTCCAACAAGTTCTCCATCTATACTTTCAGACCACTTCAGGCTTTGTTCAGGCACTTCTTTGTCCCTGGCTGTTTGACCATGTCAGGTTACTTATTTCCTCTTCTCTCGCATTTTTTATTATTCCAGTTCTGCTTTTCTTGCCTATCAGACTGCTCTCCCAGCTGCAGATCAATTCCATTAAGCACAGAGGCCAAGCAGCCAGCACATAGTACATTAAGATGTTCTATGATGTTGTTCTATGAGTGTTGTTTTGAGCTCAAACCCTCCTGGGAAAATCCTCCTCTTAACATGGATATGCAGCTGAGCTCCAGTCCTGAGAGGACAGGACATACAGACTACTGCCTTCCTATACATTAGGTGTTTTAAGTCACTCAGAAGTGCTCCACAAACCCATTGCATATGACAGCTGACAGCCTTCCACCTCTTCCTCAACCCTCTTCTCAGTAATTTGTCTGAGAACTGACAAAGAACTGTAAGACCTTTCTGCTGTTTATTTGGCCACACAAATGGCCAGTTGCTCAGGCAGGAACAGGCCCCCTGGCACTTGCAGAACAACAACTGTTTTGGGCAGGTAACAGTTTATAGATAAAATCAACCATTCTTCAGATATCAACCTGTGGTGACATTTCACCTCTCTGTTCCCTTGGGAGGGAAGCCAAGTGGCATTTCTTTGATTATCACTCACTAAAAAAATGCAAATAAACATTGAAAAAAAAGGAAAGACTTTAAAATAGTGTGTGGAGGACAAACTCTCTGTTCTCCTCTTACCATTTTATGCATTTTTTGCAGGTCAAATGAGTTTATAAGCTTAAGTGAAAGAATATGGAAACGTGGCTGTAGACAGGGAGAATGTTCAAAATCCCAGACTAGGAAATGAACTGTTGAGGAATACATTTAGCACAGGCAGCTCAGTGTGTAAGCTGCAGGTTGAGTTCTGTGTGATGGGAAATGGCAGCAGCCTGAGGTCAAAGGCAGGTGAGCAGCCACTCAGAGACACACCAGAATCCAATGACTCCAAAGGAAGAACCCAGACTATTGCCCATAAGATGGAAAAGACTTTTGCTATTTTAAAAAAAAGTAAATGAGAAAATGCTTTAAAGGTCTGTTGTGGTCTTCAGGAAGTAGAATCACAGAATCACAGGATGGTTTGGGTTGGAACAGACCTTAAAGATCATCTCATTCCAACACCCCTGCCATGGGCAGGGACACCTTCCACTAGACCAGGTTGCTCCAAGCCCTGTCCAACCTGCCACAGAACACTTCCAGGGATGTGGCAGCCACAGCTTCTCTGGGCAACCTGTGCCAGGGCCTCACCACCCTCACAGAGGAGAATTTCTTCCCAATATCCCATCTAACTCTGCTCTCTGGTAGTGTGAAGCTGTTACCCCTTGTCCTGTCACTACATGATCTTGTAAATAGTCTCACCCCATCTTTCCTGTAGGCTCCCTTTAGGTACTGAAAGGGACTCTAAGGTTTCCCTGAAGCCTTCTCATCTCCAGGCTGAACACTCACAATTCTCTAAGCCTTTGCTCACAGCAGAGGTGCTCCACCCCTCTAAATCATCTCCATGACCTCCTGTGGATTTGCTCCAACAGGTCCATGTCCTTCCTGTGCTGGGACCTCAGAGCTGGATGCAGCTCTGTAGGTAGATCTCACCTGAGTGGGTCAGAGGGGCAGAATTCCCCCCCGCCCTACTGCCCATGGGGCCTTGGATGCAGCCCAGCACACAGGGGTTTCTGGGCTCCCCACTGCTCATGGTCAGGGCATGTCCAGCCTCTCACCCACCAGCACCCCCAAGTCCTTCTCAGCAGAGCAGCTCTCAAAACCATTCTCCACCCAGTCTGGATTTGCGCTTGGAATTGCCTTGACACAGGTGCAGCACCTTGCACTTGGTTTTGTTAAGCCTCGTGAGATTCCCATGAGCCCTTTCTCAAGATGTCCAGGTCCCTCTGGATGACATCCCATCCATCATGTGTGTCACCTGCACCACTCAGCTTCGTGTCATCTGTAAATTGGCTGAGGGTGCACTCAATCCCTTTGTCTCTGTTATTAATGAAGACATGAAATAACACTTGTGCCAATACAGACCTCTGAGGGACACCACAGGTCACTGATGTCCATCGGGACTGAGCCACTGATCACCACCCTCTGGATGTGACCATGCAACCAATTCCTTATCCATCTCACAGTCCTGTTGTATCTGCAGAGAATTCTCGCACTTAATGCTCTGCAATTAAGGTATAAAATTACTCTGCTTGTGTTGGCTGGATTTCTGTTTTTCATGGGATTTGTGGAAGCTGGCAGGGAAGTCAGGTAGACAGGACTCAAGATGGCGAAGAAGATTTATTTACAAAAACTTCTTTATATATGCACTAATAACCTAGCAACTATTGGTCAGGAGGGAATCCACCTCCTAAGACCACAGCTTATACAACATCTAACACAAAACACAGAGATTAAGAAAGTACAAGGAGTAGTTTATCTATATTCTCCATGAGAAAGAAAGGAAGATTCTAAAACAGTGCAACTACATGCTTGTATACCAGACACTGTACATTATGTATTGTTCTAGCAAAAAGGTAACAGTGTCTCCATCCAAACTTCAGCTGTGCCAAAGGAAGGTGAAATATTTAGGCTTTATTTTGGGGAAGGGGCAACAAACAATAGATCCAGAAAGAATAGTGGCAATAACTGAGCTCCCATGACCAGTCACAAAAAGAAGGTATGAGGTTCTTTTGGAGCTCTGGGGTTTTAATGGCTGTGGATTCCAAGGCTGGGGGAATTGACTAAGTCTCTAAAGCAACCAAGAATGAAGAGACAGAGAAGAGCTGGTCAAAACTGGACCCAGGTGCAGCGGGAGCACCAGGCTGCATTAAGTTGGTGGTGGCAGCAGCAGCAGCAGCAACCCAAGCTCTAACACCATAACGGCCATGAGACAGCTTAAAAAGATGCATGACCCTGAATCCAGCGGGCCTACTGCCTCTACCTGATAATGAAGAACATCCCAGTGTGAGCAAGTGACACACATTTCAAATAAACTACAGACTGATTTAACTGATGTTCCCTCACATTACCCAGATGCAGTTCTGTTCACAGATGGCTCATCCTACTCCCTGCAAAGACATCTCATTCCAACACCCCTGCCATGGAGAGGGGCACCATCCACTAGATCAGGTTGCTCCAAGTGCCTTCCAGGGATGGGGCAGCCCCAGCTTCTCTGGGTAATGTGTGCCTGTTTCCTGCTCTTTCTGAACATTTCTCTCTCTAATTGAGGTCTCTTTACCCTATGTGATAGTCTTCAGAACAGATACAATCATGCTTTCCCCTCACCACAATGATCCATGGAATCTCAGCTAAGAGACAGGATTTAACTTACTTCATGCTTCTATTTTCTCATAATTTTACATATTTATGGCACATGACTCATCTGCATTCAGTTGAAAGTACCTAATATTTGCTTTTTGAAAGATGCCATTGCCACACAGTCACAGAACCATAGAATGGTTTGGGTTGGAAGGGACCTTAAAGTTTATCTTCTTCCAAACCCCTGCCATGGAGGGGGCGAAGAATTTCAAACATGGAACATTGAGGATTCTACTGGATGAAAAGTTGGATAGGATCTGGCAAATGAGACATGTGACTGTACCTGTGGTTCTGGCTGTCATTGCTGACAGAGAACATCCTGCTGTTGTTTGATCAGAGACTTGTGTCATGTCTGCAAAAGAAAACAGACCAAAAGGAAGAGGAACTAAAAGGAGAGAGGCTTGACAAGGACCTGGAGCAACAAGACAAGGGGGAAAGCAGGTTTTGTGTTCAAGAGTAACATGTCCACCCCAAACATCAGGATGTGGAGTTGGTGCAGCAAGTTCAGGGGATGCCATGGAGATGCTCCAAAACCTGAAGCCCTTCTACACTAGAGACAGGCTGAGAGAGCTTGGGATGTTCAACCTGGAGAAGGCTCTGGGGAGAAGAATCCCCTTCCAGTGCCTAATGGGGCTCCAAGAGAGTGGGAGAAAGACTTTCGACAAGGGCCTGGAAGGACAGAACAAGGGGAATGGCATCCCAATGCCAGAGGGCAGGGTTAGATGGGATATTGGGAAGAAATTCTCCTCTGTGAGGGTGTGAGGCCCTGGCACAGGTTGCCCAGAGAAGCTGTGGCTGCCCCATCCCTGAAGTGTTCAGTGGCAGTGAAATAAATGAATTCACAAGCTGAAATTTTAGCAGCATAATACTGAACATTTTTTAGTAGAGCAAAGGCAAAAACAGTGCTGGGCACTTAGCAACTTTGCCAGAGGCGCGGTTCCATTCATTTTACTCTGAACTTATGTATGTTCCCCAACTGTTACATATTCACGAAGTCCAAAGGACAATTTGCACTTCACTTGATTTCCCCCCCTCCGATCTTTGCACCCTTCAGCCAGCACGATGCCATCTCGGATCCTCTGGATTGTCTCAGGATTGAGGGCAGAAATCCCCCTCCAATGCCTCCTCAGTTCCAACCTAATTTGTATTTGACGGTTTCTTTGGGAGGTGTGAGTTAAGATAACAGACTTCCTGGGATGCTTGTAGTTTATCAACTTAACTGCAATAAATAAATGCAGATTATAAATAATCGTTCTCATCCCATCCCATCAGCCACCACCGACCTCATACCCGCCCTCTCCCCGCAGGTACCGCGACCTGCACACCTTCGAGCTCCAGGTACCCACCCGCCTCGTCGAATGGGCCCGTGGGAGCCTGAGTGCGAGGCAGGGAGTGCTGAAGGAAGGACAGGGGCTGGGCTGGGGTCTGCCGGGGTGGGGTGGCTGTGCCTAACTGGAGGCAAGAAGGGGGCGCAAGGACCGGGCTGGGGTCCGAGAGAGGAGGCCAAGGTGCAGGGCCAGGACCTCAGAACGTTTATTACCATATATTTATTACTACGTTTTCTAATATATTACAACTATTTCAAAGTTGCAATTCACTCTAACCTTGTTTCTACTTAACTATAATTTATCTTAACATTATTTTTACAAAGTACATTATCACTTGTAAATGTTAAATTCATATATGCAAAAGCCAACATTTATCATTCACTCATTTATCACAGCAGATTGGACAGGGCTTGGAGCAATCAGGTCTAGTGGAAGGTGTCCAAGCCCATGGCAGGGGGATGGAACTGGATAAGCTTGGAGGTCCCTGCCATCCCAGCGCACTCACCCACTCACAGCTCTCGCACTGTCACACAGGTCTTTTCGCTCATGGCGGCACCTCAGCCCCGGTGACGTCACTGCCGCGCGTCGGCGTGTATCGTCACGGGCGCGCCGGGCGGGCGGGCGCTGTTATGGAGGCAGCGGACGAGTGGCTGCTGCAGTCGCTGCGCCTGTGAGGGAGCCCCCCCC